>CM053579.1:16085162-16196150 GCA_028646485.1 Cryptoprocta ferox
TTATTTTGCTTAGTGTGACACCCTCGAGGTCCATCCACATTGCTATGAATGGCCAGATTTCATTCTTTCTCATGGCCATGTAGTATTCCATTGTATAGATAAACCACATCTTCTTGATCCATTCAACAGTTGATGGACATTTAGGCTCTTGCCGTGATTTGGCTATTGTTGAAAGTGCCGCTATGAACATTGGGGTCCATGTGCCCCTATGCATCAGCACTCCTGTATCCCTTGGGTAAATCCCCAGCAGGGCTATTGCTGGGTCATAGGGGAGTTCTATTGATAATTTTTTGAGGAACCTCCACACTGTTTTCCAGAGCAGCTGCACCAGTTTACATTCCCACCAACAGTGTAGGAGGGTGCCCGTTTCGCCACATCCTCGCCAGTGTCTTTTAAATAGTCTTGAAAACACGATTTTTAATGGTGGCATAGAATTCGCTTGTGTGGCTGTGTCATAATTTATTATGGATGCACTATAGCTTATTTACCATTTCCACCAACAATGGATGAGAGCCCCCATCTCACCATACTCCTTGTCACTGCATTTTATCCCTTTACATCTTTGCCAGTTTTCTAGGAGAATGTTGGAATCTCATTGTCTTAACTTTTCATTTCTTTGATTACTAATGGGGTTGAACTTTTTGAAAAGCAGCTCAGTTTCTGACATGTGGCTTTCAACGCCTACCGAATGCACAATTTCTAGTCAAAACCACATATACATGTTGAGGACTCATGGCTCCAGTTGTGACAGAACAAAGATTGCCTTGCTAATATGTTTTATATAGCGCTGGGCTCAGTGCCACAGTCGCTAAATAAATCATAAACTCCCTGACAACCGGGCCCATGTCTTAATCATTTCTGCATCTCCCATAGCCCCCAGCCTGATGCCTGACACAGAAAAAAGCCTTAATAAGTGTTTGTTAAATGGATATGGAGGTGGAGCTTTTGTGGGGGTCAATGTGACGTTACTAAAATAGTGTTTGAAGTCTTGATGTGTGAAAAAAGAATCCCTGGAGTTAAAATTTAGAAACCATTGCTGGACTCAACTGATCATCTCATGGTGAGGAACACTGACGAAACTGATCCTTTCACGCAAGGAAACTTGTTTTTGCCAAAAGGAGGCCTTCTGCTGCCATGATATCGCATCCATTAGCGCAGCAGCACCATGATAGAGGAGAGTCAAAAGCAAATCAAGTAGCGCCAGCTGGCTCAGTCAGTAGAGTGTGGGACTCTTGATCTTGGGGTCATGAGTTCGAGCCCCATGTTGGGTATAGAGACTACTTAAAAAAATAATTTTTTTAAAAAAAGCAAAGCAAATAGAAATGACCAACTGGCTATAAGAGAAAAATGAATGGATAAGAAGAAAGGAGTGGGGGATGGAGAGAAGAAATATGGAATCTGGAGCTATTTCCCTTTACTTGTCTGCTTTGTGAAATGTTTTAGAGAATTAAGGCCACAAGGGCACATGGAGGTTGTTGAGTCCTAACCATTCATTTTTTCTGATAAGGAAAATGAGGTTTACTTAATTTTTTAAATTTTTTTCTAATGTTTATTTATTTTTGAGAGAGTGGGGGTGGGGTGGGGAGACAGAACACAAGCAGGGGAGGGGCAGAGAGAAAGGGAGACGCAGAATCTGAAGCAGGCTCCAGGCTCTGAGCTGTCAGCACAGAGCCTGACGCGGGGCTCGAACCCACAAACAGTGAGATCACTTGAGCCCAAGTCGGAGGCTTAACTGACTGAGCCACCCAGGTGCCCCAGGAAAATCGGGCTTAAAGAGGTGAACTGACTTGGTCAACAAGATGCATCTTGTATAAGAGCATAGCTAGGTCTGGAATGAATGTCTTTTCTATGAGACCTTCCTTGACTACCATCATACTCTCATCCCCAGGCCCCACCCATATCAGTACATCCTCCTTGCCAGCTCTGTACTTTAGCCATATCTCTTGTCTTGCACTTCTTCCAAGGCACGACATTTGTTTCTGTGTCTCTCCCAACAGACTCTGAGCTCTTTGAGGACAGGGACTGACTGAGTCCTCACCTCTGTAACCCCCGTATCTGGCATGATACTCGATGCATCTAGATGCTCAGTGTTTATTCATGAGGATATGATATTGATTACCAAAGCTGTGCTGTTCTCGTTTGGCATTCAGACCCTAAGCGTCTGGAAATCTTTCTGGTGCTATACAGTTTTTAGGCACCAAATCATTCCTGATAATTTTTGCTTGCTTGGAAAGGGGAAGGACAAGTGCTGTAGGGAAGTGACAACAGGCTGGGAAGGGGAATATGAAATAAACAGAGGAGATGAGACAAAACCGAGGAGGCTAGAGGAAGGAGATATTGGATAGAAGGAAATGATTCTTAGTGTAGTATCACACCCATTTCACAGTTGAGACATGTGAGAGCTGTTACCTGACTTGCCCAGGGTCACACAGTTCTGAAGTGGGAGAGCTAGAATCCCAAGTTTTTGTCTGATTTCAAAGTCTCTACTTTTCTTTGGGTCTTCTGAATGCTCTCTGCTGCCTGTCACTGTACAGTAGGAGGTCACTAGCATTAAAAAGAAGAAAAGAGAAGAATGCTGTTATTTTTAGAATTAAAAAAAATGACATGTTACTTTCACCATATATTAATGATATGCCAAAGACCTTCTGCTTTTGAGACTTTCCCCTAGATTTCCATGATAAATTTCAGCTCTTTTGATTTGCTTGCTTATGTAACATACATTTTATTAATGAAAGGCAATAACAGTATGTGAAAGCACCAAAGCTGTACGTACATTATCTTGCCTGATTGTTGAAGGGACAGAATGTCAACTTCTGTGCAATTATTGGAGACCTAGCCACCTTGAGCCTACCTCCCACACTTTTATCCTCTCTCGGCTCTATTCCCGTCTCAGCAGTGCTGCTCATCTCTTGACTGGCAAAATTCCTATTTTTTAGATTCTCACCACCAATTGGCAGTTAATTAGAAGTGATTAGCTGCTTGCCAGGATTTTAAAAGTTTAGGATGTATTTATTTCCTCAACAATGAGGAAATTTTGCCTGGATCTTCAAAGAATTTCATTTTCGCTATGTGTTCTCCAAAGTAAAGGTAATATCCATGGCAGTTGATTGCACCTCGCTGGTTAAGCAATGCTCCAGACTCAATAAATTTTCTAATTATTCCCGTCCTCCTTTCTGGAGGCAGCCTGGCTCCAGCTTTAAGAGAAGGCAGGAAGACGGGTCTGTCTCACCCCTCCGCCCCTCAAAGGCCTTATTAAATTACACATTCCATCTGCTCCCAAGAAAAACTCAAACTGAATAAAATATTGGGTCATTTGGTATGATATCTTGATTTGGTTTTGCCTTAATGAATCTTACCATCATTCTACAAGAATCTAAAGCTTTCTTAGCAAAATTCGAGAAAAAGAGTTAAATGACTATGTTGTGAGATCTTAGACCTGGAGGGGACATAAATAAGCGATGTGTCTCATCCCGCTGCTTAGGTATCTCAACACCTAAATCACATGTGAGTGACGGGTTTTCATCCCATTTGAAAAGATTTCTAAAGATAGATATTTTGTATCTTCCCCCCGCCCCCCAGCATTCTGTTCCAGTGTTCAAGTTTAAGTCTCTCTCATGGTCAAGAAATTATCCCTGATGTTTGAATTTTCTTCTACCTAGACTTTTAAGCCCAATTGATAGGAGCAATTTAGAAATCTTAGAGAGATACATGACATTGAAATTTGCTGAAAAGTACTCAGAGTTGTATTACAGTAGAAACAAGGAAGAATCGTGCCAATCTGCAGGGGTGTAAGCAGAAAAGGAAACAGAATAGTTGATCTCATCATGGATTTGCATGTAAATAAGGATGAGGCAGGGAATGGGAGGAGGACAACAACAGGAAGGGAAAGGAGAATTTATATTAATGTCCTTGGAAATGAATCAGTAGAGGAGAAAGATTTTAGGGTAATAGTGTGAAATAATTGGAAGAGATAAGGCTCACTTCAGAGCGAGTAGCAAGATTTGAGGGGATAGATTTTCAATCGAGAGAACAAGATTGATTGTACTAAACCCATGCAATCTCCACTATAACTAGCGCATTGGGAAGCGGGAAGGGAAGTAGATAGACGAAGATATTAATTGGTTTACCAGGAGGGCGGAGGAGTGGTGCGGTATCTAAAAAGCTACGTAATCCACTGATTTCAAAGCAAAAGTGAAGAAAAACTCTTTAATACTGTAATTGGGACAGATGTGCATTATGGGATTTTATTTAGCAAGGACCTTGGTTAGGCATTGGCAAAATTAGAAGTCACATTTGACAAGTACCTGTTTTGAACAGGTATTCATGTGGGCCAGAGTAAAGATCTTGAGCTAAATGCTAGTATTAAACTATATTTTTAACATGAATGAGGGGTAGAATCTTCTAAGGTGGAATTTTGGAGTAGCTCATTTAGTCAAATGACACTTCACATTTAGTCCTGAATATTACCACTGTTTTCACTGATTATTGGAGATTCTGGCTACGGAAAGAGGAAGGTGGATTAGGTGAAGGCTGTTCTCACTTAAAGTACATTCTTGGGCCCCCAAGCTGAGAGGAGTTGCCATCGGTGAGGAAGGGTGAACTCACCAGGTATGTGCATCTTATACGCACTTGAAATTGTGTGATTGTTGTGTTACTTACTAAATGGAACTTGCGTGTTTCTGAGCGCACAGGCTCAGGTAGCATTTCTTTGCGCTAATGTCGGAAGGTTTTGACTGAGGCTGGCGGCTGTTGTAGTCAGGATTACTGAGTAAATACCATATCTCCGTTTGGTGGAGAGTGTTATTAGCCATTGGTCTCCACCCCCCTCCGGTAGTGATCTCTTCTCATGCTTCAGGATACTTCTTAGGGTTTGGGGGTTCTGATAATTGTGTGAAGTTCTGAACCTTCACTCTTCAAACCATTTTACAAGTCACTGTGGAGAAGCTAATGAGAATCCTATGAATTTGCTGAGTTTGAACAGTAAAGTTTGAACTTTTTTTTTTCATCTTAAGGTGTAAAGAAGAACTCAGCTAGCTTTATTTACAAAACACCAATAACAACAAAACCTAAAACAAACAAACCACATAAATCACACCCTAAAGACGTGCGTATCCAGTGAACAAGAATTTTAGTATCTTAGGTTTGTAACCTCAGGGCTTAATGTGAAGGTTATTACTCTTTTTTAATTTGGGGGGGGGGAAGAGGGGCAAAGCAGGAGAGAGCGAGGAGAGAGAGAATCTTTTTTTAAAAAAACTTTTAATGTCTATTTATTATTGAGAGACAGAGAAAGACAGAGCATGAGCATGGGAGAGGCAGAGAGAGAGGGAGCCACAGAATCCGAAGCAGGCTCCAGGCTCTGAGCTGTCAGCACACAGCCCGACATGGGGCTCGAACTCACAAACCATGAGGCCATGACCTGAGCCGAAGTCGAATGCTTAACCGACTGAGCCACCCAGGTGCCCCAAGAGAATCTTAAGCAGGATCCACACTCAACACAGAGCCCAATGCAGGGCTCGATCCCACGACCCTGGGATCATGACCTGAGCCGAAATCAAGAGTCAGACGCTCAACCAACTGAGCTTCCCAGGTGCCCCAAACTGAAGGTTATTGATTTTATCTGTTGTAATATTTTACACAATGATCCAGACTTGAAAGGAAGCGATTTAGGTAAATTCTGGTCCATGAACTATTGATTAACTACCTTTAAACCCAAGAGGTAACTGATTAAATATCAGTACCCAGGCGGTTTCCCCAGAGTCACAGGGATCCAGAGATGGGTCAGCTAAGATCTCTGCCCTAAAGGGACTTCTCATCTGGTAAGAAAGAAAAGACCCAGCCTAACAATAACCCAAGGTGGAATATGTCGAATATGCTAAGAGAGGTAAACACAGAGCCTTACAAGTTGAGGAGTGGAGGAGATTACAGTTGAGTGGGGGTAGGGAGATCAGGTAAGGACTGGACCAAAGGATCAGGTGACAGTTAAGTGGGCCTCCGTCTCCAGCAAGGATCAGGCAGGCTGGGCACAGGAAATGAGATTTTTCTGTTACTTTTTTGCCAGATGGAAAAGATTTGAAAGGGGTTGAGGGGAGCTTACCAAAAAAAAAAAAAAAAAAGGCCGATGAAATAGAAATGGTTACCTCTTGAGCTAAATGCTGGTATTAAACTTTATTAGAAAGTTATGATGAATTATGGACATATTATTATTATATGTTGACAGATAAGGACAAATGTTAAGTACAGTGATTGGAAAAAAAAACACATGCTTCTGTGGTCTGTCTAAAATTTGTGTTTGAATCTTAGAGTTCTTACTAAAATTGCTCAGAAAGTTATCATAGCCATATAAAACTTTAGTCAACTCATTTAGCCTGTTGTCCAGCCTAGTTTATCTTGGTTAGGTGAAATGCATTTTATTTTTAAAATATCTTCAGTTTCCCTTAGTAATCTGTTCACGTGTTTGACAATAAGTCTTCTTTATTTTTAACTTAACTCACTGAAACAGTATTTCATCTTCTGTCTTCAGTAGAGATGGAGATCAGCCATGTGTATAATATCCTGGAAGACTTATTAAATGTTTTCCCCATTTTATCTAAGCTTAAGTAATTCCGCTGTCATTACCTTTGCTTACAAACCTCACTCCCAACCTTTTGATGATCTCTTTCTCGAAACCTCTATATTCTATACATCTTTCCTTACTCTCTCCCTCCCTCCCTCCCACAGATATTTAGAGAGTGTATCAGTCACTATGCTAAGTGCTGCGACATATCATCCTTCCTTCCCTACAACACTAATGTGTATGTTGCTGGCAATGTGACTGCATGGCCCTTATAGACACTATATTCCATAAAGGAAGGGTGTGCCTTTCAACCTTACAATTTTAATAACTTTCATGAAAAAAATTCATCAGTGTCACTGGAAATGCTGGATTTCTTGTCTGTTTCCAATTGATTTCAGTTTCCTCTGGGAGTGTGATCAGCATTGATATTTTTGCAGTCTATCAGGATGCATGCTTCAATGGTGCTTTTTGTTTGGTATGGCCACTTTAGTTGGTTTATGTGAAGATTGTGTATCTCCTGGTTCATCTTCCAGTCCATTACCCTTCTCCATCTATGAGCTCAATGGGAGGAATACCATAGACTCTTTCAGGAAGCAGGGTTATGATGGATTTTTTTTTAAGGTAACAAATTCTTCCTTCTGTTTGTTCCTTGACCGCCCCCCTCCTTGGCTCCAACCTCTTCTCTTATCCCCCCACTCCCTATTCTTCACACATACCCGCCCCACCAAAAAACAAAAACAAGCATAGAATCTGTGGCCATGAAGTGTCAGTAGACTCTGATTTAGGCTCAAGTCTGAATTAGTTTTGAATTCTTGGTTGACCCACATGTTTCTGTAATAATTATTGACTACATCTCTCTCCACCTTTGTTTTTGTCCATACTGACCTTGTGTGAGAAATACAGAAACAATTTCCCTTCCCCTTTTCTATCATTTCATGTATTTGAAATGACACCCCTCTCTCTTCCTTCATCAAAGTGGCAGCATTGATTTTCTTTTGTTAATCTATGCTTCTGTTTTCAGTAAAAAACAGACACACGTGTCTCTGCAGGTAGCTGTTTCTTCTAGCTTTTCTGACTGGTAGTTTTAATACAAATTTCCTTTCTTATGGTCAACTTCTTTTGTACATTAATAGAAGCAGGTAGCAGAGAAATAAGCACCAAATATTCACCCTGATTGTGACTCCTTTGCAACAAGTTAGGTACTTTGCATTGTGCTTTTTCTCTGTAAGTGGCCACAACCCCGGGGATTAACTCATTCTCGTTTGGAAAGCAGTTCATTCTTATGTTTGAGCGTGACTGAAGAAAAATTTCCTGTTTGTAGATATGTGCCTATGCTAACTGTGGTTGTAAAAGATCTTTCTTTCAGATTTGAAAGCCCTGAGCTGGGGGACTGTCATGGAAAATAGGCAATGGAAAAGCCTGTGAAAATTGTTTCAATTTAAGCCAACTTGTTCCATTTATAAAACTGTTATACAGACAGTTGGATTTCTGCTTTCAGTGAGTGCATGCACAGTGGTATCCGAAATGGAGAGCATATGAAATCCACAATTCATGTAAGATATCTTTCCTGAATAATGAAAATTATGGTAGAGAGATAAATCTTGAAGCAGGAACCCGCTTTTTAAGAGTTTTTTTTTAAGGTATCTATGCCCACTCTGATGTAAGAGAGCATAAAATCTCCCCTTTGGTGAGAGAAATAAAAATAGTCCTTGCTGCAGATGGTAAGCTGTAGAGAAATGCCCTGTATGTGGTATCATGTATAATTATGTCATTTCATCTTGAAACATTTTATGAGTTTTGCCTTGCTGGGTGTCTGTTGTCTCTCTTTTGTTTCATATGCATACACTCAGTGTATATGTATGTAAACATATAACTTGTTTCTATAAATCCACTGAAATTAGGTAATCTTGGCTTTTTCTTTGCTCTGCGCCTGGAGGGGTCACATACCAGAAATTTAAAAATAAAAAACATTTAAGGGATCGGCCTCAAAAAAAAAAAAAAGAAATTCTGTTATGTATCAGTTCTTATATGCAGTTCAGGTAATGGAGGCTTCAGAACGAGTTTTGTGAGCAAAGCTAGTTTAGGTGATGAAGTTTTGTTTGACAAAATGCTATTGCCTCTTATGATATCAACTCTTAGAATTATTTATCTGTAACTCATAGGCACAAAAAATAATATAGTATTTATTTATGGGGGCTGGTTGAACTAGAAAAATAAAGCATTCGGGTGGCACTTAGAGAGAAGAACAATGTAAAGAAAATCAAAGGAACCGTTTTTCAGGATTTCTGAAAGAAGGCAGTTTTGCAGAACTGAGTGAACGCCGCCTTTTCATGTTGGATATCGTTCTGGTTCTCATCCAGACTGGGTCACGAGTTCAGCATAAGAAATTTATGATGACTGCAAAACCAAGGCATCCCCTCAGGTCTTTGGAGAGAAATATGGAAAGAGTAGTGGAGAAAACAAATATGTATTTTCGTTAGCCGTGTCGTGTATAAAAGAGGTAAATAGTAGAGTATTCGTCACTTACTTTAGAATGGTGACTCTCTCGCAAGAATTCTGCAGTAGCTTTCCAAAAGCAAAGTTATGTCTTTGAGGTCTGTTGTATCACTGGGGTGAGAGAATTATTTCCGTATGTGTTAGAGTTAGCCTGTATTTGAAGTTATTTAAAAAGAAAGCAGTTGGACCTCATTAATTCAGGATTCTGTTAATTTGTAAACAAGATTGCCTGAAGGAGCTTTTAAACTGCTTAAGAGAGTAAACTTTTCAAATACTTTAGAAGGGGCGCCTGGTTTACTAATTTCAAATGCTTATTTGCATGTGAGGCAGAAATCCATGCTAGGCAACACTTTGTTCTCTTCACTCCGGTTCTCTTCACTACTGTGGTGTACACAGTAATGTCGCCAGAAGTCTGAATCCCCTTCATCAGCACGAGAGCCTGTGCATACTTGCACCTATGTACTTTTCCCACCGTCTCGAGAATTTCGAATCAAGATGACAGAAATCTCCCCTTACTCCCAGTTACAAATTAGGGAGTGTTAGCTCGGGACTCCAAATCAGGACACTTGGACGGAAGTCTGGTGAAAGGAAAAGGACGCCTCTTAATATTTTACATGTAACATAGAAAAGTGAATTTATAAGGATCTCACTAAAATTAATATCCTGGAAAGTTTGTAGTCAGCAGGCAATGGTAAATGAAAGTTAATGGTAGGGCATCCTTTGGCGCTCATTTACCAAATACCATTGATCCTCTTTTTACTTACTGTGCTGTTTTTATTGTTTTATTTTGGTGAACATTAACAAATATTTATAAGAGTTCTGCTAGGATCATTTTTGACCCATCTCCTGAAGGCCAGGAGTGGGGCATTCCATTGAAAAGAGAATTCTGTGGGAGCCCAAGGTCCTGGGACCCACTCTGATATCTGACTTGGACCTTCTTTTTCTGAGTACCCGAGAAGCGGGCTTTCTCTTTCTAGTTCGGTTCTGCTGTTCTTGTCAAAGGCTGCACTTTTCCTAAGCTCCCTTAGGAGCTCTGAAGAGAGACAGGCTTCCATCTGAACCCCCACCTTCTCCTCAGCCAGGCCCACCAGCACCCGAGGCCTAATTCTCATTATTTTAAGTCAGCAGGACCCAACTAGTATGTAGCTATGCTTTCCCCATACTTTATGTTGGACTCTTGTCCTGTTTTTTTTCTCCCGGTTTTCTGTTCCTTCCAAGCCGGACTTGCCCTTTCACCTCCCGTGATCTATTATTAATTCTCAGCTTGTGTTTCTCCTGACCAGTCCCTTATCTATTCCAAATTAGCATATTTCGAGCAGAGCCATTTGTCTCCACTTGGAAGGCTGCGGTTCTGCTCCCACCAAGGAGGAATGTGGGAAGAGAGCAAGAAAAGGGATTTTGTATTCCTGGTGCGTCCACTGTTGCCTACACCCTCCTTAACTTCCGAGCCAGCACCCTCACTCAGGGTGGGCCCTGGATCGGTCATTTTTTCCCTAAACTTCTTCCCACCGCAAACCCACTACCTACAATGACTATATTCTCTCAACTGAACATGGTGGTGGGGGTGCATGTGGTCCCAAAGAGGACCAAGTATTTGAAGTCAGAACTGTAACCCAGCCACACCATTCCACCTCCTTCCATAAACGTGAGGGTGGGGAGAGTGAGGGGGCTTTGCAAAACAAGTCTTCCCTCTCTGTGCTTTTTTTCTTTTGCTTTTTTAAAAAAAAGTTTATTTATTTTTGAGAGTGAGCACGAGTTGGGGAGGGGCAGAGAGAGAGGGAGAGAGAGAATCCCAAGCAAGCTGCACACTGTCGGCACAGAGCCCGACATGGGGCTCGAGCTCACGAGCTGTGAGATTGTGACCAACCGACTGAGCCACCCAGGCGCCTCTGCTTTTTTTTTTTCTTTAGAAGCAAAATGGATTTGCCTAACAAGTTTTCACACCTATCTATGCTCCGTCTCCCATTGATCTAGGACCCCTGTACAAACAGCCCTGGGTTTGTGTGGTTAGTGTGGTCTCTTCATTTTCTTTCTTATGAACAATAAGTACAATTGACCTCACCAGGGAGTGTCCAGTCATGTTTTTATAGTTCTACTTGCCTTGAATGTCATGATTAGGTTGTCTTTCCTTGGACATATATTTTGCCAGTCATATTCCCTCCTTTGGAAAACATCTGGAATACTTACTCTTTTAGCTTTCTAATGATGATGATTGTCTTCTGTGAGATCTATCATCTAGGGCTTCATCACTTGCTAAAAGTATGTATAAACCAAAGAATGATTCCTGGCAACAGCCATGCAGTTTATGTAGTATTAAGATATTAACTGATATAAAGAACAGGGGAAAAACTGTAATGAAATGTACCAAGAATGACTGTGTGGAAGAAACTTTTTATAGCAGGAAATGCACAGTTCCCACAAAGAATTTCCAGATTTAAAAAAAAAAATTATTGTCTAGATTCAGGAGAGGGAGCCATTTGTATAGTTACTTATTTCTGTGTAATGTATGATCCCAAAACTTACTTGCGTAGCACAGCAATGATAATTTATTATTCTTCATGGTTTCTATGGATCAGGAATGTGGGAGTGGCTAGGTTGGATAGCTTTGGCTAGGGTCTCTAATACGATTGCAGTTAGATGTTGGATGGGGCTATGTTCATCTGAAGGCTTGACTGGGGCTGAAGGATATGTTTCTAGGTGGTTCACTCACCTTGGCTCACTCACGTGGCCTGCAAATTGGTGCTGATTTCCGGCGGGGAGTTTCAGTTCCTCTCTACATGGGCTTTTCCACATGTCTGCTTGAATGTCCTTATACCATGGCAGCTGGCTTTTCAACAGAGCAAGTGATCCAAGAGACCAAAGTGAAAGCTACAATTTTTTTTTAACCTAGACTTGGAATTCCCACATCATCACTTCTGCTGTTTTCTATTGGTCACACAGGGCCAGGCCTGATTCATTGTGGGAAGGGGCTATCCAAAGGCAGGGCTACCAAGAGGTGTACATCACCTTGGAGCCTGGCTACCGCACCATCCATGTGAACAAAACCCTCTGAAGAGCACGTGGGTGCCTCAGTTGGTTAAGTGTCCGACTCTTGATTTTGGCTCAGGTCATGATCTCATGGTTTGTGAGTTCGAGTCCCATGTCAGGCTCTGTGCTGGCAGTGCAGAGCCTGCTTGGGATTCTCTCTCTCCCTCTCTCTCTCTCTCTGCCCGTCCCCCGTCTCTGTCAAAAATAAATGGGGGCATCTGGGTGGCTCAGTTGGTTGGGCATCCGACTTCGGCTGAGGTCATGATCTCACGGTTCGTGGGTTCGAGCCCCACATTGGGCTCTGTGCTGACAGCTCAGAGCCTGTTTCAGATTCTGTGTCTCCTCTCTCTTTGCTCCTCCCCTGCTCATGCTCTGTCTCTCTCTGTCTCAAAAATAAACAAACATTAAAAAAATAAATGGATAAACTTAAAAACCTTCTGAGTACTAAAAATAGAACTAATAATAACAGTAATAATAGTACTACTAGTACTAGTAGTCATAGTAGCTACTACTTCTCTGTCTTACTGATTTCTGTATAGAAACTCCTTATGTATTTGCTAGACTGAGATTCTCTCCTGATTGTCTTCTTCTTCTTTTTTTTTCCTTGCCTCTACTTTGTCTGTTTCTTTCATGCATTTTTTCTTCAGTCTACCCTTTCAAATGTGTTTCCTCAGGGGCTTTTCTTTGCTTTTTCTCTGTTCTCACTGTGCACACTTGACCTGGGTGACCTCATGGGTGCCTACTGCTAAGGGCTCCAGCACACATCTGCAGCCTAAATTCTGCCCTTCCAGGCACCTGTCTACAAAGGCATTGCACACTGACCATGTTCAGAACATAACTGACCGCCTTCTTCTCTAAGCTTGCCCTTCCTGCACCTCCTTTTCTGGATGAATGACCTGCCTCCTCACTGGACTATGAACTCTTTGAGAGGAGGGCCAGCTTCTTACAAGCTTCTTACAGTCTTTTTAACCCCTACACCTAAAGTGCTGTCTGGCATGAAGGAGACATTGGAGTGTTTGCTGAACGAATGTACCCATTGTGAATTCTCTATTTGTAGGTATCTTTATGCTTTGAAGAGTAGTGGAATGCCAAGGTGGTAAAAATACATTATAAGACAACTTTAATAACAGTTTTTTAAAGGATAGGTAATACATTAGGGTAAAATGGGCAAAAATAAATATATAAAAACGTGTAACATTTATGGACTGATTTTGAGTGCCTATTTATTAGCCAGAAGAGTTGTCTGAGAGTCATTGTCAGCTATTCCCTGAGGTCTCAAAGTCCAATTCTGCCAAGAGGGGCCCATGCTTGCAGGCATTTTGAGGATGGGAGCAAAGCTCTGCCTTATCAAAAATTCCTTTATTGGATATTTTACAAAGTGGCCCTTTGTAAACCATAGCAGAACACCAGCTTTCTCCTTTGACCTACCTACTGTCCATATAATGTACCGCTTCTGAGAAGCTTAGACTGAAACCTCTATGAAATGGGAAGAAAAGACAAAGGGGTGACAATGATGATGATGATGATGAGAAGGTTGGTAATAATAATGGCGATGATGATGATGATGATGATGATGATATTTAACATCTACCAATTGTTGATGTTCCAGATACTGTGCTAAGTAGTCTAGCTACATTATCCCATTTAACCCTCAAAATGACTCCATGGGACAGGTCCTACTCTTTTCAACCCCGTTTTAGAGATGAGGAAACTGAGGCTCCCAAGATCACACAGTGAATGAGAGATGGACTCAGGTTGAGATTGTAGTCTGTCTGACTCAAGACCTCTCTGCGGCCCCTTCCTCACCACTCAGCTTCAACTTGATGGCTGCCAGCTGCATATTTTTCTAATTTTGCCTAGAATTATCAAATTAGAGAAAACTCTATAGGTCATATATGTTGCCTATGATTTTTATATGCTGGGTACAAGACACTGCAGGTTGTGCTAATAGTTTAGTTTTCTCTCTAATTTGAAACTCTTAACAGCTGGGACTAGAATCTAGGTCTCTTGATACTTAGTTCATTGTTTTTTCTTCTATTTTGGTGTATGAGGCACATTTCTAATCATCATTAGCCAGTAGATATACATGACTGCTTTGTGTTCTGAGATCTCTCAAAAGATGTATACTTTTAAAATTGGGGGACAAAAGACTCGATTTCAGTTATGAACTTGAGAATCACCTCAAAACTGTTGATGACTCATTTGCCATCACCCAAGCGCCCTCTTGATTCCTTTCACTTAATTAAAATAAATCTATTGTCCTCGGATTCCCAGACTCTCCGGAGGCCTTCCTGCAAGGGGTGCTTTAGTGCAGCTTCTCCCCACAAGGGGGAGCCAAAAATGCTTTGGGGGCTAGGAGATGAAAACCCTCAAATACCAGGTTTTGCTTCCTCTCTCGTTTGTTTTCCCACTAAGGTCCTCGAAGCACACAGTCTCTGGAACGGAGAAGCAGATGGTGCTGATGCTGATGGTCGTGTGTTTGTATGTGACCATGGGATGGGGGTGGGGACTTTTGTCCAGGCAACACTCTGCCCTCCGCACCTGTTTCTCCAGCTAGAACTTTGTCCTGCATAGCCTCTCTTTGGCCACTATATGTGGGAATCAGATCAGCTGCCTGCTGGAACTGGCTCCCTGAGCCCTGGATCAGTAACCTTGTCCCATCAACCCATTGGGCTGCTTCTGCCCCCTCCCACTAAGGGAGTTAAACAGGACTAGGCAAAAAGCCTTCTGCTGCTTTCTTTGCAGAAGCTGGATGGATGTGGGACTCCATGGGAAAGTGCCCTTTGGCACTACTTTGGCTTCAGTAAGCCTGTGTTTCAGTGAAGCCAGGAGCAAGAATAGTTGCTATGCCTCTGACTTCTGAATCTACATTTGAAGAATAAATATGGCTAACTACCAGAAGTACATATAGAGGGTGGGGACATGAAACCTTTTTCTGCGTGTAAAAATTAATTAAACTATTGTTTTTATTGATACCCCGCAGATCTCTTTTCTATCAGAAATATTTAAGAAATTTACATGTGATAATAACTTTCAAATACAATATTTTCAAATGTCAAGTTAATGTGTTCAGGGAGCAAAAAGACTCAAATACTCAGTATGAGCTTCACATAACATCTGCTTCCACAAGTGCTTTTGGGACCCTTTGAGGCAAAGACAGTAGGGAACCTTGACTTATTTGCTAGACATGGAGGTGTAGATGGAAACATTCCCCCTCCCGCCTCCCTTCATTTTTAGAAATGGTGATGAGGATTTCTGAGTATAACTGATTATTTCAGGGGAAAAAAACAAGTTACGAATCACTTTAGCTGCTTAGATAACAATATTTGCAGATGAAAAATGGGGTTATTTTTGAGGATGAAGAGAAGCAGGCTATTACAGTGACATATTTTGAATAATGTAACCCCCTAGCTAAGATGTAATTACTGATTTTTTTAAATAGTAAAGCAATAATCTAGTAATTCTAAAAATCCATTTGGCTTTCTGTAGGCATTTAAGAATTACTGTTTGTTTTTTGGCGTGGAAGTAACATCTTTCTCGGTGAGTTTTTGGAACACGGCCACTGCCAAATGCAGGGTTCCAGTTGTGCATTATTTCTTCCGTATAATTGCACTGAGAGACTGCATTGGCATATTGTATGGTTCATAATTAGCCGGAAGTAAGAATGAAAAAATAGCCACAAATCCTCAACAATGAATTAGTTATTCTCGATATTTTATTTTTCAAGCAGTGGTACTATATAAATTGAACAAACTGTCAAAAAAAAAAAAAGGCTTGTTGGTGTCTAGTGTGAAGGCTAAGCCAAAGCTCTCCCAGGTAAAGAACTGATCTGTGACTAGACTTTTTTGATTCTACCAAGGGGGGGTCCTTCATAGGACTGTTTAGCTTCTAAACCTGCCCTTGAAGGCAATCAAGGTTCTGTCTACACCTGCCCTTGAAGATATGTTGAGTTAGGCCTAACCCTGTTCTGTTATCACTATGGCCCCAAACCAGGAACTGATGAGGTATTGTGACCCTGTGACCCCAGATGCAACTAAAGTAGTTAATAACAATTGTCAAAGACATTTGCAATTGTTATGTGACAGCGATTATCTTGAGCCATGAGCAATCCTTCAACCTTTAGGCTGTAAGTTCCATACTTCCTTCCTAATTCCTTCAATGGATTTTGTAGGAGTCCAGCCAGGGAGTACAGATTGTTAAAAATTTCAAAGTGTCTGAGATTTTTACCTGATTCTCAAGCCACCAAGTTAGCCTGAGACAGTTCCATGGATGCTGGCAGGAGGCACAAGACTCTTAGATCAGGGATGGGCAGTTTCTTATTCACTGTGGTAGCAGTAGCCAGAGGATCAGCATTTTCGCCCCGGTCCTCTGAGTCCTGGTACCCACAAGATGACATGAAGATGGCCAGTTGGTATCTGTACACTTAGTGGGTTGCACTGAAGGAGAACGACCGTCAGCTCAGGGAACCCACATCTTCTATGATGGGCAGTAAGGACACTGGCCCTTTGCTCCAGAGAGAGACATTCTCTCTCTTTTTTTTAAAGTGAACTCTACCACCAACCTGGGGCTCAAACTCAATACCCTGAGATCAAGCGTCGCATGTTCTACCACCTGAGCGAGCCAGATGCCCCCAGAGAGACATCATCCTTGTTACAACTGGATCGTAGTCCTCTCTGTCTTCCAAAGCTGTGAGAAAACCCGCTCTTTCTTTCAGAGCAAGATAACTGTCTCTGGGTTTCAAAAGGCTGTTGGCTATATAAGCATTCTTGAAAAGGTATCTTGGAACAAAGGCACTCATTGCTTCCGTTCACAAGATGTGGAGAAACAGGAAAGATCCACGGAGAATTGTCTCCTGACACAGACTAAGGCCAAGAGAGCCTCTGAAGAGCTGTTGGCCCGGTCCCACCTTGGGCATTGCTGCTGATGACACAAAGCACCACAGTCATCGCCATCTTTACTTTTTTGTTGTTGTCTGGAAGAATATCATTCTGAAGTGACTTCATCACCCCAAACCTAAACGTCTGTACTCCAGACTTGACTCCGTGTTTAGCCTGAAGATTGGAGCCTGTGGTCCAGAAGTTAACCACGTTACTCTGATTAACCACCACCCTCCCTCTCACTTAGGAAAAAAACAACAAACTGACCTTACTGAGGTTTTATGTAGCCCCGGCGCAGAGGCTCGAGGTTTTTAAAGGGAAAAACTATGCTATTGGAAGGGAGGAGTTGGAATTTGGAAGCTCAGGCCAACTCCTAGCCCCTGAAGAAATATTAATCTCCTGACATAGCCTTTAAGAAGCCTCTAGACCAAGGGGTCAGGAGGCCAGCCAAAAGATCTCTGTTTATCTGCCGTATTTTCTTCATTTAGGTAGAAAAGTTATTTTTAAATAAGCAAGCTGTACCGTCTGAAAATAACAAAAATATATTGAATTATAGAGCCGTGCTGGTCACAGAGGTCCAAAAATATTCTGCGTCTTTAAGTTATTTTGCATTAAAAATATTTGTTTCTCCCTTGTCTGATTCTCAAACTTCTAACCTGAGAGAAGTCTGTATTGCCAGATTATATTTCATAGACTCTTAAAGTTGGAAAGCATCTTTGAGTCCTCTGGCCTAGCCTGGTCCTGAGGGAAAAGTCCTTGCTGCAGCCTCTTGCCACAGGGTCATGTGCTTTCCGCTCTGAGAGGTAGCCGGGGCATCAGGGCCCTGGACCTATTCTGGGCTTGGCCACTGATTGGCTATGACACTGTGGCTATCACATGTCTTCTCAAAGCCCAGGTGTACTCAGTCTAAGGAGAGAGGCCAGATGATCTCCAGCATGCCTCTAGTGGCTCTTTAATTTCTGGAACATGTGACTATTTAACCTTTTGGAAAGGATGATTCTTTTTTTCCAATGACAGAAGTAACATATGCTTCTTTTAGAAAAATAAGAATATATATATATTAATAAAAATCATTTTTGACCCTGTTACCAATTTCAGTGCACATTTTTAGTCTTTGTGTGTGTGTGTGTGTGTGTGTTTGTGATAAAATTGAGATCGTGGTGTTCGGTAATTTTCCTTTTCTTACTTAAGATAGCATGAACATCTTACCATAGCAGTTGGACTTTATCCTGAAGGCAGTAGATAGCTATTGAGGAGGATTTTTAAAAATTTTTAAATGTTTATTTATTTTTGAAAGAGAGAGAGAGAAAGAGAGAGAGAGAGAGAGAGAGAGAGAGAGTGAGGAGAAGGGCAGAGAGAGGGGGAGACAGAATATGAAGCGGGCTCCAGGCTCTGAGCTGTCAGCACAGAGCTAGACATGGGGCTCGAACTCACCAAGGGTGAGATCATGACCTGAGCTGGAGTCGGATACTTAACTGACTGAGTCACCCAGGAGCCCCAGCCATTGAAGGGTTTTAAGTAGATTTTCCTATAAGTCATCCCTCTCCATGTCACAGATAGAGAAGAGAGAACACTTTCATATAATTTTGAACTTGATTCATTCCATTCTTTATTGCTTTCTGCACAGAAAAAGGACAGCTCATGATTATCTTCATTAGAGATGGAAGCGATAGATTATTCTAGAATTTGTCATTTTTGAGATGCTATATTTGCATGTGTACACTTATCTGTTATGAAAACAAGCCAGAATGGCACATTTGAAGATATTAATCATTTAGAGACTAATTACACTACTATCAAAAGTATCAACTACGGATATCAAGCCTCACAGCCCCCAAATCAGATGTTGGTAACCACTAAGCCAATTTTTAGTAGCATATAATGAATAATTATTACCAAGAAGCTTCTAGTGGCCAAATTGATTTAAGATTCCTCCATTCTGTATACTTCCAAAAAGACCTGATTCTATATAAATATAGGACCTTTACAATTTGAAAACCAAGGAGACCAAGGAACCAGAAAGGGTGGGTGCCATGAGGTGTCTGGACAAGCCAACCCAATAGTCTGTTTCCTAGCAGCAAAAAGTAAACAGGAAAATATATTGGCTTGTATAATTTTTATTGTTGCTGCAGAAAAATATTTATACTTCTTTTTCCCAGGCAAATTTTATCCTGAAACTTATTATATGGGCCTTTGTGTGCACGATAATAGGGTATAGTAGACATTTGCAACTACAGTTTTGCAAAGGAACAGCAACCCCGTTGAAATGGATAATTCCTGTATCGACCTTCTACATAAGGGTGAGAGTGTAATATTAAATCGTAATTCAGTTTAAACATTTCTTTGGAGGCTGCGATAATACAGTCCAGGTACATGGCTTTCTGATGATGTAATATAAACGGAAAAAGAACTTAGAAAACACAGATGATCATCTAGCTACCATGCCCAGTCGATTCTTTCTCAAGGGTCAGATGCCTCAAGTGAACCATTCACTGATGATAGCTTGCATAGGAAACCTCAGGCAGGTTACTCTAGGACTCAGGGTCTGGGTTGGTTGATTCATATGTTTTGAGTAGGCATTCAATAATGTTTTATTGAATGAATAACTTACCAGGATCCACAACATGGACAGTCTTTCTTCCATCTTAGTATTCTCTCTCTGTACTAGGAACAGCCCTACACGAATCCATTTTTTCATGTGCTGCTTGACTTATCTCCTTATTTCTCTTTCCCTTTTTAAAAAAAGATTTTAAGACATCTCTACATCCAACATGGGGCTCAAACATACAACTCCGAGATCAAGAATCACCTGCTCTGCCGACTGAGCCAGCCAGGCACCCCCTTATTTATCTTTTGACAATCTTCTCTTCCTTTTCTCTTTCCCAATTCTACCCTTCAGCAGATTGCATTGCCATGTTTCTGGACAGCAGCTGTCATGGGATGCAAACACATATGCATTTCAAAAATAACTCCTACTGTAATTGCAAAAAACAGAAGACAACCAGCAATAAAGGACTGGTTAAATTATGAAATAACAATATGATGGAATCCTATGCAGCTGTTAAAAAGATGTCATTGAAGAGGATTTAATGACATGAATCAATATTCATGACCTATTTTTATGTAGAAAAAAGGTATGTGTGTGTGTGTGTGTGTGTACACGTGTTTCTCTTGATGGAGAGAGAGAGAGACATCTATCTATAAAGAGGGAGAGGCAGACACATAGAGTGGCAGCTTTGGGTGGTAGAATTGCAGGTGAATCTGTTTTTTACATTTGCTTTTCTGTATTTAAGGAATATTGTACAGTAAACATGGATTATTTGTGCTTAAACAAAAGACATAAAACATAAAGCTCCTTGGCATAGAATACAAAGCCCTTCAGTATGTGTTTGCTGCATATTCCTTCAGCTTCTGTCTTGATGATCTCCCATCCTTTGCTGTATGTCCTATTAACTCCAGCCACATGGCCTCACTTGAATTTACCAAAATGCTCCGAGATCTCCCAAACCAGATTGCTAGCTCCCTGGCAGGTGGTGGCCAGGTCTTAGCCATATCTGTGTCTCCTACGTTTAGAGTAGTGCCCAGTACTTAGCAGGTACTCAGCGCCTGTTTGTTGAATGAATAGCCAATGTATCATGCTCTTTTCTCAACTTTAGCCAGACCCTCTCTCCTCCTTCCTGGCCACTGGTGCGCTTCTGCCCTCACACTTACCCATCACCAGCAGAATCATGTATTTGACATATAAACAGGCAGTCTGATTCACAAATGGTAGACCTTACAGCATGTTAATGTGGATAGTCACCAAATTTATCCAAGGTTATTTAACAACAACCCTTATATATGTTCTGGCCCTTATACATTATTTAACCTCTGAACAAGCTCATTCCCTGTCTATTTTATGAATCAACCCTCCATTTTAGGACTTAATTTGAACACATACAAGAAGGAAATTATCCAAAGGCATCCTATTAAAACCAGTAGGAACTGTTCCCTCCTGAAACAACATATCTGGCTCTGTTTTTCCCTCAAAGTAAAATCAGACCTTGCAGAGACAGTATGATTTAAACAGCACCACCCAATTAATTTTTCTGGTCAATTTTATTTCAGAAACAATAATTAAGCATGGCCGTCAGTAATGTCTATTCCTTCCTTTCCCCAAGGAGAGATTGTGTATTATTTCCCTTTTGTCTTTGCTCAGCACTTGGCATGTGTGAGTTTTCATTAACTATTCTGAATGTAGGCAGAGGCAGTGTGATAGGAACAAACACAAATCAAGACCGCATAAATTAATAATCTTTTTAGTACCATTGTCCTGTGTGCCTTTAGAAATTAATTTTCATACCAGCAAACAAGTTCAAAAGCTCCTCCTCCAGCTATTTTAAGAAACACAAACTTCCTTTGGCAATTTTGTGAATGATACAGGATCGCTTTTGTCTATATTTAAGTAGCAAGTATCATATGGATTTATGTAAGGAGAACGAAAACTGCATGGCAAGAAACCAGCCACCTGTGTTAATCAGTACAGTATGTGGGAAAGTGAAGGGTAAATTACCATGGGTACATCTTTGGCTTTCCCATTCTGTCCCTTTCTGACTAATTGGGTGTATGACTTTATCTTTCCAAATCTTAAGACATTTCTTCAGAAAATATCAGTCAATAAGTACCTCGCATAGGTTTATTCATAAGGAGAGAGTGTCTTATAAAGAGCCCAGAACATAGCGCCTGGAGCGCGGTAAGGCTTCCTGGTTCACAGTGGACACTCTGGACCTCAAATGAAGCTTGGCTTTAATCCCTGCCTCACCACTTCTCAGCTCTGTCGTTTTAGACAAATTGTCTCATTTCAGTGTGTAAAATGGGAAAAATTCTAGTATTTACCTCATAGGATTATTGTGAAAGTTAAAAACACAGAACATGCCCACACTTTGTAGGTACTATGTACATATGTGCTCTTTTCCTTTTCCCTTCAAATTTTTATTTAAATTGTGCTCTTAGTTTTAAATATCTAGAATGTGAAATGAGTTATTACTGGCATAATTAGGTTAACTTTTAAACTATTCTGTAAATCAGCTGACAGTAAGATTAACACTACGCATCGTTTTTGATTATTAACACATACATAAATTCATGTGACCACCACCGAAATGCGGATACAGAACGGATCCATTCCAAAAAACTCCCTCATGCTACCCCTTTGTAGCGTCTAGCCCTAACTACTGGCAGTGCCAAACTGCTGTAGTTTTTTGCCTTTTCCAGAATGTCACATAAATGAGATCTTACAAGGTAGCAACCTTTTGAGACTTACTTCCCTCACTCAGCATAATGCCTGCGAGATTCTTCCAGGTTGGTGCATGTATAAATACCATGTTCCTTTTTATTACCAAGTAGTGTACCATAGTTTGGATGTACTATAATTTGCTCCTCCATTCTCAAGTTGAAGGATATTTGCGTTGTTTCCGGTTTGGGGAAATTACAAATAAGGATGCTATGCACAGTTGAGTGTAGGTTTTTGTGTTAACAGAAGTTCCATAAGTTGCCATTTCTCTGGGATAAATGCCTAGAAGTAGGATTTCTGGATCATATGATAAGTATATGTTTAACTTTATCAGAACTGCCAAATGGTTTTCCAGAGTGGCTGTACCATTTTGCATTCCCACCAGCAATGGATGAGTGTTGCTGTTGCTTCAGGTACTTGTCAGCACTTGGTATTGTCAGCAATATTTCTTTTAGCCATTTTAGTATGTGTGTAATGGTATCTCAGCAGTAGCCTTAAGTTGCATTCCCCTAGTGCCTAATGATATTGAGCATTTTTCATGTGTTTATGGGCCATATATGTATCCTCGTTAGTAAAGTATCTGTTCAAGTGTTTTGCCCATTTTTAAATTGGGCTGATTGTTTTCATACTGTAAAGTTTATTAAATATAACATTTTATTTAGAAATGCTTTAAGAGTCACAAAAAATTAAAAATATAGTACCGAGAATTCCCATGTATGCTTCACTTAAATTCCTTTGATGATGATATCTTACATAACCACAGTACATTGTTAAAACCAGGAAACTGACATTGGCATAATACTATTTAAAAAAATTTTTTTGACATTTATTTATTATTGAGAGAGAGAGAGACAGAGCACAAATGGGGTAGGGCCAGAGAGAGAAGGAGACACAGAATCCGAAGCAAACTCCAGGCTCTGAGCTGTCAGCACAGAGCCCATCGCGGGGCCCAAACCCGCAAACTGCGAGATCATGACCTGAGCCGAAGTCAGTTGCTCAACCGACTGGACCACCCAGGCACCCCCTCCTTTTTTGGGGGGCATAATACTATTAACTCATGTATAGACTTAATTAGGATTTCACTAAATTTTACATGCACTCTTTTTTCATGTGTTATTCTATAAAATTGTATTGCCGGTGTGGATTTTAATATACATCATGAAAATCAGAATATAGAACTGTTTCATCACCACAAATAAACTCCCTCATGTTACCCTTCAGCAGTCACACCTCTCCATCAACTCTAACGCGTACTAACTACTGATCTGTTTTCTATTGCTATAATTTCAAAACTTTGAGAATATCTTATACTTGGAATCGTCCAATAGCCTTTGGATATTGGCATTTTCCTCTCAGCATAACGCTCTTGGAGATCTCGTACATGAGAGTTCTTTATATATTGTGGATACAAGTCCTTTGTAGAATATGTGATTTGCAAGTATTTTCTTCCAGTAGGTAGCATGTGTTTTTGTTCACTTTAAAGGTGTCTTTCTCATGGCAAAAGTTTTAATTGTGATGAATACTCAAAATCATCTTTCTTTTCTGTAATAGATTGTGCTTTTGGTGTCATGTAAAATAACTCTTTGCCTCACCCAGGTCAAAAAGTTTCTCCCATTACCCCCCCCTCCCCAATTGTATGGTTTTGCAATTCACATTTAGATCTATAATCAATTTTGAGTTAATTTCTGTATAAGACATGGTTTTTAGGGAGAGGTTTATTATTTTTTTCCATACATGTTTCTAAGTATTCCGACACCATTGTTGAAAAGACTCTCTGGGCTCCATTGAATTGCCTTTGAACATTTGTCAGAATCCCATTGGTCATATTCGTGTGGATCTAGTTTTGGGCTTTCATTTTATTCCGTAGATCTATACCAATACTACACTGTCTTTTGCCGAGAATACTGGAGCTTTTATAGTGAGACTTAAAATTGGGTGTGTGGGGCCCCTGGCTGGCTCAGTTGGTAGGGCATGCAACTCGATCTTGGGGTTGTGAGTTTGACCCCCATGTTGGATGTAGAGATTACTTAACAACATAAAATCTTTTAAAAAATTGGGTGTTATGATTCCACCAACTTTATTCTTCTTTGAAAAGTTTTTGGTTATTCTGAGTCTTTTGGATTTCCATAGGCATTTTAGGATCCACTTACCTGTGTGTACAAAGATCTCGCCTGGATTTTGGATGGAATCATGTTAAATCTATATATCACTTAGGGGGCAACTGACATTTTTTACTATGTTGAGTTTTCATGTATTTTGAAGCCCTGTTGTTGGGTGTATGCACATTTCGGATTGGTTTTCTTTCGTCTTGAATTGACCCTTTCATCATTATATAATGTCTCTCCTTATCCCTAATAATTCTTTTTGCTTCATACTCTACTTTTTCTAATTTTAATACAGCCACTCCTGGGGCGCCTGGGTGGCTCAGTCAGTTAAGCTTCTGATTCTTAATTGGGGCTCAGGTCATGATCTCACGGTTTGGGGTATGTGCTGACAGCATGGAGCCTTCTTGGGATTCTCTCTTTTCTCTCTCTCTCTCTCTGTCTCTCTCTCTCTCTCTCTCTCTGCCTCCTTCTCTCTCAAAATAAATAAATAAGCATTAAAACTAGAGCCACTCCAGTCTTCCTTTTAAAGTTTATTTTGTCAGTAATCTCCATACCCAATGTGGGGCTGAAACTCACAACCCTGAGATTAAGAGTCCCATGCTCTTCTCACTAAGCCAGCCAGGCAGCCCTCCAGTTTTCTTTTGATTAGTGTTTCCATGGTATATTATTTTCTATCCTTTACTTTTAATTTCCATGTATTTGTGGATTTCCCAAATTTCTTTGTTACTGATTTTTAATTTCATTATGGTCACGATATCTTTTGTATCACTTCAGTTGCTTTAAATTTATTTAAAACTGTTTTATAGTCTAATTTTTAAAAAATCTATCCTAGAGAATGTTCTATGAGTACTTGAGAAGAGTATTCTGCTGGTTTTGGAAGGAGCATTCTATAAATGTTTGTTAGGTCTCGTTGGTTTGCAGTGTTGCTTCTGTCTTGTTTTTCCTTGCTGATCTGCTGTCTAGTGTGTTATATACATTATGAATAGCGAGGTATCGAAGTCTCTATTATTATTGAATTGTCTATTTCTTTCTTTAATTCTGTCACTTTTTCCTCTGTGTATTTTGGGGTCTGTTATTTGATTCAGATATGTTTATAATTGTTATATCTTCTTGATTGATGAACCCTTTACCATTATAAAATGTCCTTTTGTCTCTAGTAACTATTTTTGTTTACTATTCCCCTCCAGCTCTCTTTTGGTTACTGTTTACATGTTGTACCTATATATTTTCCCATCTTTTTACTTTCAACATATTTGTTAAAAATTGAATCTAAAGTGTGTCTCTTGTAGACAATATATTGTTGGATCATGTTTTTATATCTATTCTATCAATGTCTGCCATTTAATTAGTGGGCTTCATAAATTCCCATTGATGTAATTACCAATAAGGTAGGATTTATACCATTTTACTATTTGTTTTCTATGACATATGTTTTCTCTTGTTCCTTTATTTTTCATTTCTGCCTTCTGTTGTTTTATTTTATTTTATTTTATTTTATTTTTGTTTTTTTTAAAGATTTTATATGTTTATTTTTGAGAGAGAGAGAGAGAGAGAGAGCGTGCGTGATCACGTGGGGGAGGGGCAGAGAGAGAAGGAGACACAAAATCAGAAGCAGGCTCCAGGCTCTGAGCTGTCAGCAAAGAGGCCTACACGGGGCTCAAACTCAAAAACCGTGGGATCATGACCTGAGCTGAAAGTCGTACGCCCAACCGACTGAGCCACCCAGGGGCCCCTGCCTTCTTTTGTTTTAAATAGATATTTTTAACTGTGTCATTTTCATTCCCTTGTCATTTCTTTTGCTGGATATTCTTTAGTCATTATCTAAATCCTTGTCCTTGGAATTACTATCAACTTCTTAATTTATGACAATTTAGGTCCAACTAAAGATAATATACAAAAACTTTGATCTGTTTCTCTTTCTCCTTTATGTTGTTATTGTTGCAAGTTATATATCTATGCATTATGTTTCCATAAACCTAGATTTATAATTTTGCTTTCTGTAGTTGTCTTTTAAGACAGGTAGGAGAGGGACTCCTGGGTGGCTCAGTTGGCTGAGCGTCCGATTTCGGCTCAGGTCATGATCTCACAGTTTGTGGGTTCAAGCCCCGCATCGGGCTCTGTGCTGACTGCTAGCTCAGAGCCTGGAGCCTGCTTCAGATTCTTTGTCTCTTTCTCTCTCTGCCCTTCCCCTGTTCATGCTCTGTGTCTCTCTTTCTCTCAAAAATAAATAAATGTAAAAAAAAAAGATTTAAATATTAAAAAAAAAAGACAGGTAGGAGAAAGGAAGAATTATAAGTGAAAAATACATATATACTTTCTTTTGCTTATATTTACCTATGTAGTTACCTTTAATGGTGTTCTTTAGTTCTTTATGTAGATTGGAGTCACTGTCTAGTGTCCTTTCATTTTGCCTTGAGGGATTTCCTTTAGTATTTCTTGTAGTGCTCTTCCGCTAGTGACGAATTCTGTTTCTGTTTATCTGGGAATGTCTTTAATTTCTCCTTCATTTTTTAAATTGAGGTGAAATTCACATACCGTAAAATTAACCATGTTAAAGTGAACAATTCAGTGACAATTAGTATGTTTACAATGTTGTACACCTACTACCTCAATCTACTTCTAAAACACTTCATGTTTTAGAAAGGAAACTCCAGCCATTAACAGTTACCTGTTTACTGGGTCAAATGATACCAGTCAAAAGATGAAGCTTAACCCAGGCCAAAGCAATCTAATTCAACAAAACGGTTGTGAGTATGAGCGACAGTTGTAGAATTATCATAATATTTGTTTTTAGTATGAACATCTTTCGGGCAAACACAGATTTCTAGGTTCAGAAAACACCATCTTCTCTCAAAATGTTGGTCACTAACCAATAAATGTTTCTGGGCCTGTGCTCACTGTTTGTCTGGCACATTTTTCAGGTCCATGCTGGGCAGAAAGATGAATAATACTACACTGGCAGAAGTAGATATTATTACCTTTGTTATGTAGGTGGGGGATCTGAGGCACAGAGAGTTTGCTCATCCAGTCCGTGGTAAAACTAGGCCTTGGTCTTAGGTCTCCTGACTCTGAAGTATGTGTATCTCTGTAGCCCCATATTGTCTTTATCAAGTACATAATCTGAGAAAAAACAGAAAAGAAGTGCTTCAACAGAGAGATAAGGTAGCTGTCCATTCCACTACACTTTGAACAGAACTATCCTCCAGGTGCAAATATTCCCAAATGATAGATAAAATTGCCAACATAAAGATTGTGATATTGTTGCTCTTCGCTTATTTGGGCCAATGTAAGAATGTGCCAGGATTATACAGACGTTCAAAATATGAAGAGTTGGCTACAGTCTTTACCAGAATTCTTCTGGTTGTCCTTCTAAGGAAGTCAAAAAGCTTATTAGTCAACGGAGTACACATGTTGCTAGCTGGTGATTAATTAGTGTACATTTATATTTCCAAAATAAGCTGTTTGGAGGTTACCCTTGGTCATTAACTCATCCTCATATTTCGATTATTATCTGTTGAAGAAAACGATTCTGTCAAAAATTTCACTAAAAGGCGTGTGGCTAGTGAGATCACTCTGTATGCACTCGAAAACTTTCATCCTTTGGTTTTGAAGCCCCCTTTCACAGGACCTGACAAAATGTGTTGAGATCTTACTATGTGCTGGCTGTTAGACTTTCCTGGCCTACATTTTCTAAGTCGTAACCTTGAGCAGTCAGTTTGAGACCCCAGTGCCAGAGTGCGTAATCACATTGCTGCACTGCCTCCCACCTACCAGCTAGCCATTCTTTTTGCTATCTTTTTGCTCACTTCTTTGCAGGCTGCCCAGTACCTTCAAAAAAGCTTGCCAGCCAGATACCATTACACTTTCTGCTGCTAGCCGAGGATAGCTGCTATACTCCTTCTGTATGAGATAGAGTGTGTGAGAGCATCAGGCTCCAGCTAGGTGCCCTAATAAATGATTTCTTATATGGACTTTTCTCCATTCACTGTACCCAAGCATGTGACCCCACTGCCTGCTCTGACTTCTGGTGTCTGTATATTTCTTTACCTCTCTCTTGCCTCTTTGGCTCCCTGACCTCCTAATAGTGCTAATGACTCTGATGACCCCCAGTTTACTGTCACTCAGAGTCCCAGCATGATGTTTCATGGAAACAAGCCATCCTATTTCTGATTATTTCACACCAGGTTGAACTGCCTACTTCTGCTACCCACAGCTAAACTGCATCATCTGATGCCATGATCAGTAAATATTGCACTAATTTGCAAGAAAAAATGCATCAGCAGCACTACTAGAAAATGAAGTCAGAATTGACTGTATGAGATCTGTCTTATGCTGCCCTTTACATTCTGGTTACAACTTCTACTTTTATCTTTAGAGCTGGGACACTTAACTTCTCTTTAGTTACATGTAGTATCATGGTGACATTGGTAACAAACATGGCTTGAAGAAGTGAGATTTCCATGTTTTATTTCTAAGCGTTTCCTGAGCAGGCATGTAAGTTGTCACTGGCTGCTGCCATTGCAGATGACATTGTATAGAGCTGTTGTGGTTACCTATGTGGGCCAAACTCGATTTCTCAGTGACCAGAGAGACAGTGATGAAAACAGCTCCGGCTTAGGCTGGACTGGAAGGAATGCAGTGTAACGGGAGGAGAGGTTAAGAGCAGATTTTGGAACCATGGAGATCATGATTTGAATCCAGACTCTACAGCTCTGTGCATATGACCTGGAGCAAGTTTCCTTAAGCTCACTGAACCAGGGTTTTCATCTTTAAAATGGAGATAACATACTGGGGCACCTGGGTGGCTCAGTCAGTTGAGTGTCCAACTTCGGCTCAGGACATGGCCTCATGGTTTGTGAGTTTGAGCCCCGCGTTGGCATCTCTGCTGTCAGCATGGAGCCCACTTCTGGGATCCTCTGTCTCCATCTCTGTGCCCCACTCCTGCTCGTGCTCTCTCTCTCTCTCTCAAAAATAAACATTTACAAATAAAATAAAGTAAAATAAAATGGAGATAACATCTTAATAGGATTGTTGTGAGACTAAAATATTATGTATAGCACGCTGGCAACCATGCCTGCCCCTGATGTGCATGGAGGCTAAGTAACTTGCCCAAGTTCACACTGCTAGTAAGTTGCAGAGTTGTCCGGAACCAAAACAGTTTGATTCCAAAGACTCTTGCTCTTTCTACTGTTTTTTTTTGTTTGTTTCAACTAGTAATAGGGCATTTGAGCTGTTATTATTTAGAAGCATAGAACTCAGGATTGGAAGAAGTTCAAACATATATGCCACTGATCAGATATTATGCCACTGATCAGATATTTGCCACTGATCAGTTATATTCACAATATATTTCATGGAATCCTTCTCAAGATTGCATCATGCTTTTATTGCACACCCTCTAGTTTATCTATAATTTACGTAACCTGGGTCGAGCTTATACTCTGTGGCCATCCCAAACTGGTATTATTCACAGTGCACAACCATGTTTGTGTTCTGTTGCAGAGGGTACAGTGTAAGGGAGGGGCTATGAGAATGATAGGCAAGAACAGGGACACGGTTTAATGAGAAGCCCCTTCCTCCTTCAGTGTTGGTAGCAGGTTTTAAAAAAATCCATCACAGGGCATGAATTCAAGCCCTGTGTTGGGGTCCGTGCTCGGTGTGAAGCCTACTTAAAAAAAAAAAAGCAAACTTCTGGGTGCCTAGGTGGGTCAGTCGGTTAAATGTCTGACTCTTGGTTTCTGCTCAGGTCATGATCTCACAGTTCATGAGTTCAAGCCCCACATTGGGCTCTGTGCCGACAGTGTGGAGCCTGCTTGGGCCTCTCTCTCTCTCTCTCTCTCTCTCTCTCTCTCTCTCTCTCCCTTTCTCCCTCCCCCCTCTCTGTGGCACACCGGTTTTAGAAAGAACTGTTTTTTGACCTAGACTCGGCTCCATTTTTGCTGAGAATGAGGAATCTTCCCAGGTTCCCATGGGGATTGGGCAGTCTTTTATTGCCATAGCTGTACTTTTACAATTTGCCCAGAGTTTATGTGGCCTATCCACTCTATTGAGCTTGTTAAGTTGTTTGGGTAATTTGCTTTTTAGCTTCCTGTAACACATATTATATTCTGGGGGGCAACTGGTTATTTCACTCTTCATTACCTGTTGTTCAATACCAACATCTCAGGAATTCAGCGTGTTTGGTGCTGGAGCCCTGGTGGAAATCCTCATCGTTCAGATTATACAGCTAAATCAGTGCTCTGAGTTTTAGTAGTTAGATTAACTCTGGGGACACCCAGCTGCTCTTAGACCAAGGTGGCAAGGAGGGTGGGAGCAGGGGGAGATGATCCTCTGTGCTCAGCTCATTTCACTTCCATATCTTGGGGAGGATGCTACTCAGTCTTGTTTAATGTCATAATTTTAAACCACTTGGAATAATATTCTCCTTTGCTTTAATGTTATACATCCCTGTGCATGTTCTTCAGTAATTGAAAGGGATATTGGACAAATTTGATCTGTCTAGCTTTGACTTATGCTGTCCTTATCTTGGCCTTTGTGTCATTAAGAAAAAAATTGGTATTGATCTTGGACCATACCACTACATTGTGCTGCAATTTTTCTTCTTTGCTAGTGGAATATAAATCGATAAAAGGCAGCTGCTTTAGACGAGGGCCAGATATGGTGCTGTCATTTATATATTGTAAATCCAATGATAGCTGATCAAATCAGTGCCTCTCCTGTTCCAAACTTGACATGATTGAATTGTCAATAAAAAAGATTTTACAGTAAGGGAAGGAGAGCTGACAGTGTAAATGTCTGAAAACCCAATGAAGCTCAATATAAAATGAAACAATGAGCTAGGATATCATTTTATAATTTCCAATGGGAAAAATATTTAGTGAATCACGGCTGAAATTGGGGATGATCACAGGAGGGGGGAAGCACGAATGAAAAGCCAGCTAACTTGTATTATAATTTTTGAGAAATCTGAAATGCAAATTTGGAGATGCAAATTTTAGGAATTATGCATCGTACTCACTGAGTTGTTTATTTACAGAAATGGTTCAAAAACTCTCCACCCCCCCCCTTCCATGCATGTATCTTCCAGTGATAATACCCAGTTGCTGAGGGAAAGACATAAACATCTCCTTCTCTGGGAGTCCTGCTCAGTTCTCATAAGTGATTCAGGAGCAGATCTAGTAGAGTTCTAGTTTCATTTAATATATCTCTAGAAATAGATTTAAAAAAAACCTTTTTTTAAACATTTTTTATTTATTTTTGCAAGACACAGAGAGAAAGACAGAGCGTGAGCAGGGGAGAGGCGGAGAGAGAAGGAGACACAGAATCTGAAACAGGCCCAGGCTCTGAGCTATCAGCACAGAGCCCGATGCGGGGCTCGAACCCACAAACTGTGAGATCATGACCTGAGCCGAAGTCGGACGCTTAACCGACTGAGCCACCCAGGTGCCCCAGATTTTTTTTTTTTTTTTAAGCAAAAGCTATCAGTAAGAAGCCGTGGAACTTTCTTAGAGAGATACACCTCTCTTGGTATGTGGCCCATCAAACCTTGCTTTGGAAACTATTACCTTACCCCTGAAACGTGAAAAATTCCTGCCATTTTTTTTTCAAGAGACCTGATTAATCTGTTTGCAGACGTAGGAGCATAGAACTTATTTGTATGTTGAAAGGCGTATGCAGTCGCACTGGGTGAGACCAGGCTGGGAACTGATAAGAGGATGCTGTTTCATTTCAAAGCTGCTGGAGACGTCTTTGCATGATGTGCTTGCCTCAGTACTTGCTCTGAATGCATTGGCTTCTGAAAGATGCGTGGCTTCTGCATTTTCAGCCTGAAAACTCCATTCTGAGCTTGCTGGGATAGTTTTTTGAAGGGCTTATTTTCCAAATTTTCTAATGATGACGGGGTTAAAGTGATCTTATAAACCATAGCAGATGGTACTCCCGACACAACAAACTGGTGTTCCAGCGTCAGCGCGAGGCACCTACTGGGAGAGGAGATCAGTCACCACTGTGCTTCTAGGATAAGAGAGTCTTATGTCCCAGTTTTCACTTGAGACCAGTCAAATCAAATTTAACGTTATTCTCCTCCTCCTTGTTGAGGCACATTGCACCACTCAGCCTCCTCTCCCTCTTCCTGTGATATGCTCTTCTCCTTGAGCTTCTCTGATATTGCTCTTGAAGCTTTCCCAAACCACTTTGATAGCTTGTCCCTTGTCTTACTCAACCAGCTTCTTGTTTTTCTTATCCTGGCGGTGGAGTTCTCATAAAGTTCAATCTGTTGCTCTCAGGTTATTATCATGGCTACCATATGCTAAGGGCTTTTTACAAGCCAGGGACTGACTGTGCTGTTCAAATTACATGTATTATTTCATTTAATACTCACACAATCTCTATAAAAGTCAACCAACTGAGCCCGCAGAGAGCAGAAAGGAGGGCCAAGAACAGTCTAGATTCTAGACTAGACTAAAATTAACACCCAATTTTACTGGCCATGGAAAAGACTAGGAGCCAAACAAAGAAATGGAAAAGTAGTGATCAGAAAGGAAGGTGGGAACCAGGGAGGGCAGGATCCTGGAAGCCAAAAGAAGTTCATGCGATACCCACGGTGAATACGACTTCCCAACATGTACATCTCCATCCTCACCTAATTTGCTCATGTTTTGTAACAAAATTTCTGTAGGTGGTTTTGAGGGAGTCACTGACCCTCTGAAACGTGATGCAAAATGTCGCATATGTATATGTGTACTTTCTGGGGAATGGGTTTGCAGATTTCATCAGGAACCCATAAACAAAACAGAGGTATATCTTCCGGTTCATACCATGAACTTTCCACTGTATATTTGCCATTGTCCCCTCAAAGTCAACATGCCTGAAACTTAATTTAACCTTTGTACCACCTCCCTGCAAGCTAGTTATTCTTCTCACCCCCACCCCCCACCTTTTGGTAGTGCCATTACTCTTCTCTAAGTCATCCAGGACCTCACCGTCTCCTCTAGGATTTATTCTTTCCTAGTTCTTGCTTCACCGTCTTCTCTTGGGACCTTTCTTCCTACTGTCTGGATTATTGAGGTTACTCTTAACCAGTATCCTTGCTTCCTAACCCTCTCTGTTTTATAATGATGCCAGATTTATTTTTTGAAAATTATCCCCGTCACATACAGTAGGATATTTAAGAACACAGTGTTTAAAACAAACAAAAAACAACACAGTGTTTATGGGCAGTGGAATCAGACATATCTGGGTTACAATCCCAATTTCTCCTATTATTTGCTACATAACCCTAGTCAAGTTGCTTAATATTTCTTTTTTTTTTTTTTTTAAGTAAGGTCTAGGCCCAATACGGGGCTTGAACTCATGACCCCGAGATCAAGAGTTGCATGCTCTACCTACTGAGCCAGCCAGGTGCCCCAATATTTCTGATCCTCATTTTACCCATCTGAAAATAGGGTAATGCCAGTACTGTCTGCAAGGCTTGCTATGAAGACTCAACAAGATAATCCATATAAGGAACTTAGCAGACTACTAGCACATTGGAAACTTTCAGGAGAGAGTTATTGTTTCCTACTGAAGAACATAGGATGTCTCCCTAATGCTTACCTCACATAAAATCTTCGGTCTGGTTTTTCAGACCTATCAGAAACTGGTCCCAACTGTACCTTACCCTCATCAAGGCTGCTTCCAAAATGTGCTCTTAAAATGCTTACCTCACTCCTACCTCATGCAGTTTTCTTCTCCTAGAGCATCTGACCCTATTCCTTCAGGCTTCCATCTAGTCCCAGCTCCTGTACTCACCATTTTCTCATTTCTCTTGTACATTGAAATTGTCCATACCGTCCAATTAGTACCTTCTAATTCCCTGCTCTGCATGGTTTGTGCTTTACTTACGAGCTTATCATGTTGCAAAATATGAAGCTGTTCACTTGTTTACTGCTTACTCACTGTTCATGTCATCTTTTTTTTTTTTTAATTCAATCAAAGTACCTGTGGACAGGGATCAGGTCTTGCCATTATTCTCTGTTCCATGACTTGTAACAGTTTCTACTTACCAGGTAATTACTTGGGATATTTGTTGGTCTATTTGGTCGTTGTGTGAAACTCTCAAAGTTTGCAGGCGGAAGTTATTGAAAACCTGCTGCCCTGACTTAGTTTTTGTGAACTTAGGTATTTGGAGACTTGGAGTTGAAGCCAAACTGGGTCGTTCGGGGAGAGCCACCTCCCTTCTGGGTGGTTCGGGGGCAACGTCTCATCTCCCTCATTTCCAGAAATCTTTGGTGGAATAAGTGTGCTAGGCTAGGTGAGCTCTGTAAGTCCCCTCAGCTCTTGGGACTCTGGGACTCTGGGAAAACTGAGAATCTGCTTCAAAGACCTTCCCCAGCTTTACTCTCTGACTCTGCCCTGGCTTGCTTGGGCTTTGACAGAATGCAGCATCTCAAACAAGGCTTACGTGCTGTCCTTAATTGAAACTGTTTGTCTCTCCTAGTGAGCAGACAAGCCTCAGTTTACGAAACCACATCAGCAGATTTCATTCCAGGGTGGGGAACTGTTTCTGACAAGGAGCCCCACAAAGTATGTGTGCTTCAGAGAAAAGGGAAAACTGAGTAAACAAATACTCCCTTTGCTGAAGGAGGATGTGGGTTGAAAATCATATTATAGAGGAGGTATCCCGGAGTGTCCTGGGTAACCAGCCAAAAATTTGATCTGGTTTCTCTTAGCATGGGGTAACTCACCACGCCAACTGACATATTTCTCCAGTGACCTCTACATCCGAACATGTCCCCTAAAAGCACAGCTGTCTTTTCTCCATGCTCCAAGCCTCACTATTTGCCCTAACAGCCTGCAAGATGCCATTCTGCAGATGTTTCTTCAGCATTCCCCGACACAAGGGCATATTAGGCTCCATTACGTTTCTGACATTTGGGCAATTGAATCCCCTCCCGGAGCTCGGGAGTTGCTTTTGTAAGGCGCAGGCCATCCGTGCTTGAGAAGCCTGGGCGTTGTGTAGTAGCATCTTAATGCTGCCCATCCACCATTTCTACCGAGTGCCCAGATCTGGGTTGACATTAATTTGCAAGTTTCTATCTCAGGGTATTCCAGTGAGCAGAGCGGGAAGAAAACACATCGGCACATCCTCCAGAATTTTAACTAACCAGTGGGCTGCCTGCTGATGGTACTCCGTGCACCGCTAGCTCCAAACCCTCACTAATTATGCAGACTCCTCAGGAACGTCACCTGATGTTCTTCCATTTACTGGGTGGTTGTGCCGCACACTTCTCTCGTTCCACATCAGAATTATTGACATGATATTGGCATTCACGGGCAGGCTGGTTTTCTAATGCTGGCCAGAGAATCAAAGTTTTTTTATTCCCTGACTTTACCTATCCTTTCAGAAAACCTGAGAGTGTCATTAATACTTAATGCTGCATATAGTGTTTCCACCAATAATAGTTTCCCCGGAGATTAGTCCTCAGAGTACATAGGACAGGGTAATTAGATCTATTGATCTTTGCTACAGCCAGTGTTATCGGAATGGTGATCAACTTTATAAGTAAGATGTGGATATTCATTTTAGCTAAGGAGCTACGACAGCTCTTGTTTCTTGAACATTCTTTGCTCTAACAGAGGCATTGCTAAGCAGCTACCCGGACATCCTATGGAGCTAAAATCTCTCTTTTATAGGGCTGGTATTAGGGGCCAGAAGGAATAGGTGCTGGCTGTGCCAAGAATGAGAAAAACCTTAAATTTAAACAGATTTAGCCCATGGGGCAAGTTTCATGAAGTTAAAAACTCTGTCAAGGAGCTCCTACCCTGCCATTTCAGTTGACAAGTGAATTCTCTGAAACAGAGTTTCTCAGGTAAGATGTTCAGCTTAGAACCCTTCTCAGGAGACTCTTTCTTCACTTCACTGAGCCTCAGAGTGGGGCAGGTAATAGCTTAGCTTGTAGCTGGAGATAAGTCTTAAGCAAGTGGCTTTGACAGTGGTATTGGAAGTTAGAGAAGGAGATAAACATCTACCCGGAGACTGGGAGAGTCTGGGCATTGGGCAGGATTGTTTCCTGGACTGTCTGGCGTAGAATTTCTAGAGTCAAATATGAGCATGCTGAGCCAGAGAGAGGCATGTAGGGAGCCAGAACCCCTTGTGTTTGTCGCATATGTTAGCCACCCTGAGCTGTTTTCTGTTTGGTTATCCCAAAGAGGGGTTGTTTTAAGACAGTGGAGGCTCAAATATTCAGAGACAGTAGGTTCAGTTATTTGGATGGCAGGAGTGGGGGGATGAGGATGGGGACTAAACTACCAGGCAGGCACGTACCAAGTGGGTAAGAGTCCAGTTACAAGGGAAATGGTCTCTACCAAAACCTGAGTCAGGCCCCAGGTGGCAAGATCGATTCCAAGTCAAGCTAGGAAGATCTGGTCTGAGGTCTCTTTTTATCTCCTTGACCCCCATGCCCACCACCCATCCCCAGTATCCCGTAGGGCTTATGTAAATCATGGCCACTGCTTTCCAGACACATCTGTATATCTGTATACATAGCCTGAGTCAACTATACTGAGATCCAAATTTATTTCAGTTTAAATATTAACAGCATTTTGTTTCTCAAATGGCTTTGGAATTAAATTTTAAAAAAAAAGTATATCCATCTGGCTAGAATGGTAAATAGTTTTGAGACTAGACCAGTCTGCAAGGTACCTCTTCACCAGAAGTATCTAAATGCTTTTATGTGATGAAGTCCATCAGACACGCTTAATACCTATTTCTAGCTTGAGGAAAAAAACAATCAAAATATTTAGATTCCAGTGAAAGTTCAATAAGACTTTATCCAAATAACATGAATGTTTGTTGAAAGTTTGGATTATTTCATCAGTTTAGATATGGCTTTGGGTCTTTACAATAGCTCACTGTAGCCTTTTTTAATCTCAGAAAAGGAGGATTGGGATCTTTCATCACTATTTCCAGCAAAATCTCTTTTCCTTATTTGGTTTTCAACTAAAACTTTTATGTAAGACACATTTTAACTAAGTCTAGATACTCGTTGAAGGATTTCTTTTAAGTAGCCTCAATATTAACAAAGTTATTTAAGCCTGAAATTCTCAAGGCAAGTTTAAACTAGCACTTCAAACTCTGTGATTAGTCAGATGGGAGTTGTTTGTGGACACCTGAGGGCATATTTCGGTCTACATGAGTGGCTACGTTGATTTTGGTGACTTCAACATGGCTAGTTTTTAGAATTAGACCTTTTTCTCTCAATTTAACCTCTGTACCTTGACCTATACTATATGTAAATGATGTTTGATGATAAAAGGGAATGAGTCACACTTAAGTAGCAACATCAGTGCCCATTAAGCAGAATATAAATAACTGTCTCTAGATATGCAATAGAGATCTAACATGGCCCCATGGGAGCTAAATTATATAGGAGAGTTTCCTGTGTAATTATTCCAAAACAGAAACACAGAAAACCCTCACTGATTTCAGCTAGGAGAGTTCTTCTACTCTTCAGCCAAATAAGTGAAACTCAACTTTATGCTTTCCTTACTCAGACTTGTTGCTTTTTACCTCACTGGTCTTTATCTCCTCTCCCTCCCATGCTCCCTCCCATCCTCCCTCCCTTCCTCCCTCTTTCTTTTTCTTCCTGCCTTTAGGATGCAGCTCTGTGATTTTCAGTATGGCAGCTAGAGACATGTAATTAGCTGGAGCTGTGTACCAAAGCACAAAGCTTACATTTTAAAATGACTCACAGATAGAATGATGATGTAAATGATTGTCCAAAAAGGGATGCTTCTGAGAGTGAAAGGAAGTACTAAAAATAGTCAACGGGTTAGTTGATGTACAAGGTATTAACTGAGACCTAGCAGGTGAGTCAGGATGTATTGTCACAGAGATGACTCTTCATAGAGATGACTAGGATGAGAAGGTGAAAGAGGCTTCAGAAGGCACCTGGCCCACCCCCTTTAGAAAAGGAAACAGGCTCTGTTCCCATAACGACCGGTTCTAATCCAGCTCTTCTAACTCCTCGTCCAGCTTGCTTTCAACTACCCCCACTGGCTCCCGGCTGCAGGAAAATGGAAGGACATACAGAGTACAGCCACGTCACTCTGATAGTTTTGTTTTTCTGTCCAACAAGCTTTTCAATGCGAAGCTTTTGATGCATGAGGATCTCCAGCTTCCCTTCTCTCCAGTTCACTGATTCTTTTTTTTTGTTTTTTGATTTTTACTTATTTTTGAGAGAGAGAGAGAGAGAGAGAGAGAGAGAGAGAGAGAGAGAGTGCGAGTGGGGGAGGGGCAGAGAGAGAGAGAGGGAGAAACAGAATCCGAAGCAGGCTCCAGGCTTTGAGCTGTCAGCACAGAGCCTGACGCGGGGCTTGAACTCACAAACCGCGAGATCATGACCTAAGCTGAAGTCGAACGCTTAACCAACTGAGCCACCCAGGCGCCCCTCCAGTTCACTGATTCTGGTTGTACCTCCCCTGCAAACTCACTGTGGTCTTTCCCGTACTTCTTTGTCATTGAGTCAGGATGGTAAGGTTACAAAACCTAAGCCAATTAGATATTATAGAAAGCATGCAGATGGTTTAAATTCAAAAATACCATTCTTTAAAAAATGGAATCAAATGAATCTTTAAGTGATTTTGAGGCACACCTTTCAGACTAGCCATATTTGAGTGATCATCTGCTAATCAACAAGGTAAGGCTACAAGAGTACAGTTTTTCCTGAAATAATGAACTCGAGCTTGTGCTTCTGGGTGAGGGGAGAATGAGTAATACTCTTGGCTGCAACTGACATGTTTGAAACTGAAGAGAACCTAACTGAAAGAAATTGGACCAGAAACTGGGATTAAGGTTATATATGCAATGCTCAGTGTCTTCTCTTGCTGTTATTCTGTGTATATTCTCTTATCTCTGCTCACACAGAGAGGCAGTGTAGCGACAGCCTCATTAAGGAAGAGGATGGGCTCCCAAAGTTACACTTTGTTGTCAGCGACTTCATTACCAGTGGCAGAGACGACTGAGAAAACATACAGATGAGTTTAAGAAATACACGAAAACAAAGACTTAACCGAATAAGAATATTATCAGATCCTAATGGAGATACGGATGTGACTCATGCAAGGCCCTCAGCGTTGACTTCAGGATCTCACTGCCCTATTCTGTATAGCTTAATCATCATTTGTTGACTGAATGGCATTGCTGGATGCCACCACTGATTCTCCAAGCCAGTGAGTTTTTTCCTTTCGTTTTGTCTAATGATTCTGAGCAGGAGGATGTTTTGTGGCCTGCAGTAACAACAACATTGGCATTTGTTTTACTAGGGACTGTACATTTCGATCACAAGGATCAACTAAGGCGAGGAATTTGGGAAGCTGCAACCAGGCACACCTAGACTGGCCAGGGATGGAATGTGAGGATGCCGCCAGTGCCTTCTCACTATTTTCCCTCCCCCTTTTCCTTCCTGGTTGGTACTTTCTACATAGTGAATTGATCATCCTGGGACGTTATCCTCTCCCATCCAGATAAACCTCTGGATATCCAGGCAAGCTAGCCATTTGGCTTCACAAATTACAAAGTTTAACAAACGACCAAAAAGAGCTCCAACATACTAATGACTTCATTGTAAGTGAACTTCCTAGAAAGTTTGTTGATGGAGGTATATGAGGTTGTGTTAGTGTAGCTATGGGCTGGTCAATTATTTCCTTGAGTCATTCGTTTGTGCGCTAGCTGGTTCTCCCCAGCACCTTGTCTCCCCTCATATTGTTCTCACACATTCTATATAGTTAATGTGCCTCTCGCTGGCCCTCATTTTGGATTCACTTTCTAGCCTTACTCTTAGATGCTTGCAGTTTTTCTCCATCTTCTGTCTCTTCTCCACATCACTGACCTTGATTAAATTAAGGGAACAAAAAATGCAAACAGGAAAAAGAAAACAACCTGAAAGATAGAGTTAAAACCCAACCTTTCCAGTACATTCAGAGCATATCTCCATCTCAATACATGTGTTTGTATTTGGGAATACCTGAAGCCAAGAACCATTTTTTTTTTGTATATGAAGTTTCATTTTGTGTGTTATGCATCTCTGTGGTGTGCCAGGATGTGTAGGCATACAGACAAAACTGGAGTTGGTGCTTTTATAAATTTGCAAAGTCAGAACAGATATTTGGCTGGTTTTTTGGTTTTATAATATTCACTCCATGCTGGGCATCTTAATACATTCTCCTTTAATCCTCACAAAAATCCTGTGAAGGTGTGGGGTCTTGCCCATAGTCTCATAGCTAGTAAGTGATGGGCCTGGAATTGGAATGTAGATGTGTCTGGCTCCAAAACCCCGGTCTCTTCCCATTATACTATTTCTTCCAAGCAGAAACGATTCTGGTTTTTACTACTTTCTGATATTATAGCATATAAGGACCAGGCATATTTCCCCACTGGCCTCAGTGTTCTTGTGTTCAATTTCTTTATATCCCAAAGTCTATAGAGTAATTTTTCTATTTTCAAAGCATTCTAAGCTTTGATTTCTATTTTGGGATTGGATGACCCTTCCCACATGTTCTCTCCCCAACACATACGGATTACTTTGAAAAATCAAGCTGTCATTTGAGACGAAGAAGGAGAGGCAGAGTGTGTTAAATTTCTCCTTTTCTTGAGGGCATGGTTTTCATTAAACTCACTGTCTCTTTTGTAGGGAACAACCCTGTGGACCCAAGCTTATGCTTAATTTTGTTTTATGTGGACATGGTCTCCTCCCTATTCTTAGGACTCTTTCATGATTGCTTCAGACTAGTATAGCCAAGTCATGCCAATGGCATTGTAGCGCTTGGACTTTAGCTCTTGGCCAGTAGTGTTAATGAGTTGCTTTCTATCTGTTCTGCACTAAGCATCAGACATTTATCCTTCAACTGTGTAGGTACTGATTTTCCTTAATTCCAAAGGGGCAGCTTGTGCCTTTGCCATATATAACCGGGTATTAAACATAGTATACCCGGGGCACCTGGGTGGCTCAGTTGGTTAAGTGTCTGACTTCAGCTCAGGTCATGATCTCACGGTTCGTGGGTTTGAGCCCCATGTCAGGCTCTGTGCTAACAGGTTGGAGCCTGGAGTCTGCTTCCGATTCTGTATCTCCCTCTCTCTCTGCCCCTCCCCACCTCAAGCTCTGTCTCTCTCTGTCTGAAAAATAAATAAACATTAAAAAATATAAACATAGTATACCATTTCTTAGGATATACTTCTTAAAATTTTAAGTTGCACCATATAAAATTGCTGGTATCTTACTTTTTTTAAAACCTGAAAAAAATGTCCATTTGGTGTGGTTCAACCTAATATTGTAAAATAATACAATTTTGAAAGAGAAATGTAACGTGATTCCTCAAGCCAATTCTATGATGCTGATGATAAGAATAAAAACTAGCATTTATATGTGCCATGTACTTTGTATGTGATTTCCCAGTAACTCCTCTCAAAAACCTTAGAAGGCATTCCTTAGTATTCTTTTTTTTAAAGTTTATTTATTTATTTTGAGAGAGGGAGAGAGAGAGAGAGAGAGAGAGAGAATACAAGTGGGAGAGGGGCAGAGAGAGGGAGAGAGAGAGAGAATCCCTGGCAGGCTCCACACTGTCAGCACAGAGCCCGACACAGGGCTACAACTCATGAACCATGAGATCTTAACCTGAGTGAAATCAAGAGTCAGACATTTAACTGACTGAGCCACGCAGGCACCGCTAGTATTCTTTCTTTATGAAGGAAGTAGTCTCAGAGAGGTTAAGTAACTTGCTCAAAGCCATACACATTAATTAGCAAAGCTGGGATTCCAACTTAGGCTGGGCTGATTCTAAAGCTTGGGCTTTTTCCAACTGTGCCACCATTCTCATGTTGTAATTGCATGTAGGGAATTGTATATGGTCGGGCAGAGGAAGCAGAGTTCACTGGTGACCACAGTCCAAGATAGAATGTCTTCTGTCTACCTCCAACTTTAACCTGGAACCTGACCTTATATTTTACTACCCCCAAGTCCTAGACGGTGTCTGCGCCCTTTCACTGATTCAGTTCCTTTCCTAAGGCACTCTTGGAGAGGGAGTTCCCACCTTTATTTTCTTCCCAGTGTGAGATGGGGGCAGGAAACAGTTGGAAGGGTGGGAGAGGAGTGAGATGAAACCCTGTCAATGGCCCAGTCTGTGACAATACTCCGACTTTCTGGGTCTGTTTGATTTTTTATGCTTGTTATATTCCCTCTGATTTGCAAGGCTAAATAATAGATCCAATAATTCAAACAAAGTCTACAGCTTGAATTGCATGTTCATATATTCAGCACAACTCCAGGGCCAATTTTGATCCCAGTGTATTTTCTTCTGTGTAATTTGGTAAATAGTCTCTCTGAAAAATTGATGGTAGAACTTGCTTCCCCTGCTACTTCACTGATACTTTAATCAGGACCTATTTTAAATGGACATTATTTGGTATCTAATGGTAATATTCCATCTTTGCGTACAGATAATATAATGCTTCTATTAGATTTTTGTAACATACAGATAATATAATGCTTCTATTAGATTTTTGTAAATAAAACAGGATATTTCCTAGGGTCTATTACTTTTAAAATGTACATAATGTGAAGAAACATGGCAAATTCAGGATGGTAAAGGTTTATAACAGATTTTTTAAATTGTTAACTTTTAAAATTATTATTATTATTATTAGTTTATCTGAGAGAGAGAGAAAGTGAGAGAGAGAGAGAGAGAGAGAGCGAGAGAGAGCACAAGCAGGGTAGAGGGGTAGAAGAAGAGAGAGGGAGAATCCCAAGCAGGCTCCATGCACAGTGTGGAGCTCAACGTGAGCTCGATCCCATGACCCTGGGGATCATGACCTGAGCCAAAATCAAGAGTTGGATGCTCAACTGACAGAGCCACTCAGGTGCCCCTAAAAATTATTATCTTTATTTTTTAGTGTGTGTGTGTGTGTGTATATATATATATATATATATATATATATATATATATATAGAGAGAGAGAGAGAGAGAGAGAGAGAGAGAAAATCTTAGGCAGGTTCCATACTCAGCGTGGAGCATAGCTCAGGGCCTGATCCCATGACGCTAGGATCATGACCTGAGCTGAAATCAAGAGTTGGATGCTCAACTGATTGAGTCACCCAGGCGCCACTAAAATTATTTTTATTTTATGTATTATTTATTTTTAAATGTTTATTTATTTTTGAGAGAGATAGAGCACAAGGCGGGGAGGGGCAGAGAGAGAGGGAGACACAAAATTTGAAGCAGGCTCTACGCTTTGAGCTGTCAGCACAGAAACTGACGTGGGGCTTGAACTCACAAACTGTGAGATCATGACCTGAGCTGAAGTCAGAAGTTTAACCAGCCGAGGCACCCCAGTGCCCCTAAAAATTATTTTTAAGGAAGATTAAGGTATAACGTTGGAAACAAGTTAGAATTCTAGTTCATAGAAATGCAAGGGATCCTGGCCCAGGTCTGGTTTTCACATGAAGAAAAACAACCTTTTGTGCACGATGGGATGTCCAAGATGGTGACATAAGAAGACCCTGAACTCACCTCCTTCCGTGGAGACATCAAATCTACAGCTACATGTGGAAAAACTTTTCAGTGAAAAGGGACTGAAAACTAGCTGAACATCTCCCTCCACAACAGGGGATAAAAGGACTAAATTCAGATAGGTAGGAGAGGCAGAGACAAGGTCTTGCCAAGAATCCCTTCTCAGCATGGTGACACATAATAGGGACCATCTTCATAGGTCCAGAGCTTCTCCCTGAGGAGTGAGAGGTTTGTGTCCCACATTGGGCACCCTAACCTTGAGATGTACACTGCTGAGATGAGGCCTCAACAATGTCTGGCTTTGGAACCTAACAAAGTTTATATCCAGTGACCTGAGGGGCTCTGGGAATCTGAGATACTCCTTTAGAGGGGCTCATGCATAGATTCACTCATCCAGGGACCCAGTGCAAAGGTAGCAGTTTGAGAGGTGACTGGATTATATGTGAAGGAGCTACATTTTGCTAATCTTAAAGTGTCTGCCAGGGAGTCAGAGACCAGTTGGGACTTACTTCATGGACGAAGGCACTGGGGTGTATCATTTTTGCACTCTCCCTCTACCTTACTAGGGCAAGTGGGCGCACATGGACACAGCCTCATTAATGCCACAGGCATGCCCTACTTCCATTGCTCTTCTGAGTCACTAAAGCCACAGGTATGCACCATGCACAGTGTTCATCCCAGGCCCCACTAAAGCCCAGGGCATGCCTCACCCCAGCGCTCTTTCCCTGAACATTAAAGCCGCATACGTGCCCCATTGACACCCTACCACAGCCTCGCTAAAGTTGCCAGGTGAGCACAGTCCACCCAAGGGATGCCTCTTGATTGCCTAGCTCTGGAGGCCAGAGAGTCTTGTGTTTCTGGGCCACATGGAACTGTAACAATAAGGAAGACAGTTCAGAGTAGGCTACCACACCCAGGGCACTGCATAGACAGCAGACTAAAACATACTCCAAGTCTGCCTATGAAAAGGGCCCAATTACTTGTCCTGGTGCTCCAACCTAAGAGATAGGCTTCAAGTTTGTTACACAAGAGGCTACAGAGGTGCTCTCAGGGACCATAGGCAGGGAGACACCATACGTATGCCTTTCCTTGGCCTCACTGTAGCTCACTAGTACCACCCAGAAAGGAGATTATGCATATCTGAATCCCCAATTCTTGCAGCTGTCACCCTGGGGGATACCGCCAGATCTGGTCTGGTAGTTGGCAGGATCTAAAATTGTAGTCCTGCAGGAGGGTATATATTTACTTCTGTTAAATCTGCTGCCTAAGGATCTGGCTTTCAATCAGCCCAAGCAGGTGCTGACTGAGATCACTCTCTTTGGAACACTAACTGGTCTTGGCACACTCTCAACAATTGGGACCTATCAGGAATAAATCAGGCTTACACATTTAATGCATTCTCTATCAAAATATCAATAGCATTTTCACAGAGCTAGAACAAACAATTTTAAAATTTATGGAGCCACAAAAGACCCCGAATAGCTAAAGCAATCCTGAAAAAGAAAAAAAGCAAAGTTGGAGGCATCACAATTCTGCACTTCAAGTTATATTACAAAGCTGTAGGAATCAAAACAGCATGGTAGTGACACAAAAATAGACACATAGATCAACAGAACAGAATAAAACAACCCAGAAATGAGCCCATAATTATTTGGTCAAGAATATATAATGGGAAAAAGACAGTCTCTTCCACAAATGGTGTTGGGAAAACTGGACAGCAACATGCAAAAGGATGAAACTGCACCACTTTCTTATACCATACACAAAAATAAATTCAAAACGGATGAAAGACCTAAATATGAGACACAAAATCATAAAAATGCTAGAAGAGAGCACAGGCAGTAACTTCTTTGACAGTGGCCATATCAACATATTTCTGACGCAAGGGAAATAAAAGCAAAAACAAACCATTGGGACTACATCAAAATAAAAAGCTTCTGCACAGTGAAGGAAACAGTCAACAAAACTAAATGGCAGCCTATGGAATGGGAGAAGATGTTTGCAAATGACATATCTGACAAAGAGTTAGTGTCCAAAATATATAAAGAACTGGGTTGCCGGGGTGGCTCAGTCAGTTGAGCATCTGACTGTGGCTGAGATCATGATCTCGTGGTTCATGAGCTTGAGTCCCACATCGGGCTCATTGCTGTCAGTGCAGAGCTTGCTTCAGATCCTCTGACCCCTCTCTCTGCCTCTTTCCCACTTGCTCTCTCTCTCTCTCTCTCTCTCAAAAAATAAAACATATATATATATATACACACACACATGGGGTGCCTGGGTGGCTCAGTTGGTTAAGCATCCAACTTTGGCTCAGGTCATTTATGTCAGGGTTCGGGTGTTCAAGCCCCGCATCAGGCTCTGTGTTGATAGCTTGGAGCCTTGGAGCCTGGAGCCTCCTTCCAATTCTGTGTCTCCCTCTCTTTCTGCCCCTCCCCCACTCTCTCTGTCTCTCTCAAAAATAAACATTAAAATATATCTATAAAGAACTTATCAATCAGGGAAAGAGAGATATCCTATGATTTCACTCATATGTGGAATTTGAGAAACTTAACAGATGACCATAGGGGAAGGGAAGGAAAAATAAGATACAAACAAAGAGTGAGGCTACCATAAGAGACTCTTAACTACAGAGAACAAACTGAGGGCTGATGGGGGTGGGGGGTTCGGGGAGTGGGGAAAATGGGTGATGGGCATTGAGGGGGGCACTTGTTGGGATGAGCACTGGGTAGTGTATGTAAGTGATGAATCATGGGAATCTACTCCTGAAGCCAAGACTACACTGTATGTTAGCTAACTTGACAATTAAAAAAAAAAAAAGAACTTAATCAAGCTCAACACCCCAAAGATGAGTAATCCAATTAAAAAAATGAGCAGAAGACATGAATAGACATTTTTCCAAAGAAGACATACAGATGGCCAGCAGATGAAAAGATGCTCAACATCAGTCATCATCAGGGAAATGCAAATCAAAACTACAATGAGGGGGTGCCTGGGTGGCTCAGTCAGTTAAGCGGCAACTTCGGCTCAGGTCATGATCTCACAGCTGGTGGGTTCAAGCCCTGCGTTGGGATCTGTGCTGACAGCTTAGAGCCTGGAGCCTGCTTCAGATTCTGTGTCTCCCTCTCTCTCTGTTCCTCACCCACTAACACTCTGTCTGTCTCTCTCTCAAAAAATAAACATTAAAAAAATAAAAAAAAAAACCCCAAAACTACAATGAGATATCACCTGTCAGAATGGCTGAAATCAACAACACAAGAAACAACAGGTGTTGGTGAGGATGTGGAGAAAGGGGAACCCTCATGCACTGTTGATGGTAATACAAACTGGTGCAGCCACTGTGGAAAACAGTACGCAATTTCCTCAAAACGTTAAAAAATACAGCTATTTTACAGTCCAGCAATTGCACTACTAGGTATTTACCCAAAGAATACAAAAATACTAATTCAAAAGGATACATGCACCTTGATGTTTATGGCAGCATTATTTACAATAGCCAAATTATAGAAACAGCCCAAGAGTCCATAGATTGATGAATGGATAAATAAAATGTGGTATATACATACAATGGAATATTACTCAGCTATAAAAAAGAATGAAATCTTGCCATTTGCAAGGATATGGATGGAGCTAGAGAGTATTATGCTAAGTGAAGTAAGTCAGTCAGAGAAAGACAAATACCATATGATTTCACTGATATGTAGAATTTAAGAAAAAAACGAGCAAATGGGAAAAAAACAGAGAGAGACAAACCAAGAAACAGACTTTTACTATAGAGAACAAACTGATGCTTACCAGAAGGGAGGTGAGTGGGGGTGATGGGTGAAATAGGTGATAGGGATTAAGGAGTGCACTTCTTGTGATGAGCACTGAGTGATGTATGGAAGTGTTGAATCACTGTACTGTACACCTGAACTAATATTACACTGCATGTTAACTAACTGGATTTTAAATAATAACTTAAAAAAATAAGGCTATGTAGACAATCACAAAGGTTCAGGATACATCCAAAAGCCAGGGCAATGTGGAACGATAAGTTTAATCTCCTACTTGGGGCAACTCCTTCAAGACTGGGAGAGATAGCCGTTTCACATAACACATAGAAATAAACAGAGTCAAGCCAAATTAGGAAACACAGGAACGTGTTTTAAAAGAAAGAATAAGACAGGGGCCCCTGGGTGCCTCAGTTAAGTGTCTGACTTTGGCTTAGGACATGATCTCATGCTTCATGAATTTGAGACCCACAACAGGCTCTGCACTAAAGTCCTTGGGGTTCTCTCGCTCTCTCCCTCTCTCTCTCTCTGCCCCTCACCTACTTGCTTGTGCACTCTCTCTCTCTCTCAAAATAAATAAATAAACTTTAACAAAAAGAAAGAAGAAGACCAAACCTCAGGGACCTGGGTGGCTCAGTTGGTTAAATGTTCAACTCTTGATTTCGGCTCCAGTCGTGATCTCACATTTCGTGAAATTAAGCCCCACACTGGACTTTGCACTGACACCACAGAGCCTGCTTGGGATTCTCTCTCTCTTCCTCTCTCTTCCCCTCTCCTTCTCTCTGTCTCTCTTTCGAAATAAATAAACAAAAATAAATGAAAGAATTAGACAAAACCTCAGAAAAAGACCTTAATGGAGATAAGTAATCTACCTGATAGAGAGCTCAAAGCGGTGGTCATAAAAATGTTCACTGAACTCAGGAGAAGAATGGATGAGCACAGGGAAAACATCAACAAAGAGACAGAAAATATAAGAAAGTACCAAAGAGAAGTCATGGAGCTGAAGAATACAATAACTGAACTGAAAAATACACTAGAGGATTTCAACAACAGAGTAAATGAAGCAGGAGAAAGGATCAATGACCTGGAAGAGAGAGGAGTGGAAGTTACCCAAACATCAGCAAAAAGAAAAAAGGAATTTTGAAAAGTGAAGAGAGCTTAAGAGACCTATGGGACAGCATCAATCAGAATAACATTTGCATTAAAGAGGTCCCAGAAGGGAAGAGAGAGACAAAGCAGGGACAGAAAATGAATTTGAAGAAATAATGGCTGAAAACTTCCCTAACCTCTGGAAGAAAACAGGCATCAAGGTCCAGGAAGCACAGAGAGTTCCAAATAAAATGATCTGAAAGTAGTTCACACCAAGACACATTATAATTAAAATATCAAAAGTTAAATATGAAGAGAAAATCTTAAAAGGAACAAGAGAAAAAACAACTTGTTATGTACAAGGGAACCACCACAGACTATCTGCTGATTTTTTAGCAGAATCTTTGCGTAACAGAAGGCAGTGGCATGATATATTCGAAGTGCTAAAAGGAAAAAACTTCCAACTAAGAATACTCTACCCAGCAAGGCCATCATTCAGAATTGAAGGAGAGAGAGTTTTCCAGACAAACAAAAGCTAAAGAAGTTAATCACCACTAAACTGGCCTTATAAGAAATGTTAAAGGGACTTATTCAAGCTGAAACGAAATGGCATTAATTCATAACAAGAAAACATATAAAAGTAAAACTATCAATGCAAAAGGAGGATTCATAGTAAAGGTAGTGGATTAACCAGTTATAAAGCTATTTTAAAGGTTAAAATACAAAACTAGTAAAATTAACCATAACTATAATGATTAGGAAAATAAAAAGATGTAAAATACTACATCAAAACATAACAAGGGGAGGGGATAAAATGTGGAGTTTCTAGAATGCATTTAAATTTAAGTGGCTATTACGTTAAAATAAACTATTATACATCTAAGCTGTAATATGTGAGCTTTATGGTAACCACAAAGCAGAAACCTGTAGTACGGTGGACCCTTGAACAATACAGGTTTGAACTGCATGGGTCCATTTATACTCAGATTTTTTTTAATATAAATACAATACAGTGTTGTAAATGTATTTTCTCTTCCTTATGATTTTCTTTTTTCAAATTTATTTATTTATTGAGAGCGTGAGAGAGCGAGCATGAACTGGGGAGGAGCAGAGAGAGACAGGGAGAGAGAGAATCCCACCCAGGCTTTGAGCTGTCAGCATGGAGCCTGACAGGGTGCTCAATGTCACACTGAGATCATGACCTGAGCTGAAATTGACCTGAGCCAAAATCAAGAGTCAGACACTTAACTGACTGAGCCACCCAGGCACCCTGTTTATGATTTTCTTCACAACATTCTTTCTCTAAGTTACTGTGAAAACACAGTATGTAGCACATATAACATACAAAATATGTGTTAATTGACAGTTTATGTTATCAATAAGGTTTTCAGTCAATAGCAGGGTATTATTAGTTAAAATTTGGGGGAGTCAAAGATTATAGGTGAATTTTCAGCTATGTAGGGGATCAACATCCCTATCCCTTGCAGTTTTCAAGGGTCAAATGCAGAGACACAGAAGGTAATGAGAAAGGAATCTAAGCATAATGCTAAAGAAAGTCATCAAACCACAAGGAAAAAGAGTTAAAAGAAGAAGAAAAGAACAGTAATAAATTACAAAAAGAACCAGAAAACAATTAACAAAAATGGCAATAAATATTTGCCAATCAATAATTACTTTAAATATAAATGGACTAAATTGTCCAATGAAAAGACATGGAGTGGCTGAATGGATTAAAAAACAAGACTCATCTGTACTTACCTACAACATAATCACTTCAGATCTAAGGACACACACAGACTGAAAGTGAAGGGATGGAAAAAGATGTTCCATGGAACTGGAAATGAAAAGAAAGCTGGTGTAGCTATATTTATATGAGACAAAATGGACTTTACAGCAGAGACTGTAACAAGAGACAAAGAAGAGCATTACGTAATGTTAAAGGGATCAATCCAACAAGAGGATATAACATTTGTGAATATTTATGCACCTACTATATGAATACCTAAATATATAAAGCAAATATTAATAGACCTAAAGGGAGAACTTGGCAATAATACAATAACAGGAGGGGATTTTAATACCCCACTTACATCAGTGAATAGATCATCCAGAGAGAAAATCGATAAAGAAACATTTGCCTTAAAAGATACATTAAACCAGGTGGACTTAATAGGTATATGCAGAACATTCCATCCAAGAGCAGCATAATACACATTCTTCTCAAGTGCACATGGTATATTCTCTAGGATAGATCACATGTAGGCAGTAAAACAAGTCTTGATAAATTTAAAAAGACTAAAATCATACCATGCATCTTTTCTGACCGTGGTGGTATGAAAGAGAAACGTATTACAAGAAGAAAACTGGAAAAATCCGAAATGTGTGGAGATTAAGCAACATGCTACCAGACAACCAGTGAATCAATGAAGAAATCAAAGGAGAAATTTAAAAAACATTGAGACAAATGAAAATGGAAACAAAACAATCTAAAATCTATGAGACATAGCAAAAGCATTTTAAGGGAAGTTCATTGGGATACATACCAACCTCAAGAAACAGGAAAAACTTAAACAATTTTTAACTTTACACCTAAGGGAACTAGAAAAAGAACAAAGCCCAAATGTGGTAGAAGGAAGGAAGTAATGGAGATCAGAGGAAATAAATGAGCTAGTTACTGAAAAAAAAAAACAATAGAAAAGATTAATGAGAATAAGAGCTGGTTCTTAGGACGACTAAACAAACTTGACAAACCTCTGCTAGACACACCAAGAAAAAAAGAGATGGCTCAAATAAATAAAATCACAAATGAAAGAGAAGTTCTAACTTACAACACAGATTATAACAAACTGCTATTAACAATTAATTACACACCAGAAAATTGGATAACCTGGAAGAAATGGATAAATTTCTAGAAACATGCAATCTTCCAAGACTGAATTATGAAGAAATAGAAAATCTGAATAGACTGATTACTAGCAAGGAGATTGAATTAGTAATCAAAAACTCCCAATAAACGGGACTAGAACCAGATGTCTACACTTGTGAATTCTACCAAACATTCAAATAAGATTTATTACCTAACCTTCTAAAACTCTGCCAAAAAATTGAAGAGGAAGGAATGCTTCCAACCTCATATTATGAGGCAAGCATTACCCTGATTTCAAAACCAGGCAAGGACACCACAAAAAAGGAACATTACAGGCCAGTATCCCTAATAAATATCAGTGCAAACATCCTTAACAAAACATTAGCAAACCAAACTCAACAGGACATTAAAAGGATCATACACCATGATTGAGTGATATTTATTCCAGTGTGATGCAAAGATGGTTCAACATACACAGATCAATCAATATGATACACCACATTAACAAAGTGAAAACAAAAGATAAAAAATCATCTGATCATCTCAACAGATGCAGAAAGAGCATCTGACAAAATTCAATATCCGTTTAGGATCAAAACACTCAATGAAGCCCTCATAGAGGGAACATACCTCATCCTAATAAAGGCCATATATAACAAACCCCACAGCTAATATCATACTCAATGTTGAAAATCTGAAAGCTTTTCCTCTAAAATCAGCAATAAGATAAGGATGTCCATTGTGGCCACTTTTACTGAACACAGTATTGGAAATCCTAGCCATGGCAGTTAGGCAAGAATAAGAAATAAAATTGGAAAGAAGAAGTGAAATTGTCACTATTTGCAGATGACATGATACTATATATAGAAAACCCTAAAGAGTCAACCAAAAAAAACCTGTTAGAACTAATAAATGAATTCATTAAAGTTACAGGCTACAAAATCAATATACAGAAATCCATTGCACTTCTACACATTAATAACTATCAGAAAAAAAATTAAGAAAACAGTCCTATTTACAGTTGTATCAAAAAGAGAAAAAATACCTAGCGCTAAATTTAATCAAGGAGGTAAAAGACTTGTACACTGAAAACTGTGAGACATTATTAATGAAAGAAATTGAAGAAGAGACAAATAAGAAAATATTCTATGCTCATGGATTGGAAGAATTAATATTGTTAAAATGTCCACACTACTCAAAGCAATCTATAGATTTAATTCAATCCCTATCAAAATTCCAATGCCATTTTTCACAGCACGAGGACAAACTTTTCTATAATGTCTGTGGAACCTTCAAAAAACCCAAATAGTCAAAGCAATCTTGAGAAAGAAGAACCAAGCTGAAGGTATCACACTCCCTGATTTCAAACCGTATTACAAAGCTTTAGTAATCAAAACCATATGGTATTTGCATAAAAACAAACACATAGATCAATGGAACAGAATAAAGAGTCGCCCTCCGCCAAAAATTTATGCATATATGGTCAATTAATTCACAACAAAAGAGCCAAGAATATACAAGGGGGGGAAGAACAATCTTGTCAGTAAATTGTTTCGGAAAAGCTGGATTGCCACATGGAAAAGAATGAAACTAGACCACTATCTTGTACTACCCCAAAAATTAACTTAAAATGGATTAGAGTGAAATCATAAACCTCCTGGAAGAAAACATAGGTAACAAACTCCTTGATACCTACTATGGTGTTGAATTTTTTGATCTGACACCAAAAGCAAAGGCAACAAAAGCAATAATAAACACATGGGACTACATCAAACTAAAAGGCTTCTGCACAGCAAAGGAAACCATCAACAAAATGAAAAGGCAATGTACTGAATGGAAGAAAGTACTCAAATCATATATTTCATAAGGGGTTAATATCCAAAATATATAAAGTACTCAATAGTAAAAAACAAAACAATTTGATTAAAAAATTGACAGAGTAGCTTAAAAGACATTTTTTTCAAAGAAGACAGATGGCCAGGGCACCTGGGTGGCTTAGCTGGTTGAGTGTCCATCTCCTGATTTTGGCTCAGGTCATGATCTCACATTCATTAGCTCTGCTAACAACACGGAGCCTGCTTGGGATTCTCTCTCTCTCTCTCTCTCTCTCTCTCTCTCTGCCCCTCCCCCACTAGCTTACATGAGCATGCCCTCCCTCACTCTCTCTCTCTCAAAATAAATAAATAAACTTTTAAAAATAGAAAAAAATGTGGATGGCCAATGGACACATAAAGAGATGTTCAACATCACTCACCAACAGGGAAATGCAATCAAAACCACAATGAGATATCACCTTTGGCTATTATCAAGAAACAAGTAACAGCAAGAGTTGGTGAGGATGTGGAGAAAAGAGAACCCTTGTACACTATTAGTGGGAATGTAAATTGGTCCAGCTGCTGTGGAAAACAGTATGGAGTTTCCTCAAAAAATTAAAAACAGACTTATCATATGACGCAGCTATTCCACTATTGGGTATTTATCCAAAGAAAATGAAACCACTAATTCAGAAAGATATATGTACCCTAATGTTCATGGCAGCATTTTTTGCAACAGCCAAGATATGGAATCAACCTAAGTGTCCATCTGTGGATGAATGGATAAAGAATATGTGGCGTGCGCGGGCACACACACACACACACACACACACACACACAATGGAATACTACTTAGCTACCTAAAAGGAGGAAGTCTTGCCATTTGCAACAACATGAATGGACCTAGAGGGTGTTATGCTAAGTGAAGTAAATCAGACAAAAAAAGAAAAATCCTGTATGATTTCACTTATATGTGGAATCTAAAAACAAAACAAATGAACAAACAAAACAAAACTCAGACATAAGGAACAGATTGGTGGTTATCAGAGGGGAAGGGGGTTGGGAGGTGGGTGAAAATGATAAAGGGGGTCAATTGTATGGTGACAGATGGTAACTAGACTTTATTGTGGTGATCACTTTGTAGTGTATACAAATATCAAATTGTTATGTTGAACGCCTGAACCTAATATATACCAATCGTACCTCAATTAAAAATTGTTTTTCAAGAGAAACAACTTAAAATCAGATTGAAAGAAGGAATAAGTTGGAGCAGAAAAGAGATAGATTCAGTGTTTTGGCCTCAATGCATTTGAGATGCCCCTGAGACACCCAGAGCGCTTGTCTGGGGCTCAAAGGAAGGGTCAGGCTGGAGTAGAAGAGAGCAGGGTTGATTGTGTGGATGGGATGGGTGGTTTGCTTACAGGTGGTTTGCAACTAGTTAAAAATGCAGATTTCTTGGTCCTGCCCTGGGAGGTTCTTGGATGGTGCCTGTTTTTCTTTGTTGTTGTTTTGTTTTGTTTTGTTTTTCCCTTTTATTTAACAAGTTCCCCAGGCCATTCTGATTTGCAGCCAGGTTAGTTCATTGGCTCATCCATCAACCCCGGACTTGGCTGTTGCTTTGTTGGCTCTAAAGGGGATCATAAAATGTGAAAGATTCTTCTCCTGTCCTTTCAGAAGAGGGCAGTTTCCAAAGCAAGGCAAGTTTTAGAAATATATTTTAAGGAAATATTTACGAAAACTCCAGAGACAGTGGAGCCATTTCACTTGCAATCCTGGGTTTGATTTGTTTATCTTTTTAAAGGAAAGGAAATCATTGTTTTGAACTTAACCCAAAATTTGAGTGGGTAATTTTTGCATATTTTCCAAAGTGTCATAAAGAGTAATAATTTAGGACAAAACTAGGATGGTGGTCTAATTTTATGATGTTAAATAGTTAGAATGTACTTAGCAATTATTTGTGGCCTCCACACTAAAAATAGTTTTATTTTTTTAATAGAGCCCTATAGATATTAAAATCATATCTGGATTTCAAGAAAAAATTGTCTTTGGATAGGTATAGGTGCTGGGCCATATTTGAGGTTGGCTTTTGGGTACTTTCTTCTAAGGATTATCTCCCGCTCTAAGTGTAATCCCAGGGCATTCCAGGCTTCCTAAATCCGATATTTCTCATTTGAGACATATGGAACCATCAAGGATTTTCCCATTTGACTATGTCTTAGGAGAAGAGAGTACCATTCCTTTTGGATACACTTATGGCCAGTCCAGTCAAATTCGAGGCTGGAGGAAGTAATAGCTATATTATAGGCCCCAAATTTAGAAAGAATCCACAGACTAGACTTGCCTTCTCAACTTAGAAGCCTAGAATGGGACCATTTTGAACCTTGGTACCTGGAAATGTCAATTGGTTTAAATTCTTGGTTGTGGAATTAAAACAAATCCTATCTACTTTGGTTATCAACTTAGCACTTTGTTTTGGCTGAGCCCTGCTGGAGTCGTATTTTGTGAATTTCCTCTGCATCTTTTATACATCTCCAATTCTTCTGCTCATTCTCTCCCTGTGCTGATCTAGTCAGATGTTTCCCAGTGGAGTGGACATGTTCCCTATTCTCTGGTAGGACTTCTCATTAGATGGGAAATTTGGAAAGATTTCTGAATGATTGATCAGTCACTAGTGTGGAATGTATGGGTTGTTTATATTGATAAAGTGTTGTTTTTGCTTATTTGGGAGGAAGTTTTCAGAGCTATTTTATATGTGTTATCTGCTTCTCACAATAGTCCTGTGAGATAGAGAGGGTGGGGTAGGTTTAGTATCACCATTAATAACCAGAAACCAAGGCTTTGGAATGATCTCAGTCAAGGGTCCTTACCATTCAACCTTCTTATAGAATCAGAAAGAGGAAGAGTGATGGATGAAAGAATAGATGTGCATGGGCTTTGAAACAAGTTTTGTAAATCTGCAGGCATGGGATCAACATCATTACCCTGTGTTCACAGGGGGAAAATTAGTAAGTACAATGTTAAGAACCACACAACTCATACATGACTGTTGCAGGATGGACAGTGTCACATAGTTGGCTCTTAATATATTATGTTATTTTGTATATGATGCCTCCTTGTATAATGCTATTAACTTTTTATGAACTGCAGGTGTGTGTGTGTGTGTGTGTGTGTGTGTACACAAACTAGAGTTTCTTCTCTCTCAGTGACTGAGGGCATTTGCTCTTAGCAATGTGCTCACTTTATATACCATATTTACGATATAGAATGCATGATCCCATGAAGTCCAGAACTTCAGCAAGCTAATTATTCAACTGCATGTTCTATTTGTATTGACTTTCACATTGGGGAATGGGGTTATAAGGCTTGGGATTTATGATTAAGAGTGTTAGAATTTTTAATTAAGCGTGTTGGGAATGGCCGACAGAAATGGAGTTGTCAGCATGGGCTGTTTTCTTCTCTAGGCCCATTTTCTGTTTCTTTGTTACATTCTCTCACTGTCTTGAAGCGTGCACACGCACGTGTGCACACACACACACACACACACACCCATAGATGGTTAATTAATTCATGTGCAATTAAAGTTAGAATGCAGACTTCATGGAGACAACACATAAAAAACAAAAGCTTAAGAGACCTATTAGCGAAGTTCATCTGAGTGCCTGAGGTATAAAGAATTTTTACAACCTTGACAAAATGTATTTGTAAGTGTTCTTTGTTTAACTGTTATGTGCTAATACATGCTGTATTGTATTTTAGTGTTCTTGACCTTTTAATTAAAATCCCTTGAAATGAAAGCTTCAGGAGATGACTTAGATGTAGTTGAAGTTCCCAAAGATGGCTATTTGTTAAGATAATGCCAGTTCTGCTGTCGGCATTTGAAAACCACGTTTGGTATTTCTTTCCCTAGAAGAGGGAGAGAAATGGTTTTTTTCCCTGCAAGATTTTATAAAATTGCACTAGACATTATAGGGATTTTCCAGATTCCTGAGCGGAAAGATGCATGTAAAAACACATGTTAGTAAGCATATCTTGATGCAGAATTAGACCAATGAACCTCCATTGACCAACATAGGAAAGGGTGCAAGGAGCAGCTCCATTGCTTAGAATATTCTCAGTGGAACCCGACAACAAGTAAAGGATGTATTTCAAAGAGCATCTCTGCATGGGCCGAAGACTGGGACCACCTATCCATCTAATTTCTATGTCTGCTTAAGATGAAAAGCTCTTGGTGGTAGACATTTCTCTTTGAATAAAAAGAAACCCCCTTGGTGAACTCTGTTGTCACAGGTTTTTTTCTTGTGAGGTATTCCTTGCAGGAAAGTTTCAGAATTCATTGATCAGTTCTGCCTCTCCTGCTAACCTTGATCATTAATGCTCAGATCTCCTAGTTCATTTACTGGGGAGATTCTTATTTATTCAGCTAGTTGCTTATAAGGGAAGATGTCATACATGAGTACGCTTCAGATGAAAGCAGTGATGCCATTATTGCAATGTAGACTCTTTGAAAAGGACACATAGATGTGCTTGAACAAAAGGCTTACCTCTCCCATTACATGACCACGTAAGACTTCCCCTAGTAAAAGAGGTGGCCTTCAATATGACTTTGGAGCTCTCCTTTCAAACATTGGTAGTCGTTCATGGTGCTTTTTAATTTAGTTAAACTCCAAGCAAGGGCACCTGGGTGGCTCAGTGGGTAAAGCGTCCGACTCTTGATTTCTGCTCAGGTCATAATCTCTTTTCGAGCCCCGAGTTGGGCTCCATGCTGACAGCACAGAGGCTGCTTGGGATTCTCTCTCTCCCTCTCTCTCTGCCCCTCCCCTGCCCGTGCTCCCTCTCTCTCTGCCCCTCCCCTGCCTGTGCTCCCTCTCTCTCAAAATAAATAAATAACTTACAAAATTCCAAGCAGACTGCTGGCCCTGTTTTGTTATCACGCTGCAACTTCCTACCATATGCAGGTCTAACGGTCCTCTCCACAGTTTAGGCAGAACGTGCTTAGGACATTTTCTGCTTTTGCTTTTTGAGTCTGCAGCCTGGTCTGTTATTTGCAAAGCCATCACCATGTGATTTTTCTTTTGTTTCTTTCTTTTTTAAAAAATAAACGGTGAAGGACACTTGTGGGGAAGAGCACTGGGTGTTATATGGAAACCAACCTGACAATAAACTATAAAGTTAAAAAAAATAAATGACCACCAGAAGAGATTTCGGAACAAAATGAACCCCCAAAGATTAGACTGACAGTACATGTCAAGTGATCTGCCTGTCTCCTGATGCCGTAATAACCATATTTCAAGCGTTGTGCGTGTTTGATTATTCTAATGCAGTGAATGAAGTCTGATTGAGAGTGGGGCTTGGAATTCTTTGCTCAAATTCACAGAAATCTGAGTGCCCTGATTTGTAATCTTTAATATCTGAGTTGGTCTGATGTTTTAACAGTATTGCCTATTCTCTGTGTCAGGAAAATGAACACTTCTGCAGTACTTTCAGTAAATTTCTTTGGCTCTGACGAGTGCTCAGATGGTGGCCAAAATAGCCTTCCAATCCCATGACAGCATAAGTATTCTTGTCTGTTCCAAATACTGAATTTGGCTCTTTTTTTTCCCTTCACTACCTCAGTTTCTCCAAGGCAATCAATCCTTGGGAGTCCAAAGAAAGAAGGGATTGGAGGTAGCACAGGTCAAAGAAAGCGCAAAGCCATGTCTGTTCTGAAGGCTGCTGCTGCCGTCTAGGGGGCTCACACCACACCAGTCAGAAAGCAGAGGCTTCTCTCCAACGTGATGCGTGTTCCTTTGTGTTCACACACTGACCCATCTGGGCACCGTGAAAGCACTGGAGCCTTTTTGCTAGACAGCAGGCTGGACGAAGTACCTGTGGAACACTCTGCCTTTCCATCTTAGTCTCAGACTTTTGACCTTTTACGCTCCAGAGAGGCTAGAGCTATCTGAAGCCCCTTGTGGATGTAACATACATTTCCAAACAAGAAGGATGGGAGTCATGATCTTATCACAGAGGACCATGCTGGCCTTGAATGGGGTTGGGGAAAAGGTCCCCAGGAGAGCTTCAGGAAGAGGAAATGCCTCAGCCAAAGCTTTAAGGGTCAACAAGGATTTGGGTTGTAAAGAACAGACAGGGAATTGACAGAAAGGCATTTCAGGCATAGGGCGTAAACAGTATGTGCAAAAACCATGTGGTGCCCTTGCACCGACTTACAAAGATGCATGTCATACAAGCCCTGACCTTGTGGAGCTCACAGTCAGTAGAATACATCTTCTGAATTGCTTTACCAATAATGAAGATGACTTTGTCCTGATGTACCTCACCTCAAGCCTTGTGCCCAGGGCCAGCTTTAGAAACATGCCACCTTGCAGTCATAGAAGGAGGGCCAACGCTTGGTTTAATGCTCTGCCATTGCCCTGTTGAAATTTTTTTAAATTTTAAAATGTTTTTATTTATTTTTGAGAGAGAGAGAGAGCGAGAGAGATTGCAGGCATGAGTGGGGGAGGGGCAGATAGAGAGGGAGACCCAGAACCCAAAGCAGGCTCCAGGCTCTGAGCTGTCAGCACAGAGCCCGACACAGGGCTCGAACCCATGAATTGTGAGATCATGACCTTCATCAAAGTCAGACGCTCAACCGACTGAGCCACCCAGGTATCTCTGAAATTCTTAGTAATTTTTTTAAACATGGGATCCCACATTTTCATTTTGTGCCCGGCCCCACAAATTATGAGGACAGTCCTGCTTGTATCCCATATTACTTTAACAAGTGTCCACTTGAGGTGAACCAAAAATATCCAATGCCCCATTTTGTATCCGTTTGTCTTCACCATGCCACCCCAGCTCTGCCCCACTGTGGCAAGCTTTAGATAAACTCATTCCTACCCAGGAGTGCCTGGGTGGCTCAGTCAGTTAAGCATCCGACTCTTGGTTTCGGCTCAGGTCATGAATGGTCTCCTGGTTTGTGTGATTGAGCCCCGCGTTGCGCTCCATGCTGATGGTGCAGAGCCTGCTTGGGATTCTCCCCCCACCTCCCGCCCCTCCCCTGGTCATTCTCTCTCTTTCTCTCTTTCAAAATGAAAAAAACCTCATTCCTACCCAAGTTTAGAGGACTTAATGGCTTTCCCTTATAAGAAGTATTTGCCTTCTAAAAGATAGCAGACAGTGTTCAGAGGAATGAATTTTTTTAATGTTTATTTATTTTTGGGAGAGAGAGAGACAGAGCGTGAGTAGGGGAGGGGCAGAGAGAGAGAGAGAGAGAGGGAAACACACTTTTTGAAGCAGGCTCCAGGCTCTGAGCTGTCAGCACAGCCAAATGCGGGGCTCCAACTCACAAACTGTGAGCTCATGGCCTGAGCTAAAGGCAGCCGCCTACCCAACTGAGCCACCCAGGCGCCCCAAGGGAATGCATTTTTAAGGTGGATTTTTTGTTTTCTGTTTTTTTCCCCTAAAACAAGGTGTTTATCATATCAATAGCAGCAACAAAAACAACATTTGAACCATGCTGTTTACAAAACTCCTTCCTGCGTATTGTTCCGTGCCGAAGGCATAAGCAGTCCTATGGTTTCTGTGTTCTATTCACACACAGTAAATGAACAAGCTAGATGGCTCCCTCAAGCTCCCTAAAACAAGGACGTCCTCCCTGTGTCCCATGGGGGTCAAATACCCCCCCCCCCCGCTCAATATCTAGCAGTGACGGTGGCAGCTGTAGGACTGAGCCCTGCTCCTTCCTCTCCTGCCAGCATTAGTGAAGGTGGAAGTATTTTTCATTGAGGGAAGATTGGTCTATAACACTATATAAAGGTGGAAAATTTGAGTTCCACTGCATACAAAAGGAGGAAGGAGTGTCAGGCTAAGGGGCCCCCATTCATCTCATGGGCATCTACCACATGGGCCCATCTAAGCCAACGAGCCCAAAGACGCCTAGATCAGACTCTCCTCTCCCATGAACAACATCATGATGCCATCTGCCTGGCCAGCACCTCTTTTCATTATTTAGAGTCTGATCTTTCAGAGAAGGAAAGCTGATTTGCTCTATTGTTTTAGCTAGATAAACCTAAAATGAAGTATAAAATCTTAATGTGTTACTGAGCTCCAGTTGAATTCAAAATCGACCTTTCTTCACTTGTGCTAAATAAGCCTTATAAAAAAGGATTTCTTGATGTTTTAACAAACTTACCGTACTGAGAAAAGATTTGTCTCCTGGAGACATCAGGAAACTTATTATAAATTTTTTTCAGGAAAAGAGTATTTCTTCTTAATAGCTTTGGGAGGATTGAGAGGCTTAAGAACAGGAGAAATTAGATTTAATAATCATTTATGCACTTTAAACACAAAAACTAGGCACTTGTCCCCTCACCTTTAAGAAGACTTAGGGAATTGGGGCTGGTGTTTCAGGGAAAATTCCAGGGGTAGGGAATAGGAAGCCATGTATTTTTGTGGGCACAACACCAAGTTTAAGTAAACATGGCAGCAGGTGATAAATATAGAGGTCTACTCATTCAGTCCTCTCTGGGTGTTCCATATGCTGGGCATTGTGCACTGGTCTGTGGAAGACAGGTGAATATAATAAGGTCTTTTGTTCTTGAGTGCAAAGTCTAGCGGGGGAGATAGACATGTGCCCATTTGGGACATCTGATGGTGGCTGAGCCCATCTGGCTATAGTTAAGAACTTGGATTTCTAATCCAATGCTCAGAGGCAGGACCTGAAGGAGCGGCAGCAAGGCAATCCAGAAGAACTAAAATGCTGGCCAGGGAACCAAGACAGGAACTCAATCAGGCAAGATAGAGTATCAAGAGAGGCCAGGATGGCTGGAACTAATCCAGGTATGTGAATCACAGGAATTACCAAAAGCCCAGTTCTCGCAACTAGGGTAAAAAGTCAGAGCAGGACTGGAGGCCCATAGAGAGCTGACCCTGAGCGCTGGGGCTTCCTAGGAGCTTTCCTAGCTTTGGAGATGACCCCGAACCTAGGTGGGGCCGGCCTGTGAGGAGGAGTTCTAAGGAAGGATTGTCTGTAGTCGCTCAGAAAATAGCGGTGATGAAATTGAAGTAGTGTAACTGTGGAGGCAAAGCTAAAAAATGTTATGATTCCTAGAAGACAAAGTTATCTCTGACAGTTTATAAATTGTACCACTTAAGCTGTTAGTTTGGAAAAACATGTCCTCAAAAATCCTTATTTGAGTGGTAACTCCCCAAGTAATTGAGGCAGTGGGATGTTAGAGAAACCTCATCTAAATAAGCACTGGACTGATCTGTAGAAATAGCTAATGTTCCAGACTTTGAGAAGGCTGCCTTTTTAAGTCGTTTCTGTTTTCAGTCTCAGATAAGGTATACCCAATTCCTAATTACTTTGCTTCAACTTAAAACCATTTATCTTCTCCCAGTTCACACATTTCTAGATACTACTGTAGCTAAGGTCTGAATTGTCAGTACATTTCTCTTCAGGCACACTTAAGGATTTGTCATACATGATGGAGAGTCATATTTTTATTTAACAATTTTTTAATGTTTATTTTTGAGAGGGGCGGCTAGGGAAGGGCAGAGAGAGAGAGGGAGACAGAATCCAAAGCAGGCTCTGTGCTGTTAGTGCAAAAGCCGATGTGGGGCTCAGACCCACGAACTGTGACATCATGACTGAGCCAAAGTCAGACACTCAACCGCCTGAGCCACCCAGATGCCCCGAGAGTCGTATTTTTAAACTGTGGTCCTTTAAAAGCTGTATCAGCTTAGGGTTGATTTTGTACTTAAACTTCAGCATACAGAAATGAAATTTTGTTGATGTCTGTTGGAAATGGCTCTTATTGCCTTCTGAGTTGAAAAGAGAAAACTGTAAATTACTGAAATATTAAACTATGAAAAATGGCTCTCATCGTTGCCCATAAGGAATTTTGCTGCATGGGACGTACTTGAGTCCGTGGACTGTATAGATGATGATTGCTTATTCAAGATGTTTACGAGAGGGCTAGCCCCCCATTTTTCATATGGTAGCTGTTCAGGGGAGTAGAGTGGCATATTCTAGCACATAATGTGCTTTTCAAGCGTCAAGATAATTTATATTACTTGTAATATAAGCTTTTAATAACAGATTTTTAGTCCCTAAGTATTTAGATATGTAAGATAGTAAACTTGTTTTACTGGTTTTTTCTTTTTGAAGATTTGAATGAAAAATTACACTTCACTGGATAGTTTTCATGACAGTCTATCTTATTGGACCTAAGCCAGGTTGTTCAGAATAGAAGCTGGAAATTTTCTCTTGTCTCACCCCACCTTGACCAGGCATTGCAACATGAATTTGGAATTGGGACCATGTGTGACCCTTAGCCATTTATTTAATATCTAATCCTAGCACGGCATGTGCAGACTCTTTGCCTTTGTAGTTTTTCATGGCTATGACCACTTTATGTGAATTACCACAAGGGGAAGGCATGGCGCCTGACAGGTGGATAACAGATAGTCTTTCCAAAGGACATTGTTCCTGAGGAATAGAACAGCTTTTTAAATGCTCCTTGCTTCTTTCAATTATTTCAGTTGTTTTCTGGTTGGAGTAGCCGTATGTGTCTTCACTACTAAGTTTTTGAAATGTTCTATGATCCACATATCATATTCTTTTCACTTGGCATATTTTAGGCTGAAGCCACCATTTTGTTGACCTTTGAGACAGAGCTTGGTTCAGTTAAACAAACAAACACTTACTAAATGGCCCCTTCTGCGTCAGGCTCTGAGGTAAATACTGGGACATGAGGAAGAGAGATACAGTTCCTAGCCTCTACAGGTTCATTGTCCAGTGGGGAAGACATATGGGTAAATATTTTCAATAGATCGTGACAGATTCCGATGGAGGTATACGAAATGTGCCATTGGAGCCAATACAGAGTCATTGTTTCTGTCTCTTAGAATCTGTTCTTCCACTTGCTACCCACTAGATAGATTTTTAAGTCTTCCCTAAACTAGACTGGGAAGCCATTAGCACCTTTAGTCACTCAGTAGCCGAAGTTTTATCACAGGGAAGAGTATTAGCAGTGGAGATGCTGTGGAGATCGGGTACATTTAGGCTCTGCGATACCTGAGGCCATGGCGAAGGCAGGTTTACAACCCCTTTTCAGGTTTGTGGTGTTTCTCTTCCACAGGGTGGAGAGGGAACAGACGAGTGGAAGCAGGAGGGGGAAAAGAATGGGAGAAAGCCAGAGACACTCTGGGAGGAAGGAGTAGAGAAAATAAAGCACATACGGTCAGTCTTTCCCCCCAGCCCCCAGCTACCTGCTTTCAAGGCTAAAAAGGTGACTGACCCTGGTGTAGACTTCATATATTTTCAGTAAGCTATATTTAGCCGTCCACTCCTTCCATTCCTTCTTAGCTAATTTCACACAAACGACGAGGCCTCCTTTGTGCTTAGGGACATTCTCAAGCACTTACGTTTTTATCCTGGAATTCACGGGCCCTGCTCTGTTCTGTGTTTTATTGCTTTCAGCTTACTTCCTGCTCTCTTGATTAAAAACTAAAGCCTCGTAGAAATGATAAGTTAAAAAAGGGAGCAGACAGCAAGCATTGCTTACTGGTGTCCACACCCTGTCCAGGTGAAGTGAATCGAGGGCACTTGGGATTAAAAGCACTAAATGGGACCAGCTTTCTGCATATGTCTTGTTCAAAGGGAAAAACAAGTGCTTTAGAATCTTTGCTTTTCTGAATTTTCAGTGGAGTTATTTAAATAAGTTTAGAGCTGTTTATTTTTTTCTTTCATTCTGCTGTCTCGTGTGCAGATGGAGGAGAAGGAGAAGCCTCCTACATTAGCTTGGTTTAAATGATGCTAAAAGGGATCCATTTGCTGGCACTATCAGGGGGCTGACTGAAAATGATCACCTCCGACAGCACAAGATGGACCAGCTCTTTCTTTTTCACCTCCTGAGGGTTGAAACACTCTCAACTTTATTAACAGGAACTTGCAGGGAGAAGCCTGCTAAGCTTATCTGGTTCCAAATGAACACTTTAATTCATCAAAAGCTTACAGGGAGGCTGTGCAGGTTTATAGAAGAAATACCATACAAAAGCCTCTCAGAGGTCCAAGGCAATGATCTAGTTCTGGAGCTAGAGTTTGTTGGTTTTCCACACAAATATATAGGCTGATCGTATTGCAAGCAGAGTGCAGTTGCAGCCGGAGGGGTTGTGGGTAAGATTGGAGTCCATAAAAGGATGTACCTACCGTGCAGAGTTAGGATATCCTGAGTTTGGTGACTTCAGAAAAAATATGAGGAAAACCTGTTTGGCTGTAAGACTTGAAATATACTTATTAAGAGCATCAAACCTTTAATTTCACAAGAAGGTATGGTTAAAATTAAATTTATATACGTCATAGCAGCAAAGAATTCGAAAGCAGTAGAATATGCCATCACAACAGAAACTCACATATTGAATGGTTTTGGATTCTCATTAAGCCCTTCAATTTCGTAATAGAAATTATGTGCATATGTCCATACATGTTAAGTGTAATGGGTTTTTCTTTATATATACTTTCATGCACACAGTTAATATTGTAGCAGGGTGTTCAATTTTGGGATTTAATTATACCCTTTTTTTTTTTAAAACTCCCCAACTTATAATGGGTACAGTGTTTTAATTAAAATGCATTTCCACCAAGTTACAATGATAAATTTCTTGGAGAGGCAAATAATCAGCTTATAACATCAGCTTCCTTTGATGCCAGGAGTTGGCTTTTTTTTTTTTTTTGTGATAACTTGGGATAATCATAAACCCAAATATTATCATTATCATTTTATTATATTACTCTACTGAAAGAGAATCCATCAAAAGGAAGATTGTGCTTGGCAGCCCTTTGCATAACAGCCTTTTGTTACAACGAAACAAGGCTCCCTCCCCTAGTGTGTATAGAACAGCCCAGGACACTTCTGGCAGCTGGCCATGGAGTCTGTCCTGGCTTTGGCAAGAACAGATGGTTTTGGGGTCTGTTGTTCACATTTGATTTCCATGTTACAAATTTTGAATGAAGTCTTTACTGAACCCTTTGTCCTGCAGTCTGCAGCTCCTCACATCGGGGGGCAGTTAGGCGCCGTTCCCCGACATGCCAATTTGACACCCGAGTCCTGCCATTTATCCGGAACTTGGATTCCCCCTACCTCTGGCCCTCTGCTGGAGGGAAGCAGTAGGCGTGGGTATACTGCCCTCCCGTGTCCAGCTCAGAGAGGTGCCGGGGAGCTGGAGCACTGAACTCTAGGAACCAGGGGGAGGCGAATATTTGAGCTCTCTCACTTACACTTGGGGACAACTGTGGAGGCGCCTGCTGGAATGCCAGACCCTTATCATAACATGTTAGTGCTGAGTGCCGTTGAGTGCTGCTGCGGTGCGTGCACTTGCCCCTTTGGGGAGGACTTGGGGCTCATCCATTTCACCACCTTCCTTGTTCTGTTCTGCATGTGTTTATTGAGCATCTACTATGCTTTTAATTTTTAATTTGACAGATATTTTATTAGCACCTTCTGTGTGCAAGGCACTGTGACTAGGGATACAGCAGTGAGCAAGATGCGGTGACAAGGGGAAATCCCTGGCATCACAGAATTTAAATTCTATTGGCAGGACCGAGGATGGAGGGCAAGGAGACAGCAATCAAGGAAGTAATGAATGAATGAATAGATGGATGGATAGATGGATGAATAAGGCAATTTAAATGTTATCATAGGTGCTGTGAAGATAAAGTAAAGCAGGGCAGAGGTGAAGAGGGGTGTGGATGGTGGTGACAATTAGGGTGGTGAGGAAAGCAGGGAAGAGGAGGGTGTATTTGAAAGGAGAGCTGAATGAAGTGAGGGAACGTCATTTGGAACATGTTGAGGGAACTGAGGTCAGAGGGAGGGGGAGAAAGTGTCCTAAATACTCACAGCTTATTCGGTGGTGGAGGTACGACTAGAACACACACTGCCTGATCCCAGCGCCGATGTTCTTCTCTATGAGCTCTATCTATGTAAAATAACGGAAAAAATAATCACGGAGCTTCTTCTCTATACCAGGTAGATGGCTAGACCCTGGATTGGGTCACAAACATGCATTAAGGTGACTGTCCTGCTGTTTAGAGGCTTAATGTCTAAATGTTTGTGTCTGACAGGTATCTTTTGCATGGAATCACCCCAACTTCGGCTCAGGTCATGATCTCGAAGTTCATGGGTTCAAGGCCTGTGTGGGGCTCTGTGCTGACAGCTCAGAGCCTGGAGCCTGCTTCAGATTCTGTGTCTCCCTCTCTCTGCCCTTCCCCCAGTTGCTTGCTCTCTCTTTCTCTCTCTCTCTCTCTCTCTCTCTCTCTCTCTCTCTCAAAACAAACACTAAAACATTTTTTTAATTAAAAAAAGAAAGAAAAGGCAGCAGTCACCCTCATGAATGGCACACTGATGGCTCCAATATGTCTTTGCAATCCTGCGGTGTCTGGGTGGCCTGTGTGCCTTAGAGGTTGGGTTTCGGAGTAGCTGCACCATCGGGTCACTTGCTCTTGCTTCCCCCACCTCCCTAGTCCTGGCCTGGCAGAATGGCTGCTCCTTGTATGCTCCAGGATTCCTTGTTGGTAGGGAGGGCTGTCCTGGCCAGCTCTGAAATGAGCCAAGTCAGGGGGACTCTGTGGAGGAAAGGTCTCTATTATTCACAAAGTGGTGGGATGATGCTCAAAGGTCATCAGATTCAGAGACAGGGTCAAAGCGCTAATGAACTGGAACCCTCACCCACATGGCAGCATCGTCCCTTAGGAGAGGTGGAGGAGATGGCTGCCTTTGCTGAGAGCCCTCGCCACACGCACTTTCTGTCATGCCCTCTGCCCTCTCTGCTCTTATCTCCCGACTCCTGTCCCTTTCATGGGGCTCCCTGTACTGTGTGCTTTGGCCTAGGGTCTGTCTTCAGAAGAATTAGCCTCCTTTTCTCATTTCTTTTTACATAATGGTTCCAAGATTGGATGGGAGGATTTCTCTAGCTGACCTTTCAGTCCTGATTTCCATCTCTCTCAAATCAATTATCATATGTAGATATGGTGTCATATCTGACAGCGTAGTTGCAGACATGACTTTGAACACACCAGTAGGTGTGTCATAGGGGTATAGTAGGTGACTGGGTTGGCCTTTATTTACCTCTGGTTTTTCTGCTACCAAAGGATAAGGTTGTTTTAATGAGCATTTTTGGAGCACAGAAATTTCTAGCCGAAAACATGTCCTTTTGAAAGATAACTATATTTCATCTTCTACAATAACGTACCCTTTTCTCTCCCCACCACCGACTCAGAGAATGACACATGTGACAATCAAAAAATGAGAGTTTGAAGTGAAATATGATGAGTCTAATCTGAGGTCAACTTTTAGTATGGCCTGTGTGAGTATAATCAATCTCCTGAGGAAATGATCGCCTCCTCTTCCCAGGGAGAGAAATGTTCCATGTGGCTGGTGGGAGGGGAAGAAATTCTTTGCCTCTGGTACTTGCTGATATCCAGGACCTCTCCCCTACACAGACTTCTTTCTTGGGGCTTTCAGATTGATTCCCATCCTCTCTCCTCCTCTTCCTCTTCCTTCCTCATAAATCAGCCAGTATATCTTTTTTTTTGGCAGATCTCCACTTCTGTCTTCCAGCCAATTGACTCCTCATTTATCAGTTAGCAACGAATTGTGCCCTGATTACCGGAGCCTTCTCCCAGCCCTGGCTGGGGAGGAACCTGCACTCATTGACCTCATTTCATTGTGCATCTTACATCAGCACTGTTTGGGAAATAAGCGATAGCCTGGGGGAGCTTCAATAAAAACAGTAGTTAACCAGGACTTCCCCAAGTTTTCAGCTGACTGGGAGTTTTTCCCTCTTGGAAATTCTTCGCTAAAGAAGGATTCTTCTGTCTGCTCTCATTCGCCACTGTAATTGGTAAAGTTGTAGGACCACAACATGATCCATTTGTGCTGATTTTAAAATGATAATAGCTTATATTGGCACAGTCCTTTCAAAGCATTTCTGCCTTTGGCACATGTTTCTTCACTGTGGAGAGCTGATGTCACTGAATATTTACATGATTGAACTAACTCACCTGGTAATGACTCCAGGCTCACCAGTCAACCTCCTGATTGTGATTCATTCTTTTCATGTAAGTTTTCTATGGCAGTGTGGCCCGAGAATGTGAGAATTTGGTCTCCTTAGTAGAATGATTCATATGGCAAGACAGTACTTAGGCATTTGAATTGTATATGCCAGTTTCTTGGGAGCTTCTTAAAAATATTTTTGGAGCTCTACATCCGACGTGGGGCTTGAACTCACGACCCCGAGATCAAGAGTCACATGCTCTACCGAATGAACCAGCCTGGCACCCCTCTTGGGAGCTTTTCTCTCTCTTATTTAGCATGAGTCAGATGAACAGTAGGGCACTGGCAAAATCAAATTTCTGGTTGGGCATAGCTGACAACCAAACTTCAGACCATTGTAAATTTGTCAAAGCGAAGCCTCTGCTGTGAAGCCTCATGGTAGCTGCCTGGTCAGTTGACCTTTCCTGGTGACATCTTTCATAACTGTCATACACATGTTCTTTGGTACATCTAAGGATCTTTGTATTTGTAGGCTGTGTAGCCTTGGGCAAGTCATTTCTCCTCTCTGAGACCCAGTGTCTGCCTCTTTAGAGTGCTTTGGAATCTGTATAAATGTAAGGTGGTAGTATGAGGAGGAGAACGAAGAAAAAAAAAAACAGGTTTGAGATCAAAAGTAAATTGTCTAAATCATATACATAGCTGATGGCAGCCAAAAAGTAGCATTTGACCCTTACTGTATTCTTCTCTACCGATGGATGTGCACAGGGCAAGAAGTGGCTGTGACATGAGGTGGGCATAGGAAGGTAGAAATGGAGAAGACTTGTGAGTAGGTGAAGGCAGTGTAGCTCTTGTATCAGAGGTGAAACAATGAGGCTGAGTCCTACCTGAGAAGAAGGACTTTGTCCCAGAGCATTGGAGGATTCATAATAGTGAGAAATGCCTAATCCCCCAAGTGAGTCCCTTGGTGCCTTCTCCAAGGATACAAACAGACCCCTACATTCAAGTTTTACTTCTTCCTACCTTCTAGGTATTGACCTAGAGCCCAGGAGCAGGGCTTTTTCCCTGAAGTTTTGTCATGCCCTCCCTTTGGTTGCTAGATCTCTTTACCTGGGAAGCAAATGGCATTTCCCATGGACCATTGCTGATACTTCTGGATCTTATGTATACGTCTCATCAAAAATCTTTGAGGGCAGAGACATAATAGTCAGCATTAACGCCCAGGGGCTAAGATGGTGCCTGGAAAAAATGTTAATGAAAGCCTAAATTACTGACTTACTGAATGAAGGTCTCTTTGTGAATGAAGGTCTGTCCTATCTTCTGCATTTCAAGTCCTGATGATGATAAGAGTAAAACAGAGAGTGGCCAGGGGTACTGGAATTGAATCATAGGATGCATAGAAAGATAGAGTGTCTAGTTCCACTTCCACATTTTACATATGTGAGCACAGAGGTCTGGAAGATCGAAGCCACTTCCTGAGATCATACAGTTAGTGACAGAGGTGGGATCAGAAGCCAGATAGGCTGATTTAGGATAGGATAGGATAGGACAGGATAGGATAGGATAGGATAGGATAGGATAGGATAGGATAGGAGCTGAGCAGAGGACTGATCTTGTCTCTGCTTGGCAGCAGCCTGGGGCCCTTTAGACACCTACCACTCTTCTCTGTTTAGTCCACCCTGTTCAAATTCTTTGTGCTGGAGGGAAATGGTTAATTGGATTCCTAGAGATTCTTCACCACTTGTCCAGTGTTCTCATGTAGAGAACCAAAGCCTGAACATTAAAAGGAGTAAAGACCATCCACAACATGAGGAAAATCCCAAAAGTTAATCATCGTTGCCATCATGGACTTTGCCATGGGATCCTTGGGAGATCCAGGAATATCTCCTTTACATGGCTGCTGTTAATGAGTGAGAGAGAAAAATTCCAAAATCAGGTTAATGATACACGATTGTATCAGATTCCTGATTCCTTTGGTAAATGTTAGAGGCTCCAATCTGTTCTTCCTGGATGTAATCTTCTGAGGCTCGGGATTTGGATGGCCCTAGTTATTTAAGACTAGGAAGTTATTTAAGACTATAGGAAATTCTATAGAAATGGAATTCCGCTGGGATCCCACTGCTTTGTGATTATTTTCCATTGCTATAAACAGTATTAAGTGCCAAGTTATTATCTATCTAACCTGAGAAAGGAGTTAAATAACCACTACAGGTAGAGTCCTATGGTAATTCCTTTGTTTTTGTCCACCTACCAGACAGCTTGTGTGTGCAGTTATAAAATATTTGACTTTGAACTTCTTATCAGTGAAGATAGATGCTTGATTGTGTTTAAAAAAATACTATTGGGTTTTCATACATACTATATAAAATATGTATTCTTTATTTTGACAGGGTTATATTTAAAGTAGCCTTTTGATGAGAGACGTTTATCTTTTCTAGGTCTTTTCTCTCTGGCGATTTGCTGTAACTTTTTATAAATCAAAGGGCTTATTGATCTATAGAGCCATATAGTCAGGGTAAAACATATTGATTTTCATGGACTATAGTATTTGCAGAAAGAACATGTTGAATTTTAATTTCCTGAGAATGTCAACTCGCCTTGCCTGTCAAGAAATTAATCTGGGGCTAGTGTTTACTGATGTGATATCAGTCTCACGTACTTGATCAGACATCATGTCATCTTATTACATCGATATCTTTCAGAGGCATTGCCAACTCTTATATTCAGAATCCCATCTTTCCTTCTGATGATGTGCCCTTAGCAGTAAGTAAGCAACCAGTCAATGCAAAAACCAGTACCTGGCACCCATTAAGCATTTAATTTTAGATATCATTTCTTGAAATCTTACTATTGCCTGGTGTGGTTCCAAGCTATCTATCTGTATTTATATCTATCTCTATCTCATTTAGTCCTCAAAATAAATCCTGTGAGGTGGGTACTATCACTTCCCTTTGGTAGGTGAGAAACTGAAGCTCAGAGAGGTCATGTAACTTGCCCATAGTCACATAACGTGAAGCCCGTAAGAAGTGGTAGAGTTGTGGTTTGGACCTAGTTTACCTGACTCTGGAGTCTACTTAGCTGTAGTACTTCTGGCAGACAGCCTGGAATTGGATTTGAGATATTGAAACCTACCTTGTCTCTGACAAACAGCAAAGATCACCCCCCACCCCTCAACTTTCCCGAGCAGAGGCGGAAGAGAGCATCATACCTGGTGGGAAGATCTGTGCTCAGGCAGTGCTGGTAAGGGCTGTCTGCATCTACACATAAAGGCCCCTAAGGGGAGTTTCTGTCAAGGAAGTTCCCATACTGGTGTATTTTAAGACTTGAATTTCAAATGGTACCTCCTCAACATTTCCTACAGGTTTACTGTTTCCGAAAGGGAAAAACCCAGTGGTTACTTTGAAAACAATAAAAACCAAAGCCCTCATGTGGAAAGGACTGATTGTCCAGAGTCGGCAAATCCATAGGGACAGAAAGTAGAGGAGCGTTTGCCAGGCAGGAGAGGGGAGCAGGAATGGAGAGTGACTGCTAATGTGTACAGGGTCTCTTTTTTGGGGTGATCAAATTGTTCTGGAACCAGACAGTGGTGATGGTTGGGCACCTTTGTGCATATACCCCAATCCACTGGATTGTGTACTTGAAAGGGGTGAATTTTATGGTATGTGAATTATATCTCAGTTTTTTTATAAGAAGGAAATATAACATCTGCTTAGAGCGTCCATCCTTGGGGGTTCACAGTACTCTGGGATGCCATTTGTGGCCTATGACTTTCGACCAAACAACAGGGGTGGCTTTGATCTCAGCTTTGCCCAGAAGCTGGTCAACATGGGCTCTTAGTTACCAATGGAGATGTTTCACTCCCTGATTACAAATTTCTTATGAAAGTCAGAGAACCAGTTTGGATCCCTCCCTCTCTGCAGGATACTGAGGTAAAGGCTATTTTTTTTTTCCTTAGAAGAAATGTGAATAGAGTGTAACTCCCTCAAATAACTTGATTTATCTTGAAGTGGAGCAATTTGCTACACGTGCGTTTTTCAGAAAGCACTAATCAATTCCAGGTCAGAATCAGTTAAAGCGCCCCACAAATTGATAGTGAGGTCTTAAAAAGGCTCAGCAGCTTTGGAACGTTAAATTTACTTGCTGTAAATTTGGAATAAGAACATAAAGAATCACTTTCCAGCAAGATGATGAAAATTCATCATGTTCATTATGTGTTTCTTCAGAAGCACACTACATTAATTTTCCAGCTCAACTAAGTGGAGGAAGTAAGGTTTCTTGTTACTAAAACATTGCTCTGATGTTTAGAGAGGCAGTCCAATTCCATTAATGAATCCAATCTGCTCTGACTTGCGACACTGTTTAATGTGTCCTAAAAACCCTAGTGTTGGGAAGTGTCATACAAACCAATATCAGGTTTCCCCCCCCCCCCTTAAAATAAGGCCCAGGTGTTTATAAAACGTAGTTTTGTTTTCCAAGGATCCAAATGCTTACAGTCAGCTCATGGCTCCCCACATTAATGGAGGGGAGAGCAGTGGTGTGGCCCTTCTGCAAATAATATCTCTGTGCCTTTGGGTGTGTATCAGTACTCACTTGTCTCCAGAGGATACATCAGAGTGAAGGAAGGAGGAAAATGACCGGGTTGCTCTGGTCAGCATCTCCTCAAAACCTTCTAAAGGTACCTGTCCCACCCTACACCGTACTGGAGAACAATAGTATTGCCTCTGAGCCCAAAGAAGCCTTCTGCCAGCTAGATGAAATAATGAAGTATTTTCATGTTGAAAAGGCCTCTGGCTCGGTTGCAGGCCAGGATACGGAAGTGAAAAGCAAAGCAAGGCAAAGCTTTTCTTTGCTTCACTTTATTAATAGGAATGTGAAAACAAGGCAGTCCACCCTGGGTACCTGGGACTTGCCGGCACAGGGCTCCAGGCCCTGTAAAACACGGCTTTCCTGCTCATCTCGAGGGACCCCAGAAAACTGTAAATCTACGCTGTGGTCTAGATTCGCTTCACACCACCTGAAATGCAGCCTGTGTTCTTGTGAATGGTACCAGCTGGTGAATAGCTCCTGAAAATGCTGCCCCAGACGGGCAGATCAGGAAGGGGGTTTGTGCCGAGGCTTTCTGTGGTCCCAGCACCTCCGGGTCTGTGATCCCTGGCTCCGTCTGGCCTCCCTCTGCTTGGGTTGTCCTGACCATGCTGAGTTCCATGATTCCTGTACCGTGAGCACGTTTTTGGCCACTAGTCTGTTGTGGCTGTACAGGCCTCTCGGACCACCCTCTGCCTCCTGACCCTGTGACATCTGCCGGCCTATGCCAGCCTCATGAACTCTCAGGGCTAGGCTCTCTGCTAACCTGTTTCCTTGCTGTCAGAGTTGAAAGCTTTGGCAGCCTGTTTCCGTAGATGTGGCACCTATTCTTGTGACAGAGCTCTGTTACCATGGGAACCAGGCATAGGAAGTCTATATGATAGGCGTCCAGTCTAAATCTCTCTGGTCATTTCTTGGTTATCAGTGCTAATGGAAGGAAGCAGAAGCACGGGTAACCTGATGGTGTAGATGATCCAAGATGCATTTGTGTATGATGTTGGAATGGGCATGCACGGTCCCTCGGGTGGCTGTGTATGAACAGAGACTGCTGTAAGTCTGGTCAGGGCTACTGTTGTATAGTAAGGTGGTAGGAGAGGAAAGCGAAGAGGAAATGGAGAAAAGGAGAAGAATAAGAGGGAGGGAGACAGGATAGAGAAGGACATATGGAATAGGAAATGTAAAGAGACTTCCTGAGAGGTGCAATATTTCTGTGAGTTAAAAAAGGTGAGCGCTGAGTGCTTCCAAAGGTAGCTGGCCTTGCTCAGCTGGGCTCTGCTTTGCTTTCTGTTCACTAAATGGAACCTCAGATTTGCATTTCTATCACAGTTTCAAGCTTGATTACTCTAACAAGTGCTCCTCAGATAGATGGCCACCTTTTTATTATACTTTCCATACAGATGAAATTTAGCAAGTGGTAGTAATTACGGTGAAGGTCTCAGCCTCTAGCAGAGAATGTGAACTTGCAGAGTACCTGATTAGCCGTGTGATGTTGCTTTGGTGCTGGGCCAGGGGCTGAGGGCTAATACTCTGTCTCCCACAGAGAAGATGGAAAGGAATGTCTGGGGTCTTCTATAAGTAGGATCCCTCTGGTGGCATTTAGGGCTGTCTCTTCTCTGAGCAATTGCTATTTTGGGAATGGGCTCACTGATGAATCACTGGTTTGCATGATTTATGGAGGTCTTTGCAAATGACAGTGCTTCTGACCCAAAAGGAATCATGAATTTATGTTCTTGGAAGTACGGGAGAAGATTCGAGCCCCCAGGAACCCTAAATAAGCTGTTAAGGGCATACTAGATATTGGATTTCACAGCAGGCAGGAGATGCCTTGAGGATGGGAATCATGCCTGATTTTCCTTTGGGCTCTTGGAACTCTCAGTACAAGTGCCTGGTACAGAGCATGCACTCACGGCACACAGCGATCAAGACTAAACAGGTAAGGGGCACTTTTAGCTACTGCATTTTCCTGGCTTTATCTAGTTCCCTTACTTTCAACTTGCCTCTTCCCCACCTTCCCAGGCCACACTTAATACCTAGTTTCTACTTCATCAGCCTTGTCCAAGGGTTTCAGAAGCGAAGTCTACTCCAATGTATCACTTCTGCCAAACGATCTGGAGTTCACCTTTGCAAAATAGAAATCAGCTGGTAAAGATAGTAGTGCAACTTATTTTCTCAGTTTGTTCAAAAGGTGCTTTATTGGTCTCTTGTCAGCCTGGCCTTAAAGCCATTTTGTGGAGCCCCCAGTTGCCTCATTTTGAGCCATGACACCTGGCCCAGCTCTAGCCTCTGTGATCCTGGCAGTGTGGCCAGCCAGCTGTGACAGTCGCCATCTGGCCTGGTCTTTCACTCTTCCTGCAGCAGGACTGACTAATGTGAGAGGAAAACATTCCCATTACATTTTTGTGGAGGCCAGTGGATTTACTTTTGAAGTGAGGGAAATGAGACCGAGGGAGATTTCCTTATTCTAGCCCATAATGCCAGAGATCTTTCCATCAGTGAGGCAGTTGGAAAAGAAAATAGAGAGCTACCTTTGTACATGCTGAGGATCAACGCAGAGAGAAAAATAATTTAAAAAATACAGAATTAAAAAGAAACAAAATGTAAGGCTGCAAATGGGGAGGGGGAGGCAATACAATAGCTTTCATACCAAGAACATCGTTTCTGCAATAATTTTCAATAAGTCAGTGGGAGCACTGTAATTCCACAGGGCTTGAGGTATGAGAAAAATAAATATTTGGAATAAGCCATTATGGAGAAAGGTCCCCGATGAGTTGCTATTCACTAAGGCTATACTATAATGAGACTGAAACAGAAATCCTTTGGAGCCTTTTTGGGAAGTTTTTATCCAGGTTCATTGTTTTCCTTCCCTCTGGGGAGCCAACAGCCCAGGTAGACTGCTAGGGGTTTGATGGAAGCGGTGATGTTGCCCACTGATCTCCTTCCGGACCATTAGCAATGGAACCTGCTTCATTTCTAGGCTAAGGGCCACGTTTCTGGAGGGTGGCTGTCACTGGGACTGCAGTTCCAGTGTTGTCGAAGCAAGTAGGTAGGTAATTACATGTTCCCGTAGAGATTGCTTTCAGAGCTGGGTAATTATTGTGACCCTGACTCGCTGGAGCTCACAGTTAGCTCAGGTCCAGGCTTCCCAGGCCACTAGCAAGTACCTGTCTTTCAGGCAGGGTGATCATGGACACAAATCGTTTCTCTTAAATGTTTTAGGACAGAAGGGCATTTAAAATGAGGTATGGCTGAGCTCTGTAGAAACGCAGAATCTGTTATTAAAACAAAGTACAAAAGCAAATATTATACCATTTTAAAAAAAAGCCCCACCCCCACCCCCAGGGAGGGACAAGTAAGAAAAGCAATGCTCTGAAATACTTGGGCAGTTTCAAGGTTTAATATAATTAAAACTATTTCTTAAGGTTAAAGAGAAATGAACTTTACTATTAAATAGTTAGGAAGCTCTAAACTGCTTTCCTGGTCTCCAAATAGCATTATCTTCTTTTCTTTCCCACTTTAATAACTCCAAAAAACTATAGTGCCTCTCCGCAGCTTATAAGACCAAACCTAAACTCTGGGGCATGGTGCCTAGGTCCCTTCCCAGCCTGGCCCCAGCCTGCTTCCAGCCTCCTCTTTCATATGGTCCCCATACTATTTCGTCTCATCTGTTCACATGGCATTTATAGAAAGGAGCCATGTGCAAGACGTTGCTAGGTGTGTTGTGATCTAACACCACATTACTTCACTTTGGTGGGGTGCTTTATTAGTTCACCATGCATCCTACGTGGGCCCCATTAAAAAAAATTACGAAGTGCTGAGTGCTTGGGCTGACGGTGTAGCAATGGCCTGGGGGTATTGGGGAGTGGCTAGGATGTAGTGGGAGAGGGAGGAAGATGAACCAGTGAATAACAAAAACGATGGATGTGATGCACCCCCTGTTTTTGATTTTCAATGATTTTCCAAATTCCCATGAACTCCCCTAAAATCATGTGAGATGAAATTGGCTAAGCAAGCTATGATGTATTAACACCACGGAACACTGAATAACTAGGTGGAAATGTGTATATGAAATAATGTTATTAATGGTAGTTAACATCAATTGCTTATTGTATGCCAGGTACTGTTCTAAGCCTCTCCTATATGTATACTTTTATCATGTAATCCTCAAGACAACCTTCTGAGGCTAGGTACTAGGATTATTCTGATTTTACAGGTAGAGAATCCAAGGTACAGAAAGGGTAAGTGACTGGCCCAAGGTCACACATCTAGCATGCCCTAGAACCAGGATTTGAAAGGATGGATTCTGGCTCCAGAGTTTATGCTTTTAATTGCTATTACTACAGTTGTCTCAGTACGTGAGAAAGAACATCAAAAAGTATGTAAACCTAGCTACACACATATGGGTACATTGACAAAGACAATTTGCAGTAATACAAATGAATGGATTTACCATTAAATTTGTTCTTCCGTAAAGAAGCTCAAATTCCTAAGAGAAAGGAAAGAGTGAGGATAGTTCAGTGTCATGGAGGTCAAGGGAAAGCAATTTAGGAAGGAGGGTATCAACAGTGTCAAATGTCACCTGAGTCAGTAATTAACTTAATAACTTGAAGCAAGTCACTTAGCCTCCTTTCTAATTGTTTCCTCATCAGTAAAATTTGCTATTGCCTTACAGCTATCTTTTGAAGATTAATGAGAAAAAGTTAATAAAGTCCTTGTGGTTTCCTTCGGTAATAAAGACTTTTTCAAAATACCAAGCACAATTGCAGACCATTTCCTAAGGGGTAAAAACTCAAGGCAGAGTACATGTGGATTTTCCAAGTCTTGTGCAGGCAGCTAAGATGTTTTATGTCTGTCTTTCAGTTCTGGTTGAGTGGCAACATAGCCCACGGTGTTTTAGTATTTGGAAGGGAGAAAAAAGGAGGCAGGTTGCTAGTTTGGTGTCATGTAGACAGGCCAACTGACGGATTGACTAAAGTTTTCATTTTTCAGCATTCATTGTGGCACAGTGTGACCCATCCACGATGGCCCATGTTCTTTGATTTCTCTTTCATTTGTTCACCCATATATATTCATCTAGCAAACATATATGGAGACTCTCGTATATACCCAGAACCTGTCTAGGTGTTGGAGTTAAGATGGATGAGACACATAGGCCTTGCCTCAGAGCCCTCGTGCCAAGGAGGTGAATTTGTAAGCGCAGACTGTCATGACACTTCAGTGTGTCCAACTGAGTATGGGCTGTACCCGCAATGTACGGTGGGAGCACAGAGGAGACAGGCCAAGATACGGAGGCTGTTGTTTCTTTTTCACCGAATTGGAAGTTTGTGTAATTGTGCTCTCTTTCCAGGTGAACAAAATACTTACGGGTTGAAAAGGAGAGAAGACAACTAAAATTTCTTAATCCTAACAACTACACACGCAACACCGACTTCTGGGCTTTAAAGCCCTGTGGTTTCATACGCAGCTGCCATCACTAGATCTAGTGAAACTCACAGCCAAATGCGTTTCATGTTTTCTCTTCAGAGCCCCACTTGCTATTTCTTGAATCATCCAGGGCCCCTATTTTGTGGCAATTCCACATTAGGAAGACAACCTAGTATTTCCAGTTGTCTGTATCTTTCATGTCTTTGGCTACTATATTTAACTAAGTTTGAAGTGACCTTTTATATTTTTACCAAATGAGGGATCATGATAATGCCGTAATAGGCTTTATGTTCATTTTGCCCAGGCCAAAAAGTACTTGATTATTATCTTAAATTCTCCATTGTTTATATTATCTAAAAGTCACACTGCTGTTTCAATTAATGTCAATTGCTAAGCGTCCATTACTCATTTTGTTTCCAAAATAGGTATCTGTAATGGAAAAATTATTTGTGTGAATTTATTCTGACGGCTGCATGTAATTTACAGCTCAACAATAAACAACTAAAGAGGGCAGCTGTCTGAGGCTCTAGGACCTATTAGTTCTTTCTGCTTCTTTTTTTTTTTTTAAGTTTATTTATTGGGGCACCTGGGTGGCTCTTTTTGTTGAATGTCCGACTTCGGCTCAGGTCATGATCTCGTGGTTTGTGGGTTGGAGCCCCGCATTGGCCTCTGTGCTGACAGCTCAGAGCCTGGAGCCTCCTTCAGATGCTGTGTCTTCCTCTCTCTCTCTCTCTCTCTCTCTCTCTCTCTCTCTGACCCTCCCCCACTTGCACTTGCTCTCTCTCTCTCTCAAAATAAATAAACATTTAAATAATTAAAGTTTATTTGTTTATTTTCAGAGAGAAGGTATGAGCAGGGGATGGGCAGAGAGAGAGGGAGAGAGAGAATCCAAGAAGGCTCCACACTGTCAGTGCAGAGCCCAGTGCAGGGCCTGAACTCATGAACTATGAAATCATGACCGGAGCTGAAATCAAGAGTCAGATGCTTAACCAATTGAGCCACCCAGGTGCATAAAGACCTATTAGTTCTTTCTTTGTTACAGCTTCTTTTCCATTTTGCTTTTGGCTCTTTGCCTTGCATCCTATAGTCTTCATAAAGAAAGGGTGACAAATAGTTCCGATAGCTCAAGTAATCATCCCAGTAGGATTCTCTTGCTGAAGCTCAACAGTCTCTCCTGCTTTGGACCCATGTGAGTTTTGCGGGGGTGGGGGGAGATCCTAAATCTGAAGCAGGTAATACATGTCACCACAAGACGGCTCCCTTCGGGAGTGTGCAAACCTTTTAAAAGTAGGGTTTTGAGAGAGTTTAACAGGTAGTCCACTGTGTTCTTCACATAACAAGCTTTTCCTTGCAAATGGGCTTTATAACTAGCCTTTATGCAAGATAGTTCCAAAATTCTTCTTCCAGCCAGAGAGAAAGTGCTGCAAAGTGCTACGATGAAAGAAGGAAAAACTGGGACTCGTGCAACCTGAATGTCAGCTCTTGTTGTCTCAGTTTCCTCATCTGTGAAATGATGGGCTTTGATAATCAGCATACCCAGATTTAACTCTGAATCCAAAAGGCCTGGGGAGCTTGTTAAAATGTCGGTTCTTGGGACCAGTGCCAACAAACTCTGAATTTATAGGTCTTGGTAAGGCCTAGGAATCTGTATGTTTAACAAGCATCCCAGGAGTTTTTGATATCAGAGGTTTGCAGACCAGTAATGTCTAGGAGACACTGAAAAGAGATGATTTCTAAGGTCTCTTTCAGGTGTAAACATATGTAATTCTAATATCAAAGATTTCCAATCTAGGCAATAGATGAAAATAAGCAGAATCGATTAAAGGAAGCTTATCTTAATATTTCCATGCCAGATTTCTGTGTTTTGAACTTATATTTCTGGGTGTCAGGCCCAACTGGATGATATTGGAAAGGTTGTGGTTCCAGCAAGCATGCTGGAGTCAGGGTTCAGAATCCTAACCTTAGAAGGGAAGGTACACGAACTTGGGTCCAAAGGTCTGGGGCAGGCAGGAAGGCATAGATAGGAGCAGAAGGCTATCTTAGAGGGATTGGTTAAGATTTGCAATTCAAGTAAGAAGGGGTTAAGGACAGGTGAAGACCAAGAGAGAAGTGGAGAACGATGAGTTGAGACCAGGAGAATAAAAATAAGATCTTGAAATGACTGATGGTCCGTGCATTAGTGAAGAAAGGCTGTGACTGTCAACTTTCTGCATGGAATTTTGAGGGCACCCATCGATATAAGGGGGAGGGGAGCACGTGTATGGGCTGTGATTGGAACGGAAATGTCTCTTAGGTCAGAAGCTATTAGAGATGCACCTGGCCCAGTATTCTTCTGACCTTGACTATTACTGCACGGGCTGAGGGAAATGATTCTGAGTGGAAAGGGATAATAGCCAGACAGTGTGAGCAGAAGATGGAGGTGGATCTGAAGGAGCCCAGGACACCCAGCTCAAATGATCCAGAGAGATTCGATAACATGGAATAATGAGCAACAGTGAAGGGTTTTTGGCGTCAGTAGCTAAGTATAAAGGAGCGGCTCTTCACTTGGTGGTTTTCCACATAGAGCAATGACCTGTATAGGTACATTGGGCTTCTTCACTTGAAAGCCTTGAGGCATATGGGCATCATACAGTTGATGGTCTTCAATGCTAGCAGTAGGATGCTCCGTGGATCTGTGTGTAGCAGGGGTGGGCCACATGGCGCCTGAGAAAGGGTCTGTGAAAGGTGGGCTTGAGAAATGTTTTATGTCATCCCTGGGAAGGCCAGGAGGGGGAGCCAGTCATTTGGTTGATGCCCCTGTAGTCTTTGTCATGAGATTGCTTGAGACAGTGTTTTGATCAGAAATAGCAATGGATTTAGTTTATAATATCTCCTCAGTTTCCTGCCATATATATTATTAGAAAGATATATTTAGAGTAGATAAACCATAAAAATAACTCCATAATTACAACCCTAGGAGGTTAATGTATCACAGACTGAAAGGGCTTCTTTGATTTGATAGAAAAGATGTCTTTGACCATTGTTCACTGTGCTCACTTGTTGATATTTGCCATGCACACCACATTTTTTCCCTTCTGGGCGGCTTTTTATTTTCCATTAATTCTGTGGTCTTATCCCTTCCATAGATAATCTTTAAAAATAGTTCTGGGCGTGTGTCTGTCTTTAAGCCCATAAGCCAACACCCGTTTGATTTTTTTGTTTTGAAATAAATATATACTAAATGTCATCGTTATCAGATATCATGAATTAATGTCTATAATTTTCAGAAATGTTCAGAGGTGGCTACCTAATAGCTTACTTTTTGGTTTCCAAGGTGTCTCTTTTTCAAAGTGGTGCTCTCAATTTTGCCAAAGTCACCCACATAGTTAGCTGTTTTTGTCTGCTCCTGTAATTTCCTTGTCAATATACAAATCCTTTTGCTTTGTTGGGGAAATTGTGTAGTCATTGACCCCCGCACAATAACAATTTTTACAGTCTTTTATGCTGAAATAGATTTCTTTTAACAATTACGAGCTAGGCAGGCTAGATGAAGTACATGCGTTTCAGCTCCAATGCTAGTAACGGTCAGTCCTATCTGCCTGTTTGTTTATACCGATCTCACCGTGTCTGGAAATGTGTAGCTGGGGCATGGAAGCGACTGAGCGGGGCCTCCCCAAGAACCTGAAAATACTGGAAATGAAATTGCTCCCTAAGAGTTAAGCTAGGAAATCAATAAGCCATGACTGAGTACAGAGCTCCACAAATTCCCATTACAAAAGAACAACATAATCGCATATTATTTGTATAATTTTGTAAAGCATAAACGTAGGAAAAAGACATGAAGCAAATTGCCGAAAGTGGACTATTATTGGTAATAATTGGCGGGAATATGGGTGATTATTATTTTACTTCTTTGAACTTTATGTTTTAAATTTCAAAAAGAGAGAGAGCAGGCCTGAGACGGAGACAGACAGATTTAATGGCTCCTAGGGAAAAAAGACCAGACAGTAGCCTGATTGGCAGTGTTAACACAGTTGAAGAAAGAATGTGTCAATCAGGGAGTGTGGGGGGTGGGTGTTGGTTGTGAAAGCTGATGAAAAGGAGAAAGTCACAGAGATTATGGCACTGATCAACCCCGTCTGCCCAGGAGGGAGACTGGCTTGTATAGCTCTGGGCTAGTCTCAGAGGCACAGAGGCAAGGCAGCACAGCGGTCCGTGAATGGGTTCCCATACCCAGGCTGAGTAGGGTTCCTGTTTCATGCCTGCCACTCCCCAGCTACGTGACCTTGGGCAAGCCGCTGCACCTTTCAAAGCCTCCGTCTCTATCTGTAACATGGGGATTTCCATAATGGTCCTTACCACATAGGGCCTTTGTGAGAATAAAAGGAGATAATTTATGTATTTAGCACAGTGCCTGGCACATAGTAATCCCTCAATAAGTGTTACCTTTTGTTTTAATACGGTATTGTCGTATCCTATCTCTAGAGCTTTATTTTAACATGATGCTACTATTAAACGTTCAAACTTGAGTTGACACTGACTCCATGTTTATTAAGCAAGTTTTGGATTATAATTTGGCTTTTCATGGTGCTTACTGGTAGGGAGATTATATGAGGATCCATGTCTTCGTGATTTATATTTGTCATTATAAATTGGTACACTGGTATTCAGCTTTGATTCAACAGTCTTTGGGAGGTTTGAACGTATGGATTCAATCAATCTGGGACATTGTCAACATGGAGTTTTGCGTCTCCGAACCCTAGGCATTTTTCCCCTCCGTGAACGTGGTTGATGTGAATCCACCCCTGGGCAAAACATGTACTCAAGTCTGAACCTAATGCGGCTTCCTAGAAGCCCGTCTTCCGGCATCCTTCAGCCAATTAGCTCCCTCTGTTTCTATCAAAAATTCCACAGAATAAAAATTAAAATTTCATGCTCTCTTTTTATGTTGTTTGAAATATGAGTAACAGTGAATATGCCATTTCAAACTACCTTCCCCTCTCCTTCTCCAAGGAAGCACTGTAGGCACCCACACTGGGCATTGGAGAGAGGTGCTGGAGAGCTCAGGTTTTAGAATGAGATAGACCTCACTTTGTTTTTGTTTTTGTCTTTTTACATTTTTTAAAAACATTTATTTATTTTTGAGAGAGAGAGAGCGAGAGAGAACATGAGCAGGGGAAGGGCAGAGAGAGAGAACCGAGACACAGAATCTGTAACAGGCTCCAGGCTCCAAGCTGTCAGCACAGAGTCCTACATGGGGGCTTGAACTCACAAACTGGAAGATCATGACCTGAGCTGAAGTCAGACGCTTAACCAACTGAGCCACCCAGGCGCCCAACCTCACTTTGAATTCTAGCTCTGCACCACCCACTAGCTGTGTGGTCTCTGGCAAGTTACTTCTGCTGTTTGAACCTCAGTTTATTCATCTGTAAAATGGGAATAATAATAATAAAACCCTATCTCATAAGGTGGTTGTGAGGGCTAACTGAAGGGGTTTAGAAGAGTGCCTGGTCCAAATGCCTGTGCCATTGCAGATATTAGTTACTCAGTTATCATTGTAGAACTGGTCTGCCGACATCACGTTAACCAATGGAACTCAACCTGGGTTGTCAGTATCACCACTGGCTCCTGGGACGCCATGGCATTCTTAAACTTAATTGAAAGGAAAGGGGGCACGTAGCATTGCTGCAGGGGATGGGATATGATGATAACATCAGCCAAAATGAGCTGATGAAGGAGATGTGATTCCAGTTGCGTTGGGGCCAGTCACAGAGAGTGTGTTCACCAGGTCACTTGTCAGCAGCAGACCTTTCTCAGTGTAGGTATGCGCTGGCAGGATGCACCAGCACCTTCCTTTATGATCAATACTGACATGTGTCTGCTCAGATAAATTAACATTCTCATCTGGCCCGGCTCGTTTTGTGGAAACAAGCTGGCAAGCTCGTGTGCAAGCTGACCCACATAACCCCTTGGCTAAAAACAATGTACTGTATACCATTTGTGCTTTGACTCCAACAACCACTGAGAAACGGCAGACAAACTTTTCTTTTGTTTTTTTTCTTGTTACGGCACCATTCCCTGACCTTCTTGGCATTCTTTGAGAGGCACATGGAAAGGAGACTGAAAATTGAATGCAGGAGGAGGAAAGGGACTTAGGGAAAGGAGGCATGTTATAATTTGTCAGCATATGAGCATTGATGACTTGTTCTAGAGTAAAGACTCAGACTCAGATGGTTCTGAAAAGCTCAAAGACATAGGCACAGGAATGGGGCAGGGTAATTATGAGCCAATCACAGGGGCGATTCGAACATCATTTATATTAATATTCCAATGAACCATTGATATCATGGTGTGCCAGGACAGTCTGACACCAGTATTTCCGTCCCCACTCCCTGCCCAAAGAACTTAAAGCCCAAGGAAGAATAGAAAACAATGCATGTCTCTAATTTGGTCTCAATCATTCTGGGCCAGCGGCATTGACCTTAGTGACTTCCACAGGCACATTTAGGAAAATGCCAAAACTGAATTTTAATCCTTCTTTTTGTGGCACATCTCTCAAACTGGAACAATAACATTTTGAGGGGTTTCCCCTTGTCTCTCTTTCTTTAAACAGATAGACTTTTCAGTGACGTCAGCTCCACTGTTCTAGACCCCACGAGCTGGAATTTATAGCTTGGCTGAGGCCAGTTAGGTCAGTGGAGGAGGACACAGTGCAATTGTGCTGCCTTCTTCTGCACTGGAATCGGGGCTGCCCCCCAAGGCTGGCACAGAGGGCCCCCAGGCATGTTTAAAGAGAGTGCTAGGCAACAGGATAAGAAGGCCTCATTTCGGAAAGTGACTGTAACTTATATTTTAGAGATTTTCTTCAAAATGCCCAATCTCAAAATCAGCTTTTTCCAGGCACATTGCCAAATTAGAGCAATGGCCCATTTTTAAAATGCCCATTTAAAATAAGCTCTCTTGAATGTAGCACTGTGGCAGAGGTCCTCTGGCAGAAAGCCACTTTAGACATCTCATACCCCCAAGCATTATTTTAAAATAATGCCCAGGCCTTTTAGTAATTTAGCTGCTGTCTTCTTTGATCCGAGAAAATGTCCATGTACCAGAAGCAGGCGAAAATGGGGCTGGCCTGGCCAACAGCTGGATTTCCTTTCCCCCAGATGTTCCTTTCACAGGGGTCGAACCTTGAGAGTTTATCTGGGCCCTTATCCATCTGTCCAGATGGAATTATCTGGCATTGATTCACCCCTGCCCCCCACCCAACTCCCAGATTTAAATATGAAGTTGAGTTTGCGAGTGAGAGATGAAGGAATCAAAAGGAACCAAATCCACTGTGACCTGCTGAGGATAAAACTCCTGGAAGCTATGAGGGAAAAAGATGAGGAAGGTTTGGGAAGATCCTGTGCTCAGGTTTTCCCCCTTATCAGGAGTAGCAATGGAGAGGTAGTGGCAGGGACCGCCGGAGATTTGCCGAAGAGAGTTCTAAAGTCATGGGCTTGGGACTTCTGCCAATAAAGACTTGAAGTTCGTTAGAAGTTTGGGGATAAATGGCAGCAAAATGCATCCATGTCTCTGATGCTGCAAGTAACTGAGGTGGCACTGAGTGGCCTGCCTCCTATTTTTAGCTCCGCCCTCGGGGCTCTCTCCTACATTGCATTGTGATGGCTGCCAGAGGCACTCAACCAGGACAACATGGGAAGCTGAATCAAGCATTTATATTTGTGGGAATAGTGGCTTGGCCTTCTGACTACACCCACTTTTCTTCCAGGTTGTAATTTCAGGATCATTTCAATCACTGGCTCTCCATTTTGATAGCTTCCCGTTAAACCCATTTCCACATTTTGTTGAAATAATCAGCTGTTCAGGATTGCCCAGAAGGTCAAATTCCATGAGGCCACCTCTCCTTAGTCATTAACATCACATGTAATTGCTTTACAATACAATACAGACAGCCCTTGTGGGCCCCAGTGTCACTCATTTATCGCTCTTGCCTGTGTGGCATTCAGCATTTGCTACAAGGAACTGTTGCATGTGCTTTATGTAAAGCATTTAAAAAATAAATCAGTTGAGTTTTCATTAAAACTGATGTTTTTCTAACCCACTTCTCAGAATTTGTACTCAGGCGTTAGACTCTTCAGATAGCTGCTGATGCCCCCAGGAATTGCTACAGGCCAGAATTGAGGTAGCAAGCCTCAAAATTCAGCTGGTTTGGGGCAAATGGGTACCAATGAATATTCTGTCCAGGCCTCGAGAGATCAGATATCTGGCTTGCCTTATAGATTACACTGGTGCTGCAGTATGTTTTCGACTGTTATCTCACCATTCTAGATGTCAGTAGAATTGGTTCCTCACCCAAAAACCAAGGTGGAGAGAAGGAAATGACATGGGGTATGAAGGAGAGCAGAAATCATAGACGGTACACACTATATCTTTGGATACATAACAATAATTTTCTTCTTAAACAAAAGAAAGGCAATTTAAAAAAAGAGATTGTCGAACACCTGCAGGAAGAAGGAAGAAACGCTTGATTCCTGGGACGGTCCATGGAGTCCCATTTACTGGAGGGAGAATTCTTCATTTAAGTGCTCGATGCTCAGTAAATCGTGAAACACTTCCTCTTCTGCATGTGAACAGTTGACTTTTTGAGAAGCATCCAGCGCTTTTCAAACCTTCCAGAAGCCAGGTTATAATCGCACAGCCCAGTGGCCTCTTTACCGGCTTGGTGGCCAGTGTAAGTAATGTGAGGGGAACAGAGACCACGCCCAGCTTCCCCAAGGACGTCTCCGGAGTAACTCTGCCATTTTCTTACCAACTGGCTTGTCGCATCAGGCTCAAGCCTTCATCCCAGAGATTCGTTTTAGAAAGTTTATAAAGAATATATAGAGTATACATTATATATTATATAAGATATTCTTATAAAGAATATAAGAGCACTTGGCTGCAGATAAAATATTCCTCCTTTAGACAAGCTCAGGGGAAAGCCATGTGGTTGACCTGTGCCGGTGGTCCACCCCTTCCCACCTGCCGTGGTCACTATGGCGATGCCTGCGTGCGGCCATGGCCTCGGCCGTGGCCCTATTGAGTGCACCTGAGCAGCTCGCTCTCCTGAGTTAATCAAGCCAAGCCTTCCCGAGTCCCCTGGCCTTTGCTTTTCCTGTGTTTCGTGTGCTGGAGGACCCGGCAGGACACTGGGTCCAACACACTGCCAAGATCCTGGCCCTCGAGTCCTGTCTCTGCCAGTAGCACTGTGAAGAAACTGTGGCTCAAGGGAGGGCCTGGCCTTTTTGCAAAGGCTAGCTTTTCAATTAAATACCATAGTTTTATGATTAGAGCTGAGAGCTCTGAGCTTTCATACTTGTATCAATAATCCCTAGGAAATGCACAGTATTGACCTTTTCCACTTATTTTCTTATAATCTCCATTTCATCTTGGCTATACGGCTCCGCAGGCAGCATGTTTCTGGGGAATTACCATTCTTGATAAGTAGTCGGAATCATTCAGACTTTTACCCTCTGCCTCACATCTTACCCAGGTTATGGAATTATTTTCCTAAAATGTCCAGTAAACCCAGTGCAGCCCAACAACTGAAATATTAAGGGTCCTTTTTTTTTTTTTTTTTTTTTAGAGTTGAGCCGAAAAGAAAAGAAAAGGTGGGGGGGGGGGAAGACAAAGACAAGCCACACATACCCTGAGGCATTATTGCATAGAGTTTTAATGGGATCAGGCTGTTTGAATTCAAATCATGGCTTTTCTATTTATTGATGGCATAAGCTTTGGCAAGTTGCTTAACCTCTCTGTGCCTCAGTTTTCTTATCTGTAAAATGGAGATAATAGTATACCCACCTCATAGGATGGTTCTGGTAATACAGAAACTAATTCACACAGAACACCTCAAATACTGCCTGGCAAAGGAAACCGCTGCATGGATGCTAGTTCGTATACCTAACGCCAATGTTTAAGTGCTATCCAATATTTTTCCTAAAAGGAAATGGATATAATGGCCAAAAAAAAAAACCAAAAAACCCAACATTGCACATTTCGGAGTCCTGTGTTTTGTTGCCATCGCCAGCCACCACGTAGCTACGATGCCTTAGAGCCAGTCTTAGCTTCAGCTCCTTTATCTGTGCAGTGGCTGTAATAACATTTCCCGGAACTACTGTTTGCACACATGCGTGCATGTGCCCACCCCCCCTCCATACATACACTTTGATTTACCTCCAGTGATAGATAAGGAGGAGAATTAAAAGAGAATACAAATTTTAAAACTCTGAAATGACACAAAACACTTCAGTTATGGTGCTTGTGTTCCCATGTATACTGTGTATACTTAGGCTGTAACAGATTTTCTGAACACAGTGTACGTTCATATCTAGAAGGTATTTTGTGCTTTTCAAAGGAAATAGGCCATCCAGTACTTTATCATAGCTGGTTATTACAAGCCTCTAGGGCATAAGGACTATTTTGTTTGCTTGTTTTACTCACAGTCTGGCAGATCGTGTGCATTTGGTACATATTAAAATGGAAAAAATGTTTTGTACAAGTGTAATCAATCTAATGATACAGCTAAGATGCCTCAAAAGTGGTCTTCAAATAGTTTTCTAGCAAAAAAAAATTAAAAAAAAAAACAGTTTTCTAGCAATTGGTTAATATTATTGACTTCCCATAGTGTCAGAGGCCTGCAATAATTTAGGTGCCAAACAAATTGACATTTGGTTTGGACACATGTCTTGAGAGACTATGTTATGGTTCATCAGGAGGAACAATAGCTCAAACCTTTGGGGCTTGGGATCTCGTATCCAAGATTTGCCTTATCTTTTACAAGAGAGCAGACACCAGTTTCATGGCTCTCTGTGTATAAAAAGTAAAAAGAAAATCGTGATAAAGAGTGCTCAGTGAGTACTTGTTGAGTGTATGAACAAATAAGGCCTTGGGAGGGAGTGTGTATAAATTTTAAGTTAACTCAGATCATGTAATTCTCATTAGTGAGAGGAAGAAGGATGGGAATGCATCTTCCAGTAACCATGGGGAAGAGGAGTCTGGTGCTTTTGTAATCACTAAAGCTTTGGCTCTGAAGCACTTACAGAAATACAAAGTGCAATGGAAATCCTCAATAACAGGTTACGGACACAGTTCTTTCCAATAACAATGGTTGCATAAGCTACTGTCAGTTGACCTTTCTCAGCATACTCATTTAGTGTCTAACTGGTAAAGGAGGAAAGAAGAGCAGACAAGACCAAGGCTGTGTCAAAGGAACACATTAATTGCCCTGACAACACAAAAGCTCCCCCTACTTGTGCTCTTTCTTTTTGGTATCTAAAGGTCTATTGAAAAGAAATGGAGAATTTTATTAGATGAAAGCACTACCAGAATGTTTGCATTGAAACCTTTAAATGAAGCCATTTCCTCTTTATGGAGCAGAATCTTTCATTTCATGTCTTCAAAAGCCTATTTTTATTTTCCTAAGCTATGGTTAGTAATAGTAGGTGGTTGAGAGAAGAAACTCTTTAGCCTTGATTCATGGAATTATGGTCACACACTATAAAAAGAAAATCTCACAAGTTGGGAAGACAATAACCAGACCTACAATGTCTTAGTGACTTTTTGGTCTAGCTAAGACATAAGCCATTCTTCTCATGACTATTTGGAGTTAGCCATGTCCTGTCCTCATAAACTCCTTGGAGAAGGACCTTTTTTTAAAAAATAAGATTTTAATTAGCGAAATGATTTGGTGAGCCCTGAGGGCTTTTTAACTATTCATTGTGGATTCTCAGAGTAACTGTAGAAATTCACTTCCTTGGATACTATTGGGTGTTTTGTTGTAGGGTGAACTGCAAGATCTAAGAATGTGAGCCAACTGTCTTTTTTGGTAGGTGTCATTTCTTCACCCTGGGAACCATGAAGAAGTAATATTTCCTAATGAATCAAGAGTTGGCTCATTCAAGTGAAAGCCCGGGAGATAGAGAATGACCTAACTCATCAAGTTGATAGGGCAAAGTGTGGTCCAGCATGAAAAATGCTGGCCCACAATACTCTCTTATAAAAACAAGAGTTATTCTTCGTATGTTCCCCATTAAATGAGTTCCTAATCCTCAGTGACTTCCACAAGACAAATTGTCTGGAGTTCACCTTACATTCTCCTGTTTTGCCACCTTTCTGATTTCTCAGGGGTGGCTTGTTCCTGAATCCAATGTGAAGACAGACATATGTCTTCTGAGCTGTGATGAAGCCAGCCTTATTAGCGCCTACCTAATTTTAAAGTTGTTATATACATTCGACCAAAATATTTACAATATGGTGAAAAGGTTAAGAGGGTAAAAGATTTTGGAAGGACCATGCATGCACGTTCAACCTTGGGCCCTGACAACTACTGGGGAGGAGAGTGTTGGGCTACTAATGAGTCCCTGACAAGGGTCTGGCACAAACGTTTCTATAGTTGCTACTCAGACTCATGAGAATACATTGTTGAAGTGATATTTTGTCTCAAAGTGGTAGGTATAGTTCCTTTCTCCCTCCATCTCCTTATTTATCTACCTACCTATTTATTTACACCCTACCTTGTCCCCAAAAGAATTTACAGTGCCCTATAAAAGTGCACATAATAAAAGCAGGATACAGTGCAACCAAAATACATAGGAATAATCAGGCAAAGGGGAAAATACAGGTAAGAAAAGAAGGCAGAGCCAGCACTAAGGTTATGAGACAGATGCATGACATGAAATTTATTAGGCCTGGTAGAGGTGGACCATAAATTTCGTCTGTGTTTTCTGGCAACAAATGTGAAGAGGGAAAAATGATTGGATGCATGAATCCCAGTGTCCAGAAGGTTAAAACAAACTCATTTTTCAGAAAAGCTAGTGGAGGGTAAATGATAAGAACTAATTGAGTTAATGGAGCAGTGGGGTGGTCAACGGCTGCAGAGTCATGTAGTTTTAAGTAGTTAAGGATATTCATTTCTCATTTCTGAGGATTCTTTAAATGAATCATTTTCATTGTCTTCCCTGCTCTGTGATAGCCTTTGGCGGGGGGGAATCTGTATGTATGTATGTCTGTATCTGTCTATCTATGAAATGATAATATGTAAATAGCCTTTGAAAAATATGTTACTTTCATTTTTTCTGTCATTAGAAGTCATTTCTTGACTTCTAATTGACATACCTTCGTATTTGGAAGCCTAGTATGTAAAACTTAAAAGGAAAGTCTCTACATACATTTACAGTCTGGTCATGGGCCTGCACAAATAAATGGCTTATATTTAATAGCAACTGATTTCAAAGCTTGGTCAATTCTAGTTAAATTAACATGGAACATAAAATGCCAGGAAAATCCAACAGAAGTTGGAGCAACCCTTTTAGTATCTTCTTTATGAACTATTCTAGAAAACATGGGAGCTTTTCTTACAACCTAAACTTGCCATTTTTCTGTGGCTGATTTTTAAAAAAGTATTCAATATTCAAAAATAACACGGAAATGTGTTACCTATTTGGATGTTTTGGTCCATTAATGTTTTCTGGTGGTTTTCCCAATTAAAATTACATTGATGCCATATGGCATCTATTGTATGCTCAGACTCCCTAACTCGTGAAAGAAATACCAAAGCAGATTGATGAAGAAAGGACAGACTGAGTTAACACTTTCCAGTGGTTCTAGTTACTAGATACATCAAGGACTAATTTCCAAGGTACAGTTGTTCTCATTAAAAAATTAATACTTATTTTTTAGAGCAGTTTCACATTTAAACAAAACTCAGGCTGATAGTACAGAGTTCCTGTTTGCTGCCTTTCCCCTGCACACAGTTTCTTCTATTATTACCATTATTAGCATTAGTGTAGTACATTTGTTACAATTAATGAACCAATATCAGTACGTTATTATTAGCCAAAGTCCATAATTTACATTAGGATTCACTCTGTGTTGCACAGTTCTGTGGGCTTTAACAAATGTATAGTGTCCTGTATCCTCCATTAGTATATCATACAGAACTGTTTCACACACACCCGCCCCCTGCAAAAATTCCCATGCTTCACCTATTCACCCCTCCCTCCATCTCTACCCTCAAATCCCGGGCAACTGCTGACTTTTTTAGTGTCGACATAGATTCACCTTTTTCAGAATGCCAAATAGGTGGAATCATACAGTATATAGTCTGGCATCTTTCACTTAGAAACAGACATTTGAGGTTCCTTTCTGTCTCTTCATGGCTTGAATGCTCATTTCTTTTGTTTTTTTAAATGTTTATTTATTTTTGCGAGAGAAAGAGGGACAGAGCGTGAGCAGGGGAGGGGCCGAGAGAGAGGGAGACAACAGAATCCGAAGCAGGCTCCAGGCTCTGAGCTGTCAGCACAGAGCCTGATGCAGGGCTCAAACCCACAAACCGTGAGATCATGACTAAGCCGAAGTCAGATGCTTAACCGACTGAGCCACGCAGGCGCCCTTCATTTCTTTTTATCACTAAATAGTATTCCATTGTATGGATATTACCACTTTTCATTTAACCTATTGAAGGACATATTGCTTGCTTCCAGTTTGGGGCAATTATAAATAAAGCTGCTATAATCATTCATGCGCAGGTTTTTGTGTGAACATGACTTTTCACCCCAATTGGATAAACATCTAGGAGCACAAATGCTGGATCACATGATAATAGTATGTTTAGTTTCATTAGAAACTGCCAAACTGCCTTTCAAAGTGACTCTACTATTTGACATTTCCACCAGCAGTGTTGCTCGTCATGCTTGTCAGCATTTGGTGGTGTCAGTGTTATGAATTTTAGTCATTCTAATCATTGTGTTGTAGTATCTCATTGCTGTTTGAATTGGCAATTCCTTCGTGACATATGACATTGAGCATATTTTCTCATGCTTTTTTGATACCTGCATATCTTCTATTTGTTGAGATATCTATCTATGCAGATCTTCTGTCCATATTTAATTCGGTTGTTTGTTGTTTTAAGAGTTCTTTGGATATTTTGGATACAAGTCCTTTATCAGATATGTTTTGCAAATATTTTCTCAGTCCGTAGCTTGTTTTCTCTTTCTCCTAACAGATGTTTTTCTCTTCATTCTCTTAACATCACAGAACATATGTGTTTTACTTTTAATAAAGTCCAACTTACCAATTTTTTATTTCATGGATTGAACTTTCGATGTTGTATCTAAAACCTTATTGCTAACCCCAAAACAATCAAGATCTTTTCACATGTTATTTTCTAGAAGATTTATAGTTTTGCATTTTATGTTGGGGTCTACAATCCATTTTAAATTAATTTTTATGAAAGATATAAGATCTGTATCTAGATTTATTTCTTTGCATATGGGTATCCAATTGTTTCAGAACCATTTGTTGAAAAGACTATCCTTTTCCCATCGAATTGCTTTTGTCCTTTCTGTGAGTCTATTTCTGGGCTCTGTATTCTGTTCCATTGATCTAGTTCTTTATTCTTTTGCCAATACCATGCTGTCTTTATTACTGTAACTTTATAGGAGTTCTTGACGCCGGGTAGTGCCATTCCTTCGATTTTCTTATTCTTCAGGGTCATGATGGCTATTCTGGGTCTTTTGCCTTTCCATAGAAACTTTAATATTGATATCCACAGTATAACTTGCAGGGATTTTGATTGGGAGTCCATTGAATCTATAGATCATGTTGGGAAGGACTGACTTCTTCCTAATATTGAGTCTTTCTACCTATAAACATGGAGCATCTCTCTGCTTATTCTTGTACATATTTTGTTAGAATTATACCTAACTGTTACTTTTTTGGGTGCTTATGTAAATGGTATTATGCTTTCAATTAGAAATACCTGTTAATTATTGTTGACATATAGAAAAAACAATTAACTTGTGCATATTAACCTTGTATCCTACAACCTTGCTTTAATTGCTTATTACTTCAGAGAGAATTTTATGAATTCTTTGGGATTTTTGTACATAATCATGTCATTTGTGAATGAAGACAGTTCTTCCTTCCCAATCTGTATACCTTTTCTTTCCTTGTCTTGTTGCATTAGCTAGGACTTTAACTACAATGTTGAATAAGCGTGCTGAGAGGGATATCTTTGCCTTATTCCTGATCTCACAGGGAAAGCCTCTCGTTTCTCACCATTAAGTACAATGTTAGCTATAATTTTTTATGAATATACTTTTAAAGTCCTCCTCTATTTCTCATTTGCTGATGGCTTTTATCATAAGTGGTGTTGGATTTTGGCAAATGTTTTTTCTGCACATATTGATAGGATCATGTGATTTTTCTTTTTTAGCCTGTTGATATGGTGGATTACATTAATTGATTGTTGAATGTTAAACCAGACTTACATATTCAAAATAAATCCCACTTGGTCATGGTTTATGATTCTTTTTATACATTGCCAGATATGATTTGCTAATATTTTGTTGTGGATTTTTGCACTTATGTTCATGAAAGATATTGGCCTATTGCTTTCCTTTCTTGTAATATCTTTATCTGGGGTTTGGTATTAGGGTAATGATGGCCTCATGGAATGAGTTAGGAAATGTTCTCTGTGCTTCTGTTTTCTGGAAGGCACTGTAGAGAGTTGGTATCCTTTATTCCTTAAATGGTTTGTAGAATTCACCTGTGAAACCATCTAGACCTGGTGCTTTCTTTTTGGAAGGTTGTTACTTATTCACTCAATTTCTTTAATAAATACAGGCCAATTAGATTATCAATTTCTCTTTGTGTAAGTTTTGGTAGTTTTGTCTTTCAAGGGGTTGGCACATTTCATCGATTTTTTTTTTTATCAAGGTTGTGGCCATAGAGTTGTTCATAAATATTCATGTTTTTATTCTTTTAATATCTACGGCATCAGTAATAATGACTCCTCTTCTATTTCTCCCATAAGTAAATTTTGTGTTTTTTCTCTCTTTTTGAATTAGCATGGCGAGATATTTTTAAATTTCATTGATATTTTCAAAGAACTAGCTTTTGATTTCTTTGGATTTCTCTATTGATTTTCTGTTTTCCATTTCATTGATTTCTGCTCTAATTTTTATTATTTTCTTCCACTTGCTTTAGGTTTATATTACTCTTCTTTCTCTCGTTTCCTTTGGTGAAATCTTACTAATTTGAGATCTTTTTCTTTTCTAATATATGCATTCAATGCTATAAACTTCCCTCTAAGCACTGCTTTTGCTGCGTCCCACCAATTTCTTTTTTTTCTTTTTTATTAAGTTTTTTATTTTAATTTAAGTACAGTTAACATACAGTGTTATATTAGTTTCAGGTGTACAATATAGTGATTCACAATTCTATCCATTACTCTGTTCATCATGATAAATGTACTCTTGATCTTCTTCACCTATTTCACCCATCCCCCCACCCACTTCCCCTCTGGTAACCATCAGTTTGTTCTTTATAGTTAAGTGTCTGTTTCTTGGTTTCTCTCTCTCCTCTCTCTCTCTCTCTCTTTGTCTCTCCCCCTTTCTTTGTTCATTTGTTTTGTTTCTTAAATTCCACATATGAGTGAAATCATATGGTATTTGTTTTTCTCTGACTTCTTTATGCTCTCTAGCTCCATCCATGTTGTTGCAAATGGCCAGATTTCATTCTTTTTTATTGCATCTCACCAATTTCAGTGAGTTGTATTGTCATTTTCATTTAGTTAAAAATATTTAAAACTTTCTCTTAAGACTTCTTTGTTCCATGTGATATATAAAAGTGTGTTGTTTAATTTGCAAATGATTGGATATTATCCTGTTATCTTTATGTTACTGATTTGTAATTTAAAGCCATGTGGTCTAAGAATGTTCTTTGTATGATTTCTATGCTTTTAAATGCATAAGATGTATTTTATGGCCCAGAATGTGGTCTGTCTTGGTGAATGTTTTATGGGAGCTTGAGAAGAATGTATATCTTGCTGTAGATGGGGGAAGTGTCCTATAAATATCAATGAGATCTGTTTGGTTGATGGTGCTATTCAGTTCATCTATATCCTTACTAATTATCTGCCTGATAGATTTGTTAGTTACTGATAGAGGGATGTTGATGTCTCCAACTATAATTGTAGATTTGTATATTCCTCTTACAATTCTATCGGTTTTTGCTTCACATATTTTGATGTTCTATTGTTAGATGCCTACATGTTAAGGATTATGTCTTCTTGTAGAATTGACTCCTTAATCCCTAATAGTTTTCCTTCTTCCAAAGTGCTTAGTCTGAAATTAATTAGCTATTCCAGTTTTTTTCTTAGTGCTAGCATGGTATATCTTTCTCTATCCCTTTATCTATATGTTTATATTTAATATATGTTTTCTGTAGATAGTCTAGTGTTGGGTTTTGTTCTTATATTTACTCTGTCTCTTTTACTTTGTGTATTTATTTATTCATTCATTTATTTACTTATTTTTGAGAGAGAGAGAGAGAGAGAGAGAGAGAGAACAAGCAGGAGAGGGGCAGGGGTGGGGGAGGACAGAGGATCCAAAGCAGGCTTGGGCTGACAGCAGCCAGCCGGATGTGGGGCTCGGACTCAGGAATCGTGAGATCATGACCTGAGCCAAAGTTGAAGTTGGATGCTCAACTGACTGAGCCACCCATGTGCCTCTATTTGTGTATCTAAAGGTGTTATTTTTAAAAAAAAAATTTTTTTTAATGTTTTATTTTTTATTTTTGGGAGACAGAGAGACAGAGTGCAAGCAGGGGAGGGGCAGAGAGAGAGGGAGACACAGAATCTGAAGAAGGCTCCAGGCTCTGAGCTGTCAGCACAGAGCCCGACGCGGGGCTTAAACTCACAAAGTGTGGGATCATGACCTGGGCTGAAGTCGGACACCCAACCAACTCTAAAGGTGTCATTTTTAAGTAATCTCTACATCCAACATGGGACTTGAACTTAAAACCCTGAGATCAAGAGTCATGTGCTCTACTGACTGAGCTAGCCAGGTGCCCCTACGTTGTGCATGTAAACCATTCACATTTAAAGTGATTAGTGGGGCGCCTGAATGGCTCAGTTGGTTAAGCCTCCGACTTAGGCTCAGGTCATGATCTCATGGTCTGTGGGTTTGAGCCCGGCATTGGGCTCTGTGCTGACAGCTCAGAGCCTGGAGCCTGCTTTGGATTCTGTGTCTCCCAATCCCTCTGCCACTCCCCCACTTGCTGTCTCTCTCTCTCTCTCAAAAATAAATAAACATTAAAAAAGTAAAAAAAATAAAGTGATTAGTGATGTAATTGTATTAGTATCTACCATGCGCTTATTCTTTGTTTTGGCTGTTTTTAACCTCTTTTTTTCCTGCCTTTTCTGGTTTTAACTGAACATTCTTTATGATTCCATTTTTTTCTCCTCCCAGCATATCAATTATGCTTCTTTTTGAAAAACTGTATCGGTACCCATAAAGTTTGCACTATACATTATAAAACTACTTTAAGTCCACTTTCAAACAATACTATATTGCCTCACTGGTAGTGCCTTTACCTTATAACAGGGTATTCCTTATTCCTCTATCCCATTCCATCTACATCCTACATCCAAATATATTGTTGCTATTATTGCTTTGAACAGTTATCTATTAGATCAATTTAAATTTTTAAAAATTTTTATTTATCTCTTGAGAGAGAGAGAGTGAGCAAGCCTGGGAGGGTCAGAGAGAGAGAGGGAGAGAGAAATCCCAAGCAGGCTCCCTGCTATCAGTGCTGAGCTTGATGCGGGGCTCTATCTCACAAACTGTGAGATCATGACCTGAGCTGAAACCAAGACTTGGACACTTAATCAATTGTGCCACCCAGCTGCCCCTAGATCATTTTTTTAAAAAAGAAAACTAAAATATTTCATTTTATCTTTATTTATTCCTTCTCTCATGCTCTTCCTTTCTTTACCTGGACCCAATTTTCTGACCTAATTAATTTACTGTAAAACTGGTTCTAACATTTTATGCAAGGCAGGTCTACTGTGTCAATTTTTTTCTGTTTTTGTTGGTCTGAGATGGTATTTATTTTTCCTTCCTTTTTCAATCAAAATTTTGCTGGAAACCATTCTAAATTGGTGGTTATTTTTTTTCTTTTGACGCTAAAAATTTCACTTCCCTCTCTTTTTGCTTGCATGGTTTCTGATGCAATGTTCAATATAATTCTTTTTTATTAATGTTTATTTATTTTTGAGAGAGAGACAAAGTTGGAGTGGGGGAGGGGCAGAGAGAGAGGAGACTGAGGATCTGAAGCGGGCTCTATGCTGACAGCAGCAAGCCCAACGCAGGGCTTGAACTCATGAACCGAGAGATCATGACCTGAGCTGAAGTCGGACACCTAATCAGCTGAGCCACCCAGGCACCCCTGTCTTACATAGTTTCTTATGCTTTTTCCTCTATAAGTAAGATGATTTTTTTTGCTCTGGCTTCTTGGAAGACTTTCTCCTTCTCTTAGGTTTTCTTCAGTTTGAATATGATACACCTAGGAGTAGGAATTTTGATACTCAACCTGCTTGTTCTCTGAGCTTTGTGGACCTGTGCATGGTATCTATCATGAATTTTGTGAAATTTCTGGCTATTATTACCTCAAATATTTCTCATGCTCTGTTCTCTCTTCTCTTTCTGGATTTGCAATGACACATATTTTACACCTTTTGAATTTGTCTCACAGTTCTTAGGTATTCTTTTCTTTTTTATTCTCTCTCCATTTTGGTTTGGGAAGTTTCTGTTGACATTTCTTTAAGCTCGCTGATTCATTTCTGTTTGTGTTTTTGATTTCTAACATTTCCTTTTGATATTTCTTAGTTTCCATCTTTGTATTTACATTATTCAATATGTTCTTGTACGTCATTCACTTATTTCATGATAGCCCTTAACATATTGATAGTAGTTATTTTAAATTCCCTGTCTGCTATTTCCACAATCTGTGCCATATGTGATCTGGTTCTGATGTTTGCTTTGTCTCTTCAGACTGCTTTCTTACCTCTGAGCATGGCTTGTGACTGTTGAAAGTAAGACATGATAGAGGATAATAGGAATTAGGGTAATTATAATTTTAGCGTGAATTTTTATGTTACTTTGACTAGGAGCTGGGCTATTTAATGTTTGCTGTAGCCATCGCTGCCGGAGGCTTTAGTTTTCTCTAGTTTCCTTGATTTATTTTTTTTTCTTGCCAATTGTTTTTGGGTTTCCCTAATAGCTCCTTCTTAAATAGGTTCTTTGTCTCGTGGTAAATTATGGGGGGGGGGGGTAGAAGTGGTCTGTAATCTTCTGATTAACCGTAGGCTTTCAGTAAGCCTAAATTCTTGGGCTGCGACCTTCATAAGTTTATCTCAGCTTTCGTTTTCTCCCTTTCAATAGAACAAGAGAACTAGAGGAGGCTAGAGTTGTCTAATTGCCCTTCTACCAGGTCTGTTAGGCTTCGGTAACGTCGTGTCCTTTGGAAAGCAGGTATTTGTTATGGAGAATGCTCATAGCGTACATCTAAATTATAACTTTTCCCTCCCCCTGCCTGAAAAATAAGGAGACTTTTCTTAGATCTTCACTGTGAGAACCCTGTATGTTTTCTGGAGGTAAATCCCATGGAAGTCTGGGGGAGCTCATAATACTGGGCTCCCGGGAGTTTTTAGGTCTCAAGCTAGTCCACATTCAGCCTGTGTCAACTTGTGAAAATTACCCTTTAAGTGTCCCTAGTGGTTGATGACTCCAGTGGCTTCTGCTCTAGGTAAGCTGATCTCAGCTGTGAGTTTCTGTGTTTGCCTCTCTTCCCATATTTCAGGGTGGCAGTGTGCCCTGTGACCTCAGTTCCCTAATGGGTCGAAGAAGAATTGGTGATTCTCAGTTTGTTCAGCTTCTATCTTTTGTGGAGGATGGGAATGATGAATTCTAAGCTCTTTACATGTTCCAGCCAAGATCAGAAGTCTCACAATACCCAGTTTTCTTTTTTTTTAAATGTTAATGTTTATTTATTTTTGAGAGAGAGAGACAGAGACAGAGAGAGAGACAGAGAGAGAGACAGAGCACCAGTGGGAGAGGGGCAGAGTGAGAAGGAGACACAGAATCCGAAGCAGGCTCCAGGCTCTGAGCTGTCAGCACAGAGCCTGACATGGGGCTCGAACTCACAGACTGCGAGATCATGACCTGAGCCGAAGTTGGATGCTTAAGCAACTGAGCCACTCAGGAGCCCCCCAGTATCCAGTGTTCAAGGGTGATGCATATTGTAAAATTAATAAGGGGCTTGGTGTCAGGCTGACCTACATTCAGATTCAGGCCCTGGCATTTAATTAGCGGTATTACCTCGTATAAGTCATTTAACCTCTCAGAGCCTCAGTTTCCTCACCAGCCAAATAAAAAGAATTCCAGATACATATGGCTATGTTAAAGCTAAATGAGAGGACATACATGAGCAAGTTTATCATAGACCCTGCCATGTACGTTGCAGCTACCTCAGGAATGTTAGTTTCCTTTTTCTATTAAAGTACCTATGCTTGAAACTGGTGCAGCCGCTCTGGAAAACAGTAGGAGGTCCCTCAAAAAATTAAAAATAGAACTACCCTACGACCCAGCAATAGCACTACTAGAAATTTATCCAAAGGATACAGGAGTACTGATTCACAGGGGCACATGTACCCCAATGTTTATAGCAGCGCTTTCAACAATAGCCAAAGTATAGAAAGAGCCTAAATGCCCAAAAACTGATGAATGGAAAAAGAAGATGTGGTGTATATATACAATGGAATACTACTTGGCAATGAGAAAGAATGAAATCATGCCATTTGCAGCAACATGGATGGAACTGGAAGGTATTATGCTGAGTGAAATAAGTCAGTGAGAGAAAGACAGATATCATATGTTTTCACTCATATGTGGAACTTGAAAAACTTAACAGAAGACCATGGGGGAAGGGGAGGGGGAAAAATAATTACAAACAGAGAGGGAGGGAGGCAAACCATAAGAGACTCTTAGGTACAGAGAACAAACTGAGGGTTGATGGGGGGGGAGTGGGGAAAATGGGTGATGGGCATCGAGGAAGGCACTTGTTGGGACAAGCAGTGGGTGTTGTACGTACACGATGAACCACGGAAATCTACCCCCAAAACCAAGAGCACACTGTACGTTAGCCAATTTGACAAAAAATTATATTTAAAAAATAAATAAAAATAAGGTACCTATGCTTGAAAACAAGGACAGTTTTGAATCCAACTTATTGCACGGCATTCATGCTATGAATTTAAAGAGTTTTTATAAAGTATTTGCCATTCTTACAATGTGGGAAAAACTGCCTTGAAAAAAGTAACCTGCTTCTGTAAGGCTGCCATATTCTCTTTTATTTTTAAGTTTATTTATTTATTTTGAGACAGAAAGAGCGTGAGTATGGGGGAGGGGCAGAGAAGGAGGGGGAAGAGAGAGAAGGAATTCTTGACTCTGGGCTCAAACTCAGGAACCGAACCCAGAGATCATGACACTTAACTCACTGAGCCACCCAGGCACCCTGGGGCTGCCCTATTCTTAAGGCTTGAAGGGAATTCAGGGGTTCATTTGTTCCTCTCTTCCAACCGCAGTTATAATCTCCTTTTTAAATGTATGCAGCCTTCTACTGAAAACACCCATGAAAGCACTTTTCTTTCTGTGTGGTCCTGCATGCAGAAACATGATTATCAAAAGTAAAGATGGTCACTTTTCTACAGCGATAGGCTACATGTCCAGAGGGTGCGGGGGGTGGTTAGTTGAATAAGTTATTGAGCCATTTAAAGAGAGATAATAGCCTGATTGCAAACTTCGGTATCAAACCACATCTGGAGAATTGTGTCCCCTTTTGAACACCATAATTTCAGGAGGACGTTGACAACACTAGAGTGTGTCCAAACAGCGGTGACCAGGATAATGATGGGGGCATCTACAAATCTAGAAACCTTGCAATATTGGGATGTGTATTAACTCAGCTTATTAGATTTATTTATCTGTATCATTTATCTTTTTATATATTGTAAAAAATATATGTTTTTGTTCAGTGCCAAATGTTTCTTTATACCTCTGATTTTTACATTGTTCCAATTTTTCCTGGACATGACTCTTGGCTTCTTTCCAGGAAGGAGACAGAGGAAATCCCCCGTAGCTTAAGTGTGCATTGTTATCTGACCTCCCTCCCTCCCCCCCCCCCCAAAAATCAATGAGCTGAACTTCCTTGCAGTAATTCTAGCCCTTGGCTTCATTTCATGAATCCTCCAGTTGCCAGCCTCAAGTTGAGCATCACTTTTCACCTCGTGGTGGTTCCTATAAGTCCCCAAGGAGCCTTCGCTTGAGCAGTTATGGTTTGGTCTGTTGTCCTGTGATATAGAAGTAAGGGTGTTGGGCACAACCCAGAGACGTGCTAAGTGGATTCTGAGCTGTGAAAGTTAGAGCAGGGAGCACATGTGAGCTGGCGGTTAGATGTGAACCCTGAGCCCTTTCCCCCTGCAATATGCATTGTTGTTATTCTTCCTGCAGAAGAGTTCATGATCTTTTGTAATTTTCTTTTTCTATTGATCCAGCAGTGCTAGTGGTAACAGAAACTTAAAAAAAAAAAAAAAAACAACCAAGGTTCTGGCAGTACAGTCTATGGGATCTCACTGCTCTACCTCTCGCACATTAGAGAACACAAGACGACATTTGCCTTGTACAGCATTCAATTTAGGGTAGCGGTCTGCCTCCCCTTACCTCGTGCTGCCCCAAGGCAAAGGTGAAAGCACAACTCTGCTTTGTTGGTCTTTGGGCTGCAATTCCTTCGAATACGTTTCTGTCTGGAGAGGAGAAGCCAATGGGAAAATAATGAGCTTAAAAAAGAAGTTAAGTTTCTACAAAGGGTTTTGAGGATATGTGTGTTGGCCGTAGGGCTGAGGGCAACTCGAGTGTAACCAGCGCTGGGAGGCACTAGTCTGAGCTGACTACTGCTTTGTGGCTGTGTGACCTGAGGGAAGTGCTTAAACTCTGCTGACCGTCAATTCCATCATCTATAAAATGGGGACCACAATATCAAATTCAGAAGAGTTTTGTAAAATGTAGATATCATAATATTCTTGGAAATGCTTTATGAGCACCAAGCCATACAGCTTGTGAGTACTTACTTATAAGACGAGGATGGTATATCTCCAGCTACCCAGCACTTATGTATCCCTGGCACCTAGCACAGAGCCTCGGATTTAATAAATGAGTGGGAGCCGAAATTAAAATGAATGGAGAGTTTTAAATCTCCAAATTTCTGATGATTTCAAAGAATTCGTTCCCTGGTCCTTTGTATTGGGTCGGATGATCTTTTGGCCTCATGGCCTCATTCAACCTCAAGGATTGAGAAAAATGTAGCGTGTGTGGTTAGGAAGAAATTGCTATAAAATAGATAACCTTTCCAGGAATTGCTTAACGTTCTAAACAAAACAAAACAAAACAAAACAAATGAGCAGTTGATGGAAATGAAGATTAGCTTTCTCAAGTGGGCTTGGAAGCCCAGTAGAATTACACAGACATCTGCTCACCATGGCTGAGCATGGCATGAGCCCAAGGGAAGAATCTAGCAAGCGTGTTCTACCTTGTAAGGGATCTGGGGCAGATGGTGTGGCATGGCCAGGAGCTCACTTCTGCCGCAGATGACTGAGATGTTGGACTAAGTGATCCCAAGGAGCCGGTGGAGTACAGTCTCTCTAGTAGTCTGAACGTAGCAATGATTTGATCTTTCAAGGCTCATGAATTGGCATCATTTAGACTACCTCTGTCATGGACCTTTGCACTTTGGAAGGGAATGAAAGTAGAAAGTTAATTTTAAATGTCTCAGGAAACTTGGTTATTTTTGTTTGTTTTAAAACTCTTATCTGATTTCATGAAAGCCCTGTCATTATGGTTGTTATCCCTTCCCTCATATAGATGTGAAACTCTTATTATTTAAGATCATCTGTGTCTGGTGTGTTTCAGTTTGGAGAAAATGAGATGGTGACTTTATCACGTTCTTTCTCAAAACCAATGACACTAATTGGGCTTTATGCCAAGGGGTAGGGGCAGCAGATGCAATCCTGAATTCATTGTCTCTGTAAAGTAGATAAGGATTCCAAGCCATGGGGAAGCCAAACTTTACCAAGGAAGCTTAGCACTTATACTTCAGATGTTCAGCTTGCAAATATTCAGAGGTGTTATTTGCAATATCAAATGCATAGATAAGTGCATGGATTGTTTTTTTTCCATGCAGATACCCATTTTGGGGATAAATTCCATTTCCAGGTCTGGCAATCTGTTAGATAGCTCCCTTTAAAGTTACCTGGAGATAATCTACCCCAAATGATTAAATTCATGATAGCTTTTATTCTTGGCTACGAACTTGCTGTTCCTCCAGGGCTGAACAGGCTTAAATTGTTATGGGAGTTTATAAAGTATATGGTTTGTTGTCAGATATTTGTCTCTGTCTAAAAATGAAATGTCTTGAAATACATTTTCTTTGTAACTGAATAAATCAATGAGAGAAAGAGGAATAACTTCTCATTTAGCCAATTTTTAATCAATATTTTCATGAGAAGCCGAAATGTTAACCGAATCCTGGCTTTTGTCATTTGAAATACAATTTGTGTGTTTAAGAATTTATGTGCACATCAGAGTTTGGACTTCATGTTCAGAAAGGAAAATTGATTTATAGGAGCAGACAACCGCAGGAGTAGAGGCAATGCCAGAAATGAATATGAGTCAATTATTTAAGGCAAATGGGACTTTAATCACCACAGCAATAGAGAAATCTCAAATTCAATTACACCCTGGGTTTTCATGCTTTAATTTGTGGGTATTTCTATATCTCTTCTTTTACAGAGGCCTTTGAAATTGTTGTTCGCCATGCCAAGAATTACACCAACGCCATGTTTAAGAACAACTATCCGAGCCTGACCCCACAAGCTTTTGAGTTTGTGGGTGAATTTTTCACTGACGTGTCTCTCTATATCCTGGGTTCTGACATCAACGTGGATGACATGGTCAATGATTTGTTTGACAGCCTGTTTCCAATCATCTATACCCAGCTTATGAGCCCTGGCCTGCCTGAGTCCACCTTGGACATCAACGAGTGCCTCCGAGGGGCCAGGCGTGACCTGAAAGTCTTTGGGAATTTCCCCAAGCTTATTATGACCCAGGTTTCCAAGTCACTGCAGGTCACCAGGATCTTCCTCCAGGCCCTGAATCTCGGAATTGAGGTGATCAACACAACTGATCACCTGAAGTTCAGTAAAGACTGTGGCCGAATGCTCACCAGAATGTGGTACTGCTCTTACTGCCAGGGACTGATGATGGTGAAGCCTTGTGGTGGCTACTGCAATGTGGTCATGCAAGGCTGTATGGCAGGCGTGGTGGAGATTGACAAGTACTGGAGAGAATACATTCTGTCTCTGGAAGAACTAGTGAATGGCATGTACAGAATCTACGACATGGAGAATGTGCTGCTTGGTCTCTTTTCGACGATCCACGATTCCATCCAATATGTCCAGAAGAATGGAGGAAAGCTGGCCACCACTGTGAGTACCAGTCTACAGTTTTCTGAGGAATTGGGTCCTATTAGGGTGTGGCAGCCTGGCCAGCAACAGGTGCTGATGGAGAGAAGTGAGGGGAAGATCCGGGGGTGGGCAGAGAAGATCGAGGAGCTGAATGATGTCACAGGCTATGGAGTAATAATGCCTGGCTTTGCATTTTACCTCCATTTACTTGCTTGCTGTGGGAACTTGGGTGAATCCTCTTACCTTTATGAGCCTTGTATCACTGATTCATTAAATGAGGTTAAAAAGGACATCTTCTTCATAGGGAATAACATATGTTAAAGCATTTAGCATGTACGTGGTATGTGGTAAGTCTTCAGTAAGTATTAGCTTTTATTCCCATTGTTGTTAGTCATTATAATCCTTGTGACAACCCTGGGAGGTAGGCACCATTATCTCCACTTCACAAATGGGGAAACTGAAGCTCAGTGAAACTATAACTTACCCAAGGGCACCCAGCTATAGTTAGTGGAAGAGCTGTGATTCAGAAATCGATCGAGTTTCCCTTTGATGAGGTTATTACCAATTTTTCTGACTCTGATTTCACTCTCAGGCTCTTAATCATGTATATCACATGACCCTTTTGAGTAGTGACTTTAAACACAAGAGGCCCAAGCCAGAACCCACTAACTAAACCTACACAAGAACATAAGTGAGGCAAAACATCCACATTTTCCAGCAGTTGTGTCCATAACCTCAGTTACACCAGTCTAACCCTCTTTGGATGGGCTTTGTGATGGCGGTGGGACAGTTCTGTAAGTGGGGCAGCAATTTGGCTTGGTTTCAGTTACATTGTACCTGCCAAGCTAGAATGCACACATTCAGAACCACAGGCGGCACCCACTTTTCAACATAGAGCAGAACATACAGCCAAGAGCTACCAGCACATCCCACTAAGGTGGTCGTGACTGATTCCTGAATGCTGCCAGCTTTGTAGAAGGAGGTGGCAAAATCCGATAATATGCTACCACTGTCAAACTCCAGCTACATTCCAGGTGCTCTGCTGGCCAGTTCCTCTGATACTATTTGACAGTAATCCACAAGATAGGTCCTACTATTGTCCCCATTTTACACAGGGGGAAATGAAGCTTAAAGAGGTTAAATACCTTGGGGTGCCTGGATGTCTCAGTTGGTTAAACATCTGACTCTTGATCTCGGCTCAGGTCATGATCGCATGGTTTATGAGTTCGAGCCTCACCTCAGGCTCTGCGCTGGCAGCATGGAGCCTGCCCGGGATTCTCTCTGTTTTTCTCTCTCTGCCTCTCCCCTGCTCGCTCGCTCGATCTCTCTCTCTCTCTCAAAGTAAATAAATAAACTTAAAAAAAAAGGTTAAATACCAGGATCTCAAAGCTGTTAAGTTAAGGAGGTGGGGGGAACTGGGATTCAAACCCAGGTTTGGCTGGCTTGGTTGACAACACGCTCTTAGCTTCTACACGGTGCAACTGCTGTGTACTTTCAGCCATTGGTTACCCAGAATGTGGAGGGCAGTCTGGGCCACTTGGTCCATCTTTAAACTCGGGAAATACAAAGTGATAGGGGTAATTGGTTTCTTTGGTGAATTACACTAGGAAGGAGTACAGAAATGATACAAGCCACAGCATGGCTACTCACGGAGCTGCTCTAATTGCCCCATTCACAATGTTAGCCATTTAAAACACATTTACTGAGAAAATATTTTAGAGTAAAATGAACAGAAATGTCCTATCTAACGATAGTGTTCTTCAGTGGCTAATTATTCCCTTGACTGCTTTATAATTCGAGGCCAGATTCTGGGGCCTTATGCAAAAGTAAATCTTACAGAACTGGAAAAATGACAAGTGGATGTGTTCGCAAACTTCGCCTGATAGTGCTTGAGGGCCCACTGTGTGTCAGGCACAAAGCAAGGGGGCCAGGGTGTGGAAATGTCTTTAATAAGAGGAAAAATGAGGAGACAACATTAAAGACAGGGTATGGGAATGTGTAAAAGTTGACTCTGATATTGGTCTCTTCACAGCAACATAATTAATCTTGAAAATGTGCTCTCCTCTAGTGCTTTTATACACAAAGATAGGGTGGGGAACTGGTAAGGTGTTAAGTGCATTGTTTTGATTGGGCTCTAGGTATTAAGGTTTATTTAGTAAACATTCATGAAGCATCTCCTTTGTTCATGGCACTTTGCCAGGTGCTGGGTATTCACAGTTACCCAAGACATAGTTCTTAAGTCTTGAAAAGGTCAGTCTAGTTGACGGACAGATGTGTAACTGAATAAATTTCACTATAGTGAGCATTTCACCATAATGTGAGTGGTGGAAAGGCCATGAGAGATTAGCTAGTCCAAACCCATTGGTTACAGATGAAGAAATAAGTTCAGGGAGGCTGGCCCAAAGTTATATAATTAACTGAAGAGCCAGAAGGACTAGGATCCTAGGTCTTCTGCCGCTAGCACTATTTCCACCATGCCAGTCTGTCTCCCATTAGACCCTCCAAACTTTCATTCTACAAGCTCCATTAGGATTTTGCAAAGTCATCATGAACTTAAATTGAATAGTTATTTCAGGGTGCCAAAACTGCTGTATTTTAGGTGCACATGTGCAAGTGTGTGTGTGTGTGTGTGTGTGTGTGTGTGTGTGTGCGCGCGCGCGCGCGCGTACGTGCGCGTGCATGCATGTGCATGCTGGAGGAGTACATTTCATGTCATTATCATTCAGGAAGAAAGGGCTTGGCTGTCAAGAGGTGCTCAGTGATGCAGTCCCTTTCTGTTTTGGCCATTAAGGGCCTGATTGCTCCCAGCTCCCAGCTGGTTATGAGAGCGTGAAGTCTGCCTTCCCCAGGGAATGCCTGAACTAGAACAGCAAGCATATGTAAACTCTGCCTTGTTACTGTTTTATGACCACCAACTCTAAGTAATATATCCCAAACGGTGGGGGTGGGGGAATCATTGGCCAGGTGTGATCCAGCCCATACTCTCTACCGGCCAGAAAGGGGCTGGGCCATTTGGGGGGGAGGGTGAGGGGAAGTGAGTGCTGGGTAGACTGCGGAACTCGATTCATGTTAACAAACCCGCAGAATGCCCCAAAGCAAAAGCCAATTTAAAACAAAAGCATTAATGAGGTTCTGCTGTAGCACCCTCACCTTCCTGTTGTGATAAAATGTAAAATCCTGCCAGTCTGTCCTGTTTGAGGTTAGGCTGTGGTGAGAGACCTCTGCTGTGGTAAGAGACCTCTTTGAAAATATGCTCTTCCTGAGCTCTGTTGGGACAACCTTTTTAGCTAGCTCTAAGCCATGCCATGAGGCCCGCCATACGGGGACTTTGCTCAGTTGTTTTGGTGTCTACCATCTACCCCTGATTACAAGGGACATCGTGGGCTTCTAAGTGAACAGGGCACTGTTGAATTTTTGTAAGTATGGCCTGTTAGTGCTTTAGTTTTCCCTAACATAGTTTTCATTTCCTCCAAATACCAAGTGGAGGCATGGGATTGAATGTTTGGGGTGTTCTCACTGGCAGCCCTCCTAGAGGTGGTAAACATCTGGTTCCCAAACTTGGCTCATCATCCCTATCACCTTGGCAACTTGTTAGATTCCCGGAGTCTACCCCTGGGGATTCTGATGCCACAGGTCTGTGGAGAGGCTGGAGAATTAGTCATAGAATTTGTCATTTTATTTTATTAAATGTTTTTAATGTTTATTTATTTTTGAGAAAAAGAAAGAGCGTGAATGGGGGAGGGGCAGAGAGAGAGGGGGAGACATAGAATACGAAGCAGGCTCCAGGCTCTGAGATGTCAGCACAGAGCCTGATGCGGGGCCTGAACTCACGAACCGCGAGATCATGACCCCAGCCAAAGTCGGACGCTTAACTAACTGAGCCACCCAGGTGCCCCAGAATTTGTCATTTTAAAAGTGCCCAGAAGTTCCTGGCTGGCTCAGTTTGTAGAGCATGTGACTCTCTATCTCAGGGTTGTAAGTTTGAGCCCCATGTTGGGGATAGACATTACATAAAAATTAAATTTTTTTTAAAAAAGTGCCCCAAAAATTTAATTAAAATGCTGGGGATTTACCCAAGGGATACAGAAGTGCTGATGCATAGGGGCACTTGTACCCCAATGTTCGTAGCGGCACTTTCAACAATAGCCAAATCATGGAAAGAGCC
>CM053579.1:16196650-16216263 GCA_028646485.1 Cryptoprocta ferox
GTTGAGGTCATAGAGGTTGTTTCCTGCTTTCTCCTCTAGGGTTTTGATGGTTTCCTGTCTCACGTTCAGGTCCTTCATCCATTTTGAGTTTATTTTTGTGTATGGTGTAAGAGAGTGGTCTAGTTTCATTCTCCTGCATGTTGCTGTCCCAAGTTCTCCCAGCACCACCTATTAAAGAGGCTATCTTTTTTCCATTGGATACTCTTTCCTCCTTTGTCAAAGATTAATTGGCCGTACATTTGTGGGTCCATTTCTGGGTTCTCTAATCTATTCCACTGGTCTATGTGCCTGTTTTTGCACCAGTACCATCCTGTCTTGGTGATGACAGCTTTGTAGTAGAGACTAAAGTCTGGGATTGTGATGCCTCCCGTTTTGGTTTTCTTCTTCAGTATTACTTTGGCTATTCAGGATGTATTAGTTTTAAATGAGAGCCAGAAGTCATTGCATGAATCTCTACTGTTGCGATGAGGTTACTATTCCTGCTAACTTGAAATCCACGAAGCCAGCCTAGTGGCCTCAGCATCGTGTCCACCCAGGCCATCTGGCTTAGCACTGCCTTTAGCAATGTTCTCTAAAAACAAAGATTGACTATAGCTTGGTTTTTTTAAGCCATGTATCCAATTTGAGACAATAAGTACATTTTTCTCTGAAAGCTAGCAATTATTTTGTATACAATTTATGAGTGAATATAGCCTGAGTCTTGAAAGCCAATATGCTAAGAAGCTGTACATTAGCTTTTCTACCAATGACTTCATGAAGGCTTTTTTTTTATTACTACTCATAAAACTCAAGTAAAAAAATTATTAATGATGTTCAGGTCTCTTAATTAGTTCTACATTCCCCTAATAGGAGTCTAAAAGCAAGGATACAACTTTATAGAAAGCGGTTTCTTTAGAAACTAGATCAACCCCGTCCCCACCAACCCTTTTTTTTTTTTTTTTTTGTTCTCTTGGGAAATAATCCTCCCAGACTTACAAGCTCTTGTTTCCGAACATCCCATATTCACAGGTGGCTGGCCCAGTGTGGGAGGCCTGACCTCTCCAGCCACCATGTTGCCTTCTTGCTGCCAGAGCCAGCTGCTGGGGAGGGGGGCAGTATAACAGAGTCCTTTCTTCCAGGGTTAGCACAAAGTCTCAGGCAGGATATGGGTGACTTGGTACTGCCAAAGTCAGGGGATGAGTTCTGGGAGTAAGAAAGATCCTCTTGCCTCCATTACTCTTTAGTCTCTCTACCTAAGCCCCAAGATTCTGTGGTTTCTTACCACCAGTCATGTACTTCCCACAAACCCTGCACTAGCCTTTCAGTGGTTGGAAGGGCCTTCATCCAGGCAGAATTCCTCTAGGACACTTTCTGTCATCTCTCCAGGCTATGGGAGATACTCGCTTAATCTGTATCCTCCTAATAGCTATACATAGGGCATCTCTCTTTTGATGACTGTATCCTTCACTAGACCATGAACTCTTTTGAGGGCAAGTACTGGATTTTTTACATCTTTTTATTCGTATCACATGATCCAGTGCAGAACATATCTAAAGTACTCAACAAATACTCACTGAATGTATGGATGAAACTGACCTTGGTAATATTGGCTATTGCCGCAGAATCAGGCAAGCATTTGCTCCTGGAAAGAAACCTTATCAAATGAAGTCAGTTCTCGGAAATTAACCAGGTAACAAAAGAAGCTTCATGCACATTGTCAAACATTTAAGATATAATATTCAAATATTCTTTTCTACCCATATTTTAAAGCATTCGTTTAATTAACACTGACACTTTGAAAGTCCTAGAAATAATCAGGATCATTAGTGTCAGCCTGACAAAGGTATGAAGAAAGTTTCTGTAATTTGGCCCAAACTGCTTTCACAAGATTGTCTGGAAATAAATAGCTCACTGTGAAATTTATGACTTGCTTTATATATTAATCAACAGTACAGTGGTGCTTTACAAGGTTAAAAGTGTTCTCTGATTTCCATTATAAAGATAATTTCAATCAAGCAGCCTAACAGTCTCACAGTGTAGGTCATTCTATAATTCAATTGTACTAATGACTATGGCATGCATGCAAACAAGAGAATAAAACAGGCTGAGACCAAACCTAGGGAAAAATGCTTTATAAAAAGAAAACACAATGATTTGCATCTTGCATTTTCAATGACCTTTGTGGTACTCATCTGCAAATGAAATAGAGTCATTCCTCATGGTCCAACAGATACCTTTTGTTCCTGCCCATCTATTTCATGTAAATTATATCCGTTGACCTTTAATTGGCTATAATGGGGGGCACATTTTGAGCAACGCTTTCATATGGATTTGCTTGGACTTGTGCGAGAGGCTAAGCAGGGAGAAACAAAATTGAGTTTCTATTCACTATTTCTGTAGAGAGGCACACTCCAGAGGTTTTCCTGGCCTCGGTTACATATTTATATTTGATTCCTTCTGCATAAAGAACTTCTCAGGTAACTTGTAAAAACACAGATCCAAAAATATCTTGGTAAGAAATTTCATCCCCTGCCTATTTTGTTTCTCTTCTTCACATAAAAATGCTCATAATACTCTGTGCATTGAAATCCAGACTAATTATGCACCTATTGTGATTTCTAGGGATCCTACAATCAAAAAGCAAAGAAAATCAAGGAGCATCTTAGACGCTAGTTTGAATCTTTTTAGGTAGAAGAAGATAGAATAATTCTAAAAGCAACCCTTAGAAGCATAGTCGCTATGTCACATCAAAGAAATGGATGGTACAGCTAAAAGAATACAGGCCTGTTTGTCAGAAGCCATAGGTTTTTACCCTGGTTTGACATTAACTAGTTCATCATCAGCAAATCCTTTGCCTCAAGTCATAAGCCTGAATGTTCTCATCTTCAAAGTGAGGAGACTAGACTAGATCTTTGAGGGTCATTCCAAATGTAGCATTCTCTAAACGTAAAGCGAAAAACTGTTTCAAATAAACCTTTATATTACCTGCAGGACAAAGGTAAGAAGAAGGAGAGACCAAGAAAAGTGAGAACATTTTCCAGAATCAGAGATGGCGAGGCTTTGATAATAGAAACAAAAGTCTAACCCAAGGTCAGTGTTTCCTTAGGATGCTTTTTTTTTAAAAAATATTTTTAAATGTTTGTTTATTTTTGAGAGAGAAAGCACAAGTAGGGGTGGGGCAGAGAGAGAGAGAGAGAGAGAGGGAGACAGAGAATCCAAAGAAGGTTCAGCACTGTCAGTTCAAAGCCCAACACGGGGCTCCAACCCATGAATCCGAGATCATGACCTGAGTCAAAATCGGATCGGACGCTCAATTGACTGAGCCACTTAGGTGCCCACTGTTTCCTTAGGATGTTTTTAAGAACAGACCATCAAGGGGAGCTTGTGATTTAGGAGGATACTCCGTGTGGCACTGCTGACAGAGGAGAACTCCAACTGACAGAATGCCATGAGGCCAAGCCCGAGAGTGAAGTTCCAGGTTCTTATGGTCTTCTTTTATGGGCATGTGTGCATGTGCTAAGCTGGTCTATTTGTCTATATTTCTACACTTAAGTGTTTCACTTTCCCCTTTAAGTTGATTTTTCATTTGGCCAATTAGCTCAACAGTACAAAGCAAACATCTTGAAGTATTTATGGATTTTTCCTTTGATCCCAGAAACCTACAGATGTTACAACAGGCAGCTATATTGCCTTTGCTTATTTTGCTGTGCTTCTAGCCCCCACTTTTCTCCCTTGCTGGCCTGTCTACCACATTCTACCAGCTAAGTCTCTCTCATTCTGCCTTGAAAAGATCAAACAAGGAAGTGTCTGCCCTATGTTGAGGTTTTCTAGCTGCTGGGCTGATAGATTTGTTTCCGTTTTTATCCAGTAGCCTCTTCCATTCTGCAGAGTAAGGCTCCCCAAGTAGATGTCTTCCCTTGCTGCTTCTTGAAAGTTGTACATGGCCTTGAAAGTTGCATTCAATGAGTGTTTCTTCCTCTTCTGCTGTCACTTTGAAATCCAAGGCCAGGGCCCAGGAGAGCTGGCTGAGGTGGGTGTAGGTTAGGCTAATACTGTAAGCAGGGAAATCTGGATGCTGTACTAAGAGAAGGGACTTAAAAAAAGGGAAGGGGAAACAGGCAGGTAATTTAGATCCACCCACAGAATCAGGACACAAGTTTTAGGGACCCAAATAAGGATCTAGAAAACTCGAGCTCAGAGACCTGATCCCAGAATCTGGGCAAGAAGAAAGGAACATCTGGGCAAAGAGTCTGAATGGCAGGCTGTGGAATTTGCAAAAAGAGAACTTAAATCCTAAGCCACTTACTGTCAAAGCCAGAGAGTAACAGGTGAAAAGCAATGTCAAGGGAGTGGATGAGAGCAGAGAGCGTGCATAACCTTATGAAAAGCCGGAGGCCTCTATTAGTCCAGCTGGGCTGTCCCCAAATCTTCAGCAAACAGGGTGGGCATGGAATTGTCTCAGAAAATTTAAGAATTGCATGAGCAAGCGGTAACTCTTCTTTAAAAAAGCAAAGGTGAGGTGAAAATAAGCAATTTTCAAGTGACAAGAAACCTTGAATCATCCTTATGAGGAGTCTAATCAGACAAAATGATAGAGGGAGAGATCGGGCCAGATGTACAGATGGCTCCGCTCATCTCAGCAACTCCGAATCTCTAGCCAGAAAAAGAAAAAATGCACTGTTCCGGAGGGAGAGGTCTCTGGAGGGCCTGAATCACCTAAACTGGCTCCTGAAATGCCTCAAACTCGTCCAGTCTCTGTAGCTTTCCCCTTATTTAGGCGTCTGGTTCAGTCCTTTGGAGGTGATCTGCCTCTGTCTGTTGGTAGCAAGAGTTCACATGGCAAAATCTGAAAGAGCTTTTAAATTTTTACCCTGTATTTTCTACAGACAGAAAAAAACTACTATTGTTAACTGAAATATTAACTAGTTCCCACAAATTAATTTTTGAATGCCTGAAAATGTGCTCTGGACGGGCAGTTACATACCAGAAAGGCCACACGCACTTTGTTTTAGTTATTTCCTTTGGCTGGTGGGCACTTCCCAGCAGGGCAGCTGGGAGGGCTGCTAGTTACACTTGTAGAAAGTGGCTTTCCTGGAGAGCGACTGGCATTGTCAGTGCTGCAAGGAAATTCAGATACATTGATAGCAGCGGTGCCCTGTGCATTCCATCTCAAAGGAGAGGTTGGAAATGCAGTGTCCAGTCTCTATCACGTGGCCACTGAGCACATGAAATGGGACTAGCCCAAGTTGTGGTGAAGAAAAGAATATAAAATATCCCATTAACAATTTAAAGAATATTGATCACATGCCAAAATGCTAATTCTTGAACATGCTGAGTGAAATGAAAATATGAATTTCATCTCTTTCCTCCTGCTTTGTAATGTGGTTTCAAAAACGTTTTAATTACATCTGTGGCTTGAACCGTATTTCTGTTGAACGGTCCTAACCTGGACGTCATGCTGAGATAGAACATGGCCAAAAGAAAGTATAAAATATACTGAGTTGTACAGAGAGACGCAAATTACGACTCCATGAAGACTGAGCAAAAGCGAAGTGCATGGCTGCAAAACCAGGGTCAGAATCAGTTGGCAAAACTGATAGTGAAGAACCACCCTAGGGCCTGCTCCAGCATAACGTCATCTTCAGACTCTAGGAAAATAAGCCGTTATTTGGCCTCGAGAATGGACAGGGAATTTGAGGAAAACCAAAGGAATATTATTATATCTGTATCTCATTGAAATTAAGTAGCATACATTTGAAGTAGATTCTAAGATATGATGTGTACCGTAAGCCCTAGAACGACTCTGAAGAAAATAACCAAAAAATAGTGAATAAAAAATCTTTAACGAAATTAAAATGTGACACTAGAGAATAGTCACTTAATGTAAAAGAAAGCAGCAAAGGAAAACTAGAGGCACAAAAAGACGTGAGATACATAGAGAACAAAGCATAAAATGGCAGATGTAGTTTTTACCATATCAGTACAGATCTTCCTCAACTTATGATGGGGTTACATCCTGATAAGCCTATCATAAGTTGAAAATAAATTAGTCAAAAATCCATTTACGACACCTAAGCTACCAAACATCATAGCTTAACCAAGCTTACCTTAAATGTGCCCAGAACACTTAACATGAGCCTACAATTGGGCAAAATCATCTAACACAGAGCCTATATTATAATTAAGTGTTAAATATCTCATGCAATTTATTGAATACTGAACTTAGAGTGAAAAATAGAATGGCTGTATGGGGACAGAATGGTGACCAGTGTTTCAGTTATTTGCCTCCCTGATCATGTGGCTGACTGGGAGCTCACTGCCACCACCCAGCATCATAAGAGAGTATCACATATTGCTAACTCAAGAAAAGAGCAAAATTCAAAATTTGAAGTAAGGTTTCTACTGACTGCATATCACTTTTGCACCATCATTAAGTTGAAAAATCACTAAGTCAAACCATCATAAGTCAGACACCATCTGTAATTAAACACAAATGGATTAGACACGCCGGTCAAAAGAGAGATTGTCAGGTTGGATAAAAAAACATATGCAACTATATGCTATCTACAGGAGACATATTTTAAATGTTTATTTGTTTTTGAGAGAGAGAGAGAGAGCGCACTAGTGAGGGAAGGGCAGAAAGTGAGGGCGACAGAGGATCTGAAGTGGGCTTCCACGATGCTAGGAGAGAGCCCGATGTGGGGCTTGAACCTGGAAGCCGCAAGATCATGACCTGAGCTGAAGTCAGATGCTTAACAAACTGAGCCACCCAGGGGCCCCCAGGAGATGTATTTTAGATTCAAAGATACAACTGATTCAAAGTAAAAGCAGTGAAAAAGATATGTCATACAAATAGTAACCATAAGAAAGCCAAAGTGCCTATACTAACCTCAGAAAAAAATAAACATTAGATCAAAAATATTATTAGAGATAAAGAGGAACATTTTACACTGATAAACGGATCAATCCATCAGAAAGATATAATGTTTACAAACATATGCATCTAACAATAAAGCCCTAAAAAACATGAAGCAAAAACTGACAGAACTGGAGGGAGAAATAAAGAATTCAGCAATAATAGTTGGAGATTTCAATATCCCACTTTTAATAATGGACTAAAAAAAGTAGACAGGGGCGCCTGGGTGGCTCTGTTGGTTAAGGGTCTAACTTCGGCTCAGGTCATGACCTCGCAATTTGTGAGTTCGAGCCCTGCATTGGGCTCTGTGCTGACAGCTCAGAGCCTCCTTCAGATTCTGTGTCTCCCCCTCTCTCTGCCCCTCCCATGCTCATGCTTTGTCTCTCTCTGTCTCTCAATAATAAATAAAAACATTTTACAATTTTTTTAAAAAGTAGAACATCAACAAAGAAACAACAAGAAATTTGAACATTATAACCAAAAAGACCTAATAGACATCTATTAGTCTGCACCCTATGACAGCAAAATACACATTCTTCTCAACTGCACATGTAACATTCTCCAGGATAGACCATATGCTAGGCTGTAAAACAGTAAGGACTAAAATCATACCAAGTATGTCTTACAACTACTATAGAATGAAATAAGAAACCAATAACAGAAAGAACTTTAGGAAATCTACATATATATGGAAATTAAACCACACACTCCTAAGTAGTCATATATGTGGAAATTAAATAATACACTGATAAATTGTAGGCTCTAAGACCCTAAGTATGAAAGGGTCAAATAAGAAATCACAAGGTATATGATAAAATTCTTTGATATTAATGAAAATGAAAATATACCAACACATATGGGATGCAGCTAAAGCAGCACATAGAGGGAAATTTATAGCTGTAAACAATTATTTAAAAAAAATCTCAAATCAACAGTGTTGGGAGCCATTTCTGAACGAAGTTGAGAATACTCCTTGTGAGGTTAAGGTGGGTTTTGCAAGGCCTTCCGCTGTCAGATGGTGACTGATATACACCCTCACTCAACTATTTTTTGAGCACCGACCCCCCGAGGCACCTTGCTGATTGGTATCAGGAGTGACTTGTCCCCTTATTCTAAAATATGCTGATTGCACCTTGTGAAGGAACTTATTACAGAAATTTCTTCTTTTGTGATTATGGGAGCAAATATTACATTTCCTGAGAAACCTGTTTTACTTCCCCTCAAGAAAATAGGCTATTGACCCCTGCTCACAAAGAACTAACTTTTGCCTTTGCTATGCTAAAACATTGTGTTGTATTTGAATGCAGAAGATACCTTCCTTCCCCATATGATAAGCATCTAAATCACCTACATCAATCACTATTGATAAAAATTATGCATGAGTCTTCTACCAATCTATGTTCTGGGAAATTTTTACATGCCAAAGAAATTTGTCATGAGAAATCATTGTCTAAGGCAAATGCCACTTCTGTACTGACCCAATACATTTTTTACCATAAATAAAGCTGACTCTCTGGTCAGAGCAGAGATGCCTGCCTGGTGATCAGAAAGAAACTCTCGTGGCTCTCTCATTCCCTCCCCCTTTCGCTGACACCATCCATCCTTCAGGGAGCCCTGGACCTGCTGGAGCTGGACTCCGGCACAACAGCCTAAAGTGTCACCTTATAACACTGCAAAAAGAAGAGCACATTAAAAATAAACCAAAAAGAAAAAACCAAAACAAAAAAGGAAGGAAATAATAAATTAGAACAGAAATTTGTGGAATCAAGAATAGAAAAACAATAAAGGAAACAAAGTGAAAAGTCGGTTGCATGAAAAGATCTACACGATTGATAAACTTTTAGTTAGACTGACCAAGACAAAAAAAAAAAAAGAGAGAGAGAGAGAGGACTCAAATTGTTATAATTAGGAATGAAAGAGGGGTTATTACTACCAACCTTATATAAATAAAAAGAGTTTTAAAGGAATCCTAGAAAAAATATATGCCAACAAATTATAAAACATAGTTGGAATGCACAAATTCCTAAAATGACAAAACTACCTTAACTGACTCAGAAAGAAATAGGAAATGTGAATGACCTTAAAACAAATTAAGATATTGAATTAGAAATTTAAATCTTCCCACAAAGAAAAGCCTAGGACCAGATGGCCTCACTGTCACATTCTCCTCAACACTTAAGAATTAATGCCAATCCTTATCTAACTCTTCCAAAAAATAGAAGAGAAAGGAACATATCTCGACTAATTCTATGAGGCTAGTATTAACCCTGATACCAAAACCAAAGACTACAAGAAAACTACAGACCAATATCTCTTATGAAGATAAATACAAAAATCCTCAACAAAATACTAACAAACTGAATTCAGCAACATATAAAAAGGATCATACCCCATTACCAAATGAGCTTTATCCCAGGAATACAAGGGTAGCTTAATATCTGGTAATCAATATTATTATTATTATTATCATTATATCAATAGAATGAAGAAAACAAAATTGAAGATATACATTTGGCCAATAAGCACATGAAAATTACTCAACATCATTTGTCATTAGAGAAACACCAATAGAAAGAGCAATGAGATACTACTTCAAACCCACTAGGATGGCTGTCATTAAAAAAAGATAGATAACAGTAATTGCTGGTGAGGATGTGTAGAAATTGGAACCCTCACATATGGCTGGTGGGAGAGTAAAATGGTTCAGCTGCTTTGGAAAGCAGTTTGGTAATTCCTCAAAAGGTTAAACACAGAGTTACCATTATGACCCACAATTCTATTCCTAGGTATATTTCCAAGAGAAATGAAAACATATATCCATTCACACAAGGAGTTGTACATGAATATCATAGCAGTGCTATGAATAATAACCAAAAAATGGGAACTCAAATGTCCATTAACTGATAATGGATAAACAAAATGTGGTATATTCATACAATGGAATATTATTCGGCCACAAAGAGGAAGTACTCATGCATGCTATAACATGGATGAACCTTGAAAACATTATGTAAAGTGAAAAAAGGCAGACAGAAAAAGCTATATATTGTATGATTTCATTTATATGAAATGTTCAGAATAGGCAAATCCACAGAGAGAGAAAGTAAATTAGTAGTTGCTAGAGGCAGGTGAACGGGGAATGGGAAGTGTCCACTAATTGGGATAGAGTTTCTTTTGGAATGCTAAACCTGTTCTAATATTGATTGTGGTGATGGTTGCACAAAACCATGAATAGACTAAAAGGCACTGCATTGTGCACTTTAAATGGGTAAATTGGTGAATGTCTTCTATGTGAATTCTATCTCAATAAAGCTGTTTTAAAAAAGAAGGAGGTGAAATTTACCACTAACCCAATGGGAACAAAGATTTGGAGTTGAAATTAAATTGATTTAAAAATAAAGGATGCTCCAGACAATAATGGAATATTGTTCAGCATTAGAAAAAAATGAGCTATGAAACCATGAAAAGGCACGGAGGAACCTGTACATGCATATTACAAAGTGAAAGAAGCCAATCTGAAAAGGCTGTGTGTTGTATGATTCCAACTATATGAAACCTTGGAAAAGACAAAACCATAAAGACAGTAAAAAGATCAGTGGTCACTAGAGGTTAGAGGGGAGGGATGGATGAATAGCCAGAACACAGGATTTTTAGGGCAGTGAAACTACTCTGTATGATATTATAATGCCTCGTGTCAAACCCATAGAACATACAACACCACGAGTGATCTCTACTGTAAACCATGGACTTTGGGTGATAATGATGTGACAGTGTAGGCTCGTTGACTTTAACAAATGTATCACTCCAGTGCTGGATGTTGATACGAGAGAAGGCTGGAGGCAGGAGGTTCATGGGGACTCTATATTTTCTGCTCAGTTTTGCGGTGAACCTAAAAATGCTCTAAAAATAACCTATCATTTCAAAAGAGAAAGCAAGGGGCACCTGGGTGGCTCAGTTGTTTGAGCATCTGACTCTTGGTTTTAGCTCAGGTCATGATCTCACAGTTTTTGAGTTTGAGCCCTGCATCGGGCTCTGTGCTGGTAGAGCGGAGCCTGCTTGGGATTCTTTCTCTCTCTACCCACCCCCCTCCAAATAAATAAATAAACACTTAAAAAAGTTTTAAAAGAGAAAGCAAAAAAAAAAAAATAATATGTGTACTCTTTCTTATACTTCTGATTTTGTGGGATTCATGCTCTCTGTGCTCTTGATGGGCTCGTCATCATCCCAAACCTAAACCCCAGCCCCTTTAGCTTGATTTAAGAGAAGAATGAAGTGCCTACTCTATGCAAGACATTGTTTACTAGGGGATGAGGAGAGGACAATGGTAGCCTCGCATACTAAAACTGATGCTTGAGTTAAGAAAATGGCAAGGAAATCATAGTTGAGATACATTGCATTTTTCTGTATTTTTTTTTATTTTCTTTAGCCCAACGTGGGGCTCAAACTCATGACCCCAAGATCAAGAGTTGCATGCTCTACCGACTGAGCCAGTCAGGTGCCCCTGTGATATTCAGTATTTTTTAAAATCTAGAATTTGTGACTTATTTGTATTGTGCTAGCTTGACTGGGACAATGATTATATTAAATAAAGACTGCAAAGGACATGTACCTAGAAAAAAAAACATTTTCAAATGATCTGGTTCACTTCCCATCTTCCTTTTGCTTCCCCAAACTCCCTTCACTTCCTCCCCTTTCCCTCCATCAAAAGAAATAGAGTGATAGCTCAATCCCAGGAACTAGAAAGGTAGCTGCCAATCAATATAAAGGAGGAAAAGAATCTGAGTGGGCAAGATGGATAAGAACAGACAAGAAAATGTAGGGATTTCATAGAAGGATATTATCTAAAACAAGTGGATATCATTAAGTTATCCCAAAGATATGTAATAGATATCTGTTCATTTTTTAAAGTTATTTATTTATTTTTGAGAGGGGGGAGGGGCAGGGAGAGAGGGAGAGAGGGAAAGAGAGAATCCAAGCAGGCTCCAAGATGTCAGCACAAAGTCTGATGCGGGGCTCAATACCATGAACCATGAGATTGTGACCTGGGCTGAAATCAAGAGCTGGATGCTTAACCGACTGAGCCACCCAGGCTCAGGTGCCCCGAGATATCTGCTTAGTCATCTAAATTTAATCATCATTTAACAGTGGTACCCAGCAAAAGCAATTTAGCATTATACTACACAAAACACACTGAAAAACAAAGGAACCATAAACACAGCTTGAGTCTTCCCTCCCTTCCCAAGGATTTCAGCATAAACCCAAGTAAAAGAAGATGAATGCTAAAAATCCCCATCGGGAATCTAGATCTATCTGACTACCCTTTATTCACGAGTCTCGTATGAAGCCCACTGTGAGCAGTCGGAAAACTTGTGTGTTCAACCTGTCCTGCCTGGCTGCGAATCAAGTCACCTGAACATCTAGGGGGACAGGAGGATCAGTGGCAGAGCTGGGCCAACTGGAAGCACAGATCTACAGCCATACAGGCCGAGCAAACTTGTTCAAGGACACACCAAGCTCTGAATACAAAAACTAGTAGGAACTTCAAGTCTTTAGGATGAATGTGGAGCACCTGGGTGAGCAGCCTCACCCGAAACAGCCATCCTAACATTAGGCAAGGAATCCCGAAATTCTGCTGCAACCCAACTGGTTTGGTTTCTTGAAAACAGCTTGCTGATAATTATGTTGCCCGCCCCAGGCATAGGGTTTTTGCCACAGGAGCTCAGTAAATATTTATCGGTGATGGTACTGCTAATGAGAGGACCATAAAGATGAACTGCCCCGTGCGAGGGAAGAACTAGAAAGAAAAGGCCACCTTGTCTTGCAGCATTTGAGATGGATCGTGTTACATGTCAGACGTGATAGTGCTACAGTGCATGAGGCATTACTGCCAGTTTTCATAGTAGTTCTAAGAGGTTGGCATTTTTATCCCCAGTTTATAGATGAAGCAACCAAGATTCAGGGAGATTCTGCACTATGCCCAGGGTCACTAAGATAAGGAATGGCTGAGCAGAGATTTACATCTTTCTACTACATCACACGACCTTTTCTTACTCCGCTTCTTGCAGCACAATGCCGACCCATTCCTGTTCAGGGTATCGACTCAGCTTCCCATCTCAAAAGCTTAGCTCTTAAAAATCTCTTATTGTGCTATTAAAAATGAATGTTTGTTGCAATTTATTATTCCGGGTATCTCGAAGACTCTTCGGTCAATGATAACCAGAGCTCAGACAATTCTGAATGGGGCTTTTCACAGCAGAGCAGTTTGAATTATGCATTAATTTTTTTTTAATCAATGGATAACAGATTCAGAAGAAATGGTCGGGGAGGAAACAGACTTTAAAACTTGATAAACACAGATGTGTGAGGGAAATGTTTCCACCAGCGCGTATTCTTTCACTCTCTGTGATCTGGGGCTTGTGAACATCCTTTTCATATTGGGAGGAAACACAACATGTATTCTATAGCTTCTTTCTGTCAACTTTGATTATGCCAATTTATCACAATTATTGCTTTATTTTTAATCGGAATAAGGACACTAATTGAGTGTCTTCTTTTGTCTAGAGTACTTTATGTCTAGAAAATTTGTGAGAGACCGTTCAAAGGTGATTGAAAGTGTTCATCATTGTAAAAAAAAATCTGCTAGAAGGTTGCTACAGTGAAGAAACCCATTCGTTTTACATTAAGAATTTGTTAAGGGGAGTGGGACAATTGAGTAAATCAGGAATACCATGACCACAGAACTCCTCCCATGTTTGGAAAGAGATCATTACAGGGTCTAATGCATCATAAGAAAACCACAGACCTTGGTATTCCACTATTCATTGGATTTGTGATCTGAAAGGGGGAAAACGTAGGTGCCATATATTTTTTTAAGTATATTTTAGACCTAAGCTCTTCAAGAATGGATTGGTTTTTTTTTTTTTTTTTTTTTTGTTTTTTTGTTTTTAAAGAAAAGGTAAATGGAATAGTCCTTGATCCTGGGTGGAGTCTGAGATCCAAGTAGATTTAGAAGACTCTAATTAGGATTAACAGGAGTATGAGGAAGAAGAAAAGTTAGGCCCACTAGGAGTGTCTGTGATATTCTCAAGGCCACATGGAGGAAACGGGATGAGTAGTAACTGAGAGACCAGGCAGGAATCCAAGACCCTTAGCAACTTCCTGGTTCTCCTTTTGGCCTCATGCCCACCAAGTCAGCTTGGGCCTACCTGCAGAGGGAGCCAGCCTTCACCTCCTTGTCCTGAGACTGGGTCTCAGACTTTGAGATGGGCAAGATGCTTTGCTCCTGGGCAAGAGATGATTCTCAGGAGCCCCTGCAGTGGAGAGCAGCTGAAGCAGCCTTGTGGCTGCCACGTACTTTCAAGTCCTTCTGCCTCAGTTCTTTAACCTGGAAAATGGCACTAATGAGAATTCCTTCCTTATTGGGATTGTAAATATGAAATGAGGAAATCCATGTAAAGAGCTTACTACTGTGTGTGGCACATAGCAAGTGCTTCATGGTCACTCTCATCACCACTATCTTCTGCGTTGTTCAGAAGATTAAATTACTTCTCCAAGGCCACTTCCTGTGGTAGGACAAGGTGGACCATATACATCACGATTCTGATCCGAGGCTGATGCTATTTCCCCTGTACAAGCACAGCAGGTGATTTCAGAAGCAAGTAAAGGTCCCACATCCACTTAAATACTTCCGCCTCCACCTACTTCACAGTGACTAAGATCTCTATCTTTGATAACCTCTCTGAAGTGTTTCCTGGTGATATATAATTTTGCTAAGTGAAGTGAGTTTGCTTCTCTGGAGAGGGAACATATTAGAGAAGAAGCAGCAGCAGAAATGGGCTTCCTGGGATGACTAAGCCCATGATTAAACATCATCATTTTAAACCAATTACAGGGACTAAATGTACCCTGAGCAAGGTACAAGGTCCCTGAAGGACAGGGAGAAAGGACAGGCTTAGACTAGAGGTTGGTCAGAGGTGGGGGCTGGGCAGCCAGGGAAAAAAAAAAGGACAAAAGTCTTTCTAAAGAGTTTAGAGGAAGTCCTTCACAAACACTATGCTCTTAGGTTTCATCCATGAACCTGAACCTCACACTTAGATCTGATTATTCATAATTTTCTAGAGGCATAAGAGAAATGCACAGCCAGAACTCAGAAATATGTATATGTTGATAAGTCGATTCCCATGCCAAATCAGTCCCCTCAAGCTCTAGTTTATGAGATTTAATGACGAAAATAATTCAGAGTGTGGGCTTGAGTTAGAAAAAGAGGAGTTCATCTATTAACTACATAAGAATACCAATAACGACTTTCAAAAATCATACACATAATTTTTTTCTTTAAAAAAAAGATAGCACATTAACTTCAAGCAGTGCCTGGGCTGCATATTTTATGAGGTTTATTTGTACTGCATATCTTTGATGGGCTCTATTTGTGGCTGAAAGTACAAACATACTGATTACAATCACTCTTTCCTACATTTAGGAACAAAATTAATTATCTGCAAAAAGCAGCGAGGCTTAGATAGATTCGCAGTCAGTAAATGATAATAGACAGAGCCCAAATATAATGACTCCGTTTCCTACTTTATCTGTTTTAGGCATTCTGAGTGGAATGAAAAAAAGGAAAAATTAATTCACTTTCTGAATATTCTTCAGAAAGGATTTGAATTGGGTAATAAGAAGACAGCACCAACCCTCCCACAGCCCCCACCCCTCACTGGATTATGCACTTCCCAAAGGGACTTTTTTTTTTTTTTTTTTTTTGGTTTTCTAGCTTCCAGCATTGCTTTTATTTGTTTCTGTTTTACTTTATATAGTAATTTATTTGAATGATATGGTTAATATTTATACAAGTATTGTTTTACTAGCTGTTTTATAATATGCTTATGCATGGCTGTATTTGAAATGCTTTATATATTAATTCCACAGTTTTTTTTATTTTATGAAATCTTTTTTTACAGTGTTATTGAGGCAGATTTGGGGGTTTATACAAGTTTCCCATGTCAAGTGTACAATTTAATGACTTTAAAAATTTTTTATTTTATTTATTTATTTAAATTTATTTTTTAAATTTACATCAAATAGTTAGCATATGGTGCAACAATGATTTCAGGAGTAGATTCCTTAATGCAGCTTACCTATTTAGCCCATCCCCCCTCCCACATCCCCTCCCAATTTAATGATTTTTATGAAGTTGACTCAGTTGTGCCACTGTCGCCACAAGCCAGTTTTAGAACATTCCATCACCCCAGTAAGATCCTTAGCACTCATTCCAGCATTGCTTTTGAGAAGTCTGATGAATTCGGAACCCCAAACACCCCAAGGAACATTTTTAAAGGACGTTAAGAAGTCTGTGCTGGCACCAAAACAAAGGTTGTTTGTCTTACCCTGTTAGCATTCCCCCCAACAAGGAAAGGAATGGTACTGGGAGCCCCGGTACATGCCCGGTATCAGCATTCAGAAGACTGTGGCTGCTGGCCGTCATGAAGTTTGTATTTTTTAAAAATTTTTTAATGTTTATTTATTTATTTATTTGAGAGAGAGTGCGAGCAGGGGAGGGGCAGAGAGACAAGGAGACACAGAATCCGAAGCAGGCTCCAGGCTCTGAGCTGTCAGCACAGAGCCCGACGCGGGGCTCGCACTCACGGACCGCGAGATCATGGCCTGAGCCGACTGAGCCCCCCCATGCACCCCTAAGTTTGTATTTTATCTTACAAAAGCTGCAACAGGCTGGAAGAAATCTGCCCCAATTTCCCTCATCTTGGCCTTGTTGTGAAACCCTTTATTACAGCAAAATTATAACCACCCTCACCTGAGGAAATTGCTGTACAAGTGGAACTTCATTTAAAAGGGCTTCTGTGGCGTTTGAAATATGTTTTCCATTTTCCAGGTGGGGGTGGGGAGGCTGCCTGGTGAGAAATAGTCCCAGTAGAAAGCATGTGTCGCTGGAGACCCTCAGCAAGGTAGCAAAAATGCACAGGCATGAGGGATGAGGGAGCCCAGGTTACCTGTGGAGCCACTGTGCGGACATGAGTAGCCCTATTCCAAGTGGGGAGACAGGCATCCCAGAGGAATCATGCTGTGTGCCTGACACCACGTTTCCTGAGGTGTTTCGGCTTTGCAATGAAGAGAGCCAAGTATCCGGGGGCTTTTGTGCCCTCACCAGGTAGGAGGCTGCTTTCTCGGGCCTCTGGTTCCCTGGCCACTCAACACAGAGAAGGCATTTTAATGGACTCCCTCACTGTCAATGCTGGGAGCATGAAGATTCTCAGAATATCACGTCATGGCATGATCTTTGTGGACTTCTGCCCGCTTGGGCAAATATTCCTGACTTTCTGACCTTTTCAGATATACGCTGAGGACAAATCCGTCTTCCTCATAACTCCTGGTGTGTGATAACCACCTTAGAAGCGCAGTAAAACAGAAAACTTCGCTCAGCTGAGCCAGTTAGCAATACAAAACTCCCAACCCCGGCCAAGCAAGAAAAGAAATGACGGCATGGAGACCAAAAGAGAGGGCGGCAGAGTAGGAGCTGAAGGCCCAGAGAAGCAGAGTTTACTCCTAACCAGATGCAACAGTCAGGTGCCCCTTCCATACTTCCTTTTCAAAGCATTCTCTCAAGAGCAGAGAAAACTGCCACTGTTTTGTCTTTGGGCGTGCCCACAGGTGGCACACAGCCCTGCCTTTTGGCCAACCGGTCAGGGCTGCACTTGGGGTCTTCCTGCGACTTCTAATTTCCTTGCTTGACCCCTCAAAAGCATTGTGAACCTGGGAGGTTGTTGCAGCCATCCGAGTTCGGGGGATCCCGTGTTGCCAGACACTGTTCCCCGGAACCCTTGTGTTTCTGTGTGTCTTATAAACAGAGGCACTTTTGCCCCAGACTCGTTTCCAAGTACCTTTGAATGGCATAGTCTTGGAAGACAGAGACAGCGCCTCCCTTCAGAGAAAAGAGCAGGCAGACTCACTACCTTTTATCAAAGATCCGAGTTCCCTAAGCTCAAGGCTCTGCTTCTGTAGTGCAACTGACGGTGTGCAGAACTCATCTGGCCCCCTCTGCCTGACCCTGTGGGAGTCGGGGCTCGGGGATCTGGCACAGACGAGGGTACTCTGGTTATGGCTACTGCTCTAAGAAACAAATTGTCCTTCATCTCTGAGCCATCTCACATCTTTAACCATGAAACTATGGCCAGCAAACTTATTAGCCTGCAATTAGGGTAAAAATCTCTGATCATTCACAGTTCTCGAGGACAGGTTCGGGCTCCATCAGTCCAGAGACCACAGAAAGGAAAAACGTCTTTCTCAAGACTCAGAACATACAGAACAACTGGTAATCACACTGCCACTTCTTGCCAAGGCAAAGGCGTGTAATCCCAGATTCGTGAAGGGCCCACCTAATTTCCTAAGATGAGCCATAATGTATATAATTTCAAGATGAAGCATTTTAAAAAAGCTTCCCCTGTGTGACCACCGTTTGAAATGTGCCCCGAAATGAACACTTAGTGCCTAAAAGTGCTGCCAAGCTTTTCCTTTGTATGCTTCTCTTCAATAAATAGGTAATCTATGTTTAAAAACTATATGTTTTCCCCCATGGGAGGCACTCAAGCTATTTTTATTGTGAGTGAAGGAAGAATGGCAGCCTGTAAACATCTTTGTCTTTCCAGAATGGACCTCATGCAAATGAAGTTGCTTACCGAAGTTCAAGATGTTGACCTGCAGACACTAATTAGTGAGGCATTTACTTGTTTTTATCACTTTGAAGTCACTTTGTACTGAAAACAGCTTGTATGAATTCAGACAAGGTATCTCTATCTGAGACTGAAAAATGAAAGTCCAAAGTGATAGCATGAAGAGAGAAACACTGACACTCTGACACCTGAGAAATAACCTCAGCCTTCAAAGCAGAGACGAAGGGAGGGCTAATCTTGGAAATTCTGATGAGTTACAGTCACTCACACAGACAGCAAAATATAAGAATTTGGTAGAGTGAATTATTGTTGAGGTTCAACAGAGAATCTTCCCCAGAGCTTCTTAGCCCACATAAATACTGACTTCACCAAAGATACCTTCAGAAATTGTAGCAAGGGAAATGGATGTACAATGTTACTGCTAAGGAAACTCCATAATGGAGACCAGCATGTACCGTGAAGGTCCAGAATCAAAGGCAAATGCATTGAAAACATCTGTTGGTCTAATGGGCAGATTCCAAACTTTGCAATGGGAAGATTAGCTATTCCTTGCCACTGGCACTGCTCATAGAGATTCTAGGCAAAGTCATTTCGCTGTGTGACTGGCTCTTTCATTACCTACACAAACATTCCTTCTTCCCCTAGAAACTACTCTGTGCCTTTAAGTGGTACAAAGACTAAAAATCTCACACCTTTTGGTACTTTATTGGGAAATACTATATAGCAAGAGTCTCCAAGGAGGGAGAATGAATTCAAAAACTGTGCAGCTGGGAAAACAGTAGGGAGTAATACAGGATATTAAATAAGATAGTAAGAACCTAGTTAGCCTGTGTTCAGGGAACAAAGACTCTGGGGAAGACAGAGGTGAAGGATTTGAGAGAGCAATAGAGTGAAATGTTAAAAGCATGAGCTTTGGAGTCCAGCAGATCTGGCTTTAAGTGTCAGCTTTGCTATCTGCTAGCTGAGTGACCCCTGAGAGCAGCAACAGAATCACCATCATCTTTCCACCCTTCCTTGCACCCCCCCAGCATCTATCA
>CM053579.1:16216763-16242826 GCA_028646485.1 Cryptoprocta ferox
CATAGGGGCACTTGTACCCCAATGTTCGTAGTGGCACTTTCAATGATAGCCAAATCATGGAAAGAGCCTAAATGTCCATCAACTGATGAATGGATCAAGAAGATGTGGTTTATCTATACAATGGAATACTACATGGCCATGAGAAAGAATGAAATCTGGCCATTCGTAGCAACGTGGATGGACCTCGAGGGTATCATGCTAAGAGAAATAAATCAGGTGGAGAAGGACAGATACCATATGTTTTCACTCATAGGTCTAACAGGAGAAACCTAACAGAGGACCATGGGAGGGGAAGGAGGAAAAAGAGTTAGAGGGAGGGAGGCAAATCATTAGAGACTCTTGAATACTGGAAACAAACTGAGGGCTGAAGGGGAGGGGGAAAGGAGATAGGGGGTTATGATCATGATGGAGGGCACTTGTGGGGAAGAGCACTGGGTGTTATATGGAAACCAACCTGACAATAAACTATAAAGTTAAAAAAAATAAAAAATAAATAAAACTAATACATCCTCGGGGTGCCTGGGTGGGTCAGTCAGTTAAACATCCGATTCTTGATTTTGGCTCAGGTCATGATGTCAGGGTTTGTGAGTTCGAGCCCCACATCAGGCTCTGCGCTGTCAATGGGGTTCCTGCTTGGGATTCTCTCTCTCCTCTCTCCTCTCTCCCTGCCCCCCCCCCACACTTTATCTCTCAAAATAAATAAATAAACTTTAAAAAAATCCCAGGAATACTGTATATCCTGGAAGGGAACTGTGTTTCCTGTCTACATTCTCCTGTTCCTTCATCTTCTCCTCCTCCTCTTCCTCTTTCACCCTTTCCTTCTCCTCTCTCTGTTTTCATTCTTCTTCATGAAAAATGTACTGGTGAGAACACATTGCAGTTTCCTTTTGAGGGCAAACCTGCTACAGGGTGTTTCATCTCTGCAGGCAGATCTCTAACTGAAGAAGTGAAGCCAGAGGACTCTGCATTGCCACTTAGGCCACTGGCACAGAAGTGTAACTGTTTGTGTGGGCGGGGGAGCGGAGCCAGCCTTGTACCTTTCCCTTGCCTTCAGGACAGGTTGCAGGACTCAAAGTGGAAACTCAATAAAACTTTCAGAAGCAAATAAATGGAACCTAGAAGGCTTGTTTCCCTGGAGATGGGGAGGCACAGTATGTCAGTTTCATGTTTTTAATCAAAAGGCCAAGGCTTCATCTAGACTGTAGTAATAAGTATTTGCTTTCCAGAGATTTTTATTGAAGTGACAAATGTCTTTCCTTTAACTATTTCTCATGCATTCCCCCTGATCAGAGAAAAATCCAGTACAAAATAAAATGCCCTTAAGAATTTCCTATTAGATAATTTCCTGTATGATGTGCTTTCATTATCTACCCTGTCTATGAGGGAGAAGTGACAGCATTCAGTTGTCCGAGAAGCGTTGGGACCCAGGCTGTGGCCGAAGTGGTGCTGTGTGCAAGACCTCAGAGCTTGTTGAGTCTGATCGTACTCTCGTGCTGATGAGGAAACAGGGAAGCAGATCAGGGCGGGAGAGATGCATATAGAGGAGAACAGGAGGCTGGAGAAAACTGTGGTGAGAGAGGGTCTAGAGGAAGAGCAGAAAGTGTGTGAAAAAGCACCCTGTATCACTTTTTTAGATTTTAGGAAAGATTAGAGGGTAGGGTGAGAGAGTGGGCATGTAGTAAGGATGGGGGCAAGGGAACTGCTGTTTATTTTTTATTTTATTATTTTGTAAATGTTTATTTTTGAGAGACAGAGACAGACAGAGCACGAGCAGGGGAGGGGCAGAGAGAGGGAGACAGAGAATCCGGAGCAGGCCCAGGCTCTGAGCTGTCGGCACAGAGACTGATAAGGGGCTCAAACTCACAAACTGAGATCATGACCTGAGCTGAAGTCACACGCTTAACTGACTGAGCCACCAACGCACCCCACTGCTGTTTATTTTTATTTTTTAAATATTTATTTAGTTATTTTGAGAGAGAGAGCATGCACAAGCTGTGAAGGGGCAGAGAGAGGGAGAGAGAGGGAATCCCAAGCAGGCTCCATGCTGTCAGCACAGAGCCAAAGGTGGGGTTCGATCCCATGAACTGTGAGATCATGACCTGAGCCGAAATCAGGAGTCAGACGCTTAACCGACTGAGCCACCCGGCCCCCCACCCCACCCCGAACTGCTGTTTATTGAGCCCCTTTTACATACCAAGCTTCCTGCTGGGCACTTCCTGTAGACTCTTCCATTTAACCCTCACCAGAACCACACAAAGTGGGACTTACTTTTGTCCTCATTCTACAGATGAGGAAGCTAAGGCTTAGAGCAGTGATGTCACATACATTTTCCTTCCTTTTGAGAAGAAGCAGGAGACCTGGGACCAGATGTCTGTGTTTTGGGGGCTCAAGTAAAGTGCCTTGCCTCCTGGTCCATGTTGCCAATTCTGTAACCTGAGAGCAAACACAAACACTGACATGCCAGTCATGAGGTCAGCACACTGACGGAGCAAATTAGAGGGAGGGAAGAGCACATGCGTGCCTAGCTCTTTCAGTGGACAATGTACAAGGCCACCCAAATAGGAAGCAACTTCTTTGGAGGATGCATTTCAAGTCAAGTCCTCATTACAAAATAAACAGATTGGTGAGCATGGAGGCTGGTGGGGAAAGGAATATTTGAGCACACGGGGGATCCAGAGTTAGAGCAGTAGAGGGAGAGGAGAGTGACTGCTCGCTGACAGAGGACCCCATATGAAGGGATGGGAGAGTTAACACATCAGACAGACGGGTGACCAAGAAAGTGACTGAGTAGGTGACAGCAAAGACTCCAGGGAATACCTCGTAGTTTGCCTTGCCCTTTGGCCATTTGTGTAAGGAATGTTTCTATGCAGTGATCCCGACAACTGAATGCGAGCTCCATGTAGTCGATCCGCTTCCTGTGTTTTTATTACCATTGTTTAATTATTTGCTTTTTAAATGTTTCTGTTGGCCCATTAATCCAGATCACCTGTCTCGGAGTTGCCACTTGAGGCAGCGTCCTAAGGGAGGCCTGCCCGGAGGCCCTTTGCAGAGGAGTTGGATCCTGAACGCTAGTGTGTTCTTCTGTTGCCGAGCTGCCGACGTTTGGATCAAAACAATCCATTTCTGATTCATGTATGTTATTAGCTCTGGCAGGATGGCAAGACGTGAGGCAGATACTGTTTTGTATATTAGAGAAGCCTAGATAAGCAAACGGAGAACAGAGAGATTGCCTTTATTAGAAAAGCCAATCTTTTGTGATCTGCCTTAGCAGCAAGCAATGAGTTTTTAATAAAACTGAGCAGACAGAGCACTCATAGGTCTGGTTTCGCTCCCCCTCTTTGGCTCCAGATATGCATGATTTCTTGACACTTGCAAGAGGCCCACTGATTTGTCAGTTAAGCAAAAGTTGCTAAAGGAAAGTCAGTACGGAAGACGCTAATCACCATGCTGTCTTTTCCCAGTGACTCTACGGGACTTGCGGCGTCAGAGCTGCCCGTTCGCTGTGGCAGTGGTACTCATGGTAGCACCTGTGCCCTTGTTGTAAAGGGTGAGAATCTCATTTTGTTTCTCTTCCTCTTGATAAAAGGCTGGGGGCTGCCTCCTTGGAAGAGCTGAAAGAATTATTATCACCCGCTCTGTGTAGCCAAGTGTTGCTTTCCCTCCCTCTCTTCTTCGGTCATCTTCACAGTAACTCATTTCTTTATCACACCTGCCCTCCTCTGGCCTTATGTCTTTGAGGCCCCGCTCTCCCTCCCTGTAAATCGACTCCAAAATGAAGTAATTTGATTTTTCTTCAAGTGGAACAATATGTTTCAGGCGTCCCCAATCCAAATGGGTTTGTGCGGCTGCCATGCAAACTGTGGAAGCAGCATAATTGCATCCGCCAATCGTTTGTAATAGAAGTCACTAGTTCTGTGCGAGCCCTCCCCACGTGGGAGGGCTCCGACGTCACAACAGGGATTTGGGCCGAAAGCACCTTTCCTCCGGGGAGCAAACTTGCTTTGCAAATTCTCTTGTGCTACGCAGAGGCTAACTGATGTGTCCAAGGTGAGTCAGTAGCAGAGCTGAGATCACTTCTCATCGCAATATTCTGGGCACCAGAAAACGGCACTTGAAATCAGTGGGAGGCTCCCTGTGGCCTGAGCTTCAAATCTTCTCTGAGCCCCCAGATGCCCGAGGAGTGTGCCCTCTTGACAGAGGGCAGCCCGTCTGATCTGTCGGTGCCTCTCAGGAGCCCCATGTATGGCCCCCAAAGTATTTATTTTTCATTATTATTTGTCACATCATTATGCTAGATTATGAATCCTGTGAAAAGATCATGTATCAGGGAACCAAGTTTTTGTCCAAGTCATACTTAACTTTACTATGTCTGTTGCAGAACCTCCAGGGACAAAATGGCCGAATGATAGGGAAAGGAGACATCCTCGACTTTCAAAGGGAAATTACTTCTCCAGACCGGCTCTTAGAGACATAGAACTTTAGATGCCGGAGTTGGGAGTGATTATTTAATCCAGTCCCCTTCCCCTATTTGTTTTTTGGTGACAAAATGGAGGGCCCAGAGGGGAGAAGAGACCTTACCAACGGCACGAAACCCCAGTAGCCAGGCTAGGACCATAGTGCTGGATGTTTACATCCCTAATTCAGTGACTCCAAATGAGGAAGAGATGACTTTTAAAGTTTCACATCTGGGGCTCCTAAGATATATTTCAGTAAAGTTCTCATTACACTTCAGCATAAATAAAAATAGGCCCCACTTTTTAACCCCCATGTGCGACAAGAGATTCACACAATGTGGGTATGACTTGAGACCATTCATTGTTAAGGGAGAAATAGAGAAACCAGTTGGCCCGGGATGTTTCTCCTGCTATTCGTTGCTTTTTCCATCATGTTAAAGACCACAGTTTCTTAAGCAACCTTCAACTAGCTAAATCTTTGACCCTCCGGTTACTCCAAAGGGGGTTCCTCAAGTAGGGACTATAAGCAAACACATTAGGGTTTGGAGTTCTAGGCCCTGGTTTCAAGACCCTATTTTGTCCTTTACCTGCTGTGTGGCATTGGGCAACACACACGTGCAACCTTACTTGGTAAAAACAGGCATAATATCTTATGCTAGTTTCCAAAGCTCCTATGTGATAATATAACATGGAGAAGTACTTTGTAAAGAGTAAAGGGCTATGCCCAGCCAGAGTGTTAGTTCTGAGAATGCCTACCATACACATTTCCTGAAACGAGTCTGGAGCATCATCAGTTCTATTAAGCAATAGAAGAGCTTTCTCTCAATTATTTACACTAATGGTACGGGTAGAGAAGCACAGATAATACCAAACAACAACTCATCAAGATACCATTCCTGCTTGGATTTAGAATGTATCGTGTTTGGGGACGCTTCTGAAATTTGTTCGCTGAGAGCAAAAGTCAGCTGAGGTGGAATTTTCCATGCACACCCAGCGCTTCCAGAAGCAGGTCATGTGCAAGTACCGGCGGAGAATCGCCTTAACTGATCTTACAGCCCCTGCCAGCTCTGACACCCATGTGTCTGTGCATCCAAACATAACGGCAGCAGAGGAATGCCAGTTTTAGATGATGCCCAAAGTTTTATGGCTGGAGTTGTACAAATACTGGGGGAAATAATCACAAACTGCCCCCATGGTATTGCCTCATTCATACTAGGCAAAGAGAGAAGCCAGTCCAAGGTGTACAAATGCATGGCTGACGTTTAAGGCACTGGGCAAAAGATGAGATCGGAGGGGGGGTGAAAATAACATGTAGAGGCAGGAAGGGTTGGATTGAAAGCAATGTCCAGTGCTGCTGTCACAGAGGAAATGCGTAAGACAAGCCTCTCTGTGCTATTTCTGCTCAGGGTCACAACTCTACTCAATTCACCTGATTTTTTCTGTCCTTTCAATCATGTCCTTTTCAAAATTCATCTCAAAAGTGTTTCTGAGCCATTCTGATTATAACTTTTGCTAAAACCAATCAGCAGAGGTCTGTCTACAGTGCAGGGCAATCAGCAGAGACCCAAGGGACCGGTCAGAGATGATGTCTTTATTTAGACGGATGGAAGCTAATGGGTTTGACTGAAGGTACAGTCAGAACAATGCTGCTGCCTCGCAGGCCCCCAGCTTCCTGTACAATTATGGGAATGGTGCCTGCTTAAATACAGTAATTTTTAATGTTTGCACAAGAAATGGAGGCTAAAAATGATGTATTGCACTCTAATATTTTTTCCCTTTAACTCGTCTAGTACTCCTTCAGCCTGTCAGAATTTAACAGCAGCGATAATAGCAGTGAGTAAAATAAGCTCCAGAATTGGGCTCTCCTGACACACTGTGCTAAGTGGTGGTAGCTTGCGCGCTGGGTCTTCTTGTAAATTGGGACCCCAGGGACATTGTTTATGTGATCTGGGAGTCTGTGATAGGGTGGCACATAATGTTGCATGGTAGTCAGCCCAGTTTCATACACCACGCATGCCCAGAAATCTTAAATCAGACTCAAGTCTTAATTGTACATAATGAATAGGAAGCAGACACATGAATAGCAACAAGCTATGAGAAATGAAGTACAGGTTCATATTAGTATCAGAGAAGTGACAAACTAGAAAAGGGGCTCATCAGGCTCTATCCATGTATAATTATTATGATTATTACCATTATTTTATTGTTGACTTATAAGAGTTCTTTAGATACTTACAGTACTATGGGGCGCCTGGGTGGCTCAGTCGGTTAAGCATCCAACTTCGGCTCAGGTCATGATCTCACAGTTCGTGGGGGTTCGAGCCCCACGTTGGACTCTATGCTGACAGCTCGGAGCCTGGAGCCTGCTTTGGATTCTGTGTCTCCCTCTCTCCCTGCTTCTCCCCACCACAAGCTCTGTCTCTCTCTGTCTCAAAAATAAATAAACATTTGAAAAAAAATAGATACTTATAATACTAGACCCTCATCAGGTATATGATTTGCAAATATTACCCCTCATTCTGTAGGTTGTCTTTTCGCTTTCTTAATAGTGTCCTTTGACACGTGGAAGTGCTTTAATTTTTATGAACTCTAATTCATCTCTTTTTTCTTTTATCACTTGTGCTTTCAGTGTCACTGCCAAATAAATCCAAGGCCACAAAACTTTACACCTATTTTTTTTCAAAGAGTTTTATAGTTTTAGCACTTAAATTCAGGTCTTTATTCATTTTGAGTTAATTTTTGTATGTGGTGTGGAGCAGGGGTTCAAATTCAGGGATACATTACTGGATCCAGTGTGCTAGTATTTTGTTGAGAATTTTTGGGTTTATCTTCATAAGTGATATTTGTCTATACATAATTTTCTTTTCTCGTGATGTATCTGTCTAATTCTGATATCAGGCTAATGCTGGCCTCATGGAAGGCTCCCTTTTGTAACCAAGATTCAGTCATTTCCTTGATTAAATGCCCCTCTTGAATAAATTGCTGCCATCCTTTTGTTGATTTCCAGAGCTCTGAAACATTAATTCTGACCATTTTTGCCAGTTTCCTCACTGCTTTTGTGGAACAGAGAATTTTCCCAAATTCTTATTCTGAAAGTTTTGCTAATGTCCTATTATTAACATATGAATACATATGTTGTATAGCATTTTATTGCTTATCATTCATTCAGCAAATGTGTATTAGTCACCTAACAAATGGAGTGCTTTGCTAAGGGCCAGAAATACAACGATGAACGAGACTGCTTTTGTTTCTGTCCTCATGAAGCTTACCCTCTTATAGAGGAAAACTGAGGTTAAAAGAAAAAACATTGTGATTGCAGTGTGATAAATGCCGTGATGATAGAAGTACAGAGGGCTGTAGGAGATTTCGGAATGGGATCCATTTCAGACTTGCGGAAGCAGGAGAGGCTTCTGGAAGGAATTTAAACCAAGGGCATGGTTTCCAGGCAGAAGGTAGAGTACGTGTAAAGGCTCATGATGCTGTGAAGGAACTGAGCATAGAATATTATGGAAGGAGGGTGATGGGAACCTAGGAGTTTTGCAGGAACAAGATTAGAAAGGATCCTGTGAGTGAAGTTAAGATGTATAGTTTATCCTAAGGGCTATGGGAAGCCACTAAGGAGTTTTTTTTTTTTCTTTACAGAAAGAGAGGGCAAGAGAGAACAAGTTGGGGAGGAGCAGAGGGAGAGACTGAGAACCTCTAGCAGGCTCCACCCTCAGCCTGATGCAGCGTTCAATCTCACAACCATGAGATCATGACCTCAGCTGAAATCAAGAGTCAGATGCTTAACCTACTGAGCCCCCCAGGGGCCCCAGGAGTTTTAAGCTGAGCAATAACATTATCTTTGCTGTGACTCCAGCACTTATAACTCATAGTAGCTGATGAATTAATAAGTTATCATTAATAAATAACACTTTATTAATTATAACCAATTTAATTTGTTTATAATTTACTTATAAGTTACTATTTTCAGATTATTCTGGGGCTTGGTGTGGACTGGTTTTAGTGTCAGGATTCTTTTAAAATTATAAAAATTAAGACTTATAGAAGCCCCAAAGAGACTTGTTTATGTGAATGATATTTATTGTTATTTATCATATCAATAATTAAAACTGAGGATTTTAAATAATATTTACTATTTCATTTAAAATTAGTGATCGTAAGGGGCACCTGGGTGGCTCAGTCATTTAAGCATCTGACTCTTGATCTCAGCTCAGGTCTTGATCTCAGGGTCATGAGTTCAAGCCCAATGTTGGATTTTGTGCTGGGCATGAAGCCTACTTAAAAAAATTTAATAATAATAATAATAATAATAATAATAAAGTTATCGTGTGTTTGCATATCTTTTTTTCTAAGAAAATAGATGTGTTTTCCAAAAGATAGTATTTTAGTGGGAGGAGTGACATTTTTTTACATTTTGCAAATCTCTTTAATTTCTGACTTAATGGTAGACAGCTGGATTCTCATATCAGCCTCGGCACTCAATATGGTTAGACTGATGAAAATTTGGCCTCACACAGATATACAATTGGAAAAAGGTGTTTTAATATGCTTTTCACATAATTAAGGCTATTTTTCTCTGATATTGTACAAAAATTTGACGAGTGATAGTTTCTTAAAGGTTAGCTGCAATGTGGAATCTGAAACCGTATCAATTAGCTTTTTATTTTCTGTTACAATAAAATCTTGTATTTTGAGTGGATCTTTAGTCATTGTGCGATTTTGTGTTATACTGCATTGGTCATTTGAAAAATACTGGTTCTCTGAGTTAGGCAGGTCTGCCAAAGGTTAACACTTCATTGTATAGCATCCAAATATCATATACATTAATCACATACATTAATGTATTCTATTCTATTCTGATTACATTCTAATCAGAAAAGCCTTTAGGTATTAGGAAGCTGTCAGGCTCACAATGAAAGATATAAGTTTTCCCAAATTATAATTTTTGCTGGATGGTGAAAGAGTTTAAAATTTATTTTGAAAGACTTTAGTTTTTTAGAGCCGGTTTAGGTTTACAGCAAAACTGAGAAGAAGGTACAGAGATTTCATACACATGCACAGTCTCCCCTTTTATCAACATCCTTCACTAGAATGGTCCATTTTATTTAATTTTTTTTTAATTTTTATGTTTATTATTGAGACAGAAACAGAACATGAGTGGGGGAGGGGCAGAGAGAGAGGGAGACACAGAATCCGAAGCAGGCTCCAGGCTCCGAGCTGTCAGCACAGAGCCCGACGCGGGGCTCGAACCCACAAACCGTGAGGTCATGACCTGAGCCAAAGTCGGCCGCTTAACTGACTGAGCCACCCAGGCGCGCCACATTTTACTTTTTAACCGAGAATGAATCTACACTGGCACATCATAATCACCTGAAGTCCATAGTTTAGCTTAAGGTTCATTCCTGGTGTTGTACATTCTGTGGGTTTGGACAAAACTGTAGTGACGTATACCCACCATTGTAATATCATACAGAATATTTTCACTGTCCTAAAAATCCTCTGAACTTGGCCTATTCATCTTTCCCCCACCCCTCACCCAAGGCAACCACTGGTCTTTTCAGTGTCCCCATACTTTTGCCTTTCCTGGAATGTCCTATAATTAGAATCACACAGTATGTAGCCTTTTTCAGATTGGCTTCATTCACTTAGTAATATGCATTTAAGATTCCTCCATGTCTTTTCATGGCTTAAGGGCTCATTTCTTTGAAGCACTAAGATTCTATTATCTGAGTTTGCCACAGTTCATTTATCCATTTACCTACTAAGGGAAATCTAGATTGTTTCCAACTTTGGCAATTATGAACAAAGCTGCTATAAACATCTGTGTGCAGAGCTTTGTATGGACAGAAGGTTTTGACTTTTTTGGGAGAATACCAAGGAGCCCAATTGCTGGATCATATGGTAAGAGTATGTTTAGCTTTGTAAGAAACCACCAAACTGTCTTCTCGAGTGGCTACACCATTTTATATTCCCACCAGCAGTGTAGGAGAGCCTGTTGCTCCACATCCTGGTCAGAATTTGGTGTTGTCAGTGTTGCAGATTTGGGCCATTTTAATAGCCAAAAGAGTTCTGAGGCCATTCTAATAGGTTCCTAGTGGCATCTCATTGTTGTTTTAATTTGCAGTTCCTTGATGACATATGATATGGAGGATCTTTTCATATGCTTATTTACCACTTATATATCCTCTTTGAAGAGGTGTCTGTTCAGGTCTTTGGGCTTTTTTTGAAAATAATTTTTAAATCATTTTAACCATTTTAATCATTTCTTTACTTGTTGAGTTTTAACAACTCTTTGTATATTTTAGAATAACTGTCCTTTATCAGATGTGTCTTTTGCAAATATTTTCTCCCAGTTTGTGGATTGCCTTGACATTCTCTTGACAGTGTCTTATACAGAGAAAAATTTTTTTTAATTTTAATGAAGTCCAGCTTATCAATTATTTTTTATGGATTGGTCTTTGGTGTTGTATCTAAAAAAGCATCCCCATACCCAAAGTCACCTAGGTTTTCTCCTATTTTTATCTTCTAGGAGTGATATCAGGTTGTTGTTGGTTTTTTTTTTTTTTAGCTTTTTATTTATTTAATTTTGAGAGAGACATCAAGTGAGGGAGGGACAGAGAAAGGGCAAGAGAGAGAATCCCAAGCAGACTCCACACTGTTAGCACAGAGCCTGATGCAGGGCTCGAACCCATGAACCATGAGATCATAACCTGAGCCAAAACCAAGAGTCAGACACTTTACGACTGAGCCACCCACGTGCCCCAATATCGTTTTATGCTTTATATTTAGGTCTATCATCCATTTTGAGTTAATTTTTGTAAACAGTGTAAAGTCTGCGTCTAGATTCTTTTTTTCTTTCTTTCTTTCTCCTTCCTTCCTTTCTTTCTTTCTTTCTTTCTTTCTTTCTTTCTTTCTTTCTTTCTTTCCTCTTTCTTTCTTTCTTTCTTTCTTTCTTTCTTTCTTTCTTTCTTTCTTTCTTTCTTTTTCTTTCTTTCTTGCATGTGGATGTCCAGTAGTTCCAACACCATTTATTGAAAAGATTATCTTTGGAGCACCTAGGTGGTTCAGTTGGTTAAGCGTCTGACTTCAGCTCAGGTCATGATCTTGTAGTTTGTGCACATTGGGCTCTGTGCTGACAGCTCAGAGCCTGGAGCCTGCTTCAGATTCTGTGTCTCCCTCTCGCTCTGCCCCTCCCCCACTCGCACACACATGCACTCTCCCCACCTCTCTGTCTCTCTCGAAAATAAAATAAATAAACATTAACAAAAAAGATTATTTTTGCTCCATTGTCTTACTTTGGTTTCTTTGTCAAAGATCAGTTGACAGTATTTATGTTGGTCTACTGTTGGGCTTTCTATTCTGTTTCACTGATCAATTAGTCTATTCTTTCACCAATACTACACTGTCTTGAATATTGTAGATTTACAATTAGTCTTGAAGTCAGGTAGTGTTAGTCCTCCAACTTTGGTCTTCTTCAATATTGTGTTGGCTATTCTGGGTCTTTGGCCCCGCATATAAAATTCAGAATCAGTTTGTTAATATCCATAAAATAATTTGCTGGGATTTTTATCGGGATTTTACTGAATCTATATATCAAGTTGGGAAAAACTGACGGTCTTGACAATATTGAGTGTTCCTAGCCATAAACATGAGATATCTCTCCATTTATTTAGTTCTTCTTTGATTTTGTTCATCAGAATTTTATAGTTTTTCTCACATAGATCTTGTACATATTTTGTTAGATTTATACCTAAGTAATTCTTTTTGGGGTGCTAATATAAATGGTGTTGTGTTTTTAATTTTTTTTTTAATTTTTTATGTTTTTATTTTAGAGAGAGAGTACAAACAGGGGAGGGAGAGAGGGGGAGAGAATCTTAAGCAGGCTCCACAGTCAGTGAAGAACCCCATGCAGGGCTCAATCCCATGACCCTGGGATCATGACCTGAGCCAAAATCAGGAGTTGGACACTCAACCAACTGAGCCACCCAGGCACCCTGTTTGTTTTTCATTTTAAATTCCACTTTTTCACTGTTGGTCTATAGAAAAGTTACTTTTGTATATTACCCTTGTCCTCTGCAACCTTGCTATAATTGTTTATTAGTTCTAAGAATCTTTTCGTCGATTATTTTGCATTTTCTATATAGACTATCAGGTCATCTTTAACAAAGACAATTTTATGTCTCACATCCCGATTTGTACACCATTTGTTTCCTTTTCTTGCCTTATTGCATTAGCAAGGACTTACAGTACAATGTTGAAAAGGAGTGGTGGGAGGGGACATCCTTGCCTTGTACCTGATCTTAGTGGGAAAGCTTTGAGTTTCTTACCATTAAGTATGATACTAGCCATAGGATATTTGCAGATAGTCTTTATCAAGTTGAGAAAATTCCCCTGTGTTCCTAGTTTACTGAGAGTTTTTATCATGAATACTCGTTGGATTTTGTCAAATGGTTTTTCTTTATTAATATCATGTGATTTTTCTTTTTTGATCTGTCAATGATGGATTACATTAATGGATTTGTGAATGTTGAACTATCCTTGCATACCTGGAATACATCCCACTTTAGTCCTGGTGTATAATAATTCTTTTTATGTGTTTCTGAATTCAATTTGCTAACATTTTGTTGAGGATTTCTGTATCTATGTACACAAGAGATATTGGTCTGTAGGGTTTTTTTTTTTAATTCTTATATTGTCTTTGGTTTTGGTATTAGAGTAATGCCGGCCTCATAGAATAACCTAGGAAGTACCCCCTCATCTATTTTTTGAAAGAGATTGTAGAGAATTGGTATAATTTCTTCCTTAAATGTTTGAGGGAATTCATCTGCAAGCCCATCTGGTTCTGGTTCTTTCTGTTTTGGAAGGATGTTAATTATTGATTCAATTTCTTTAATAGATACAGACAGGCCTATTGAGATCATCTATTTCTTCTGGTGTGAGTTTTGGCAGATTATTTCTTCCAAGGAATTAGTCTATTTCACCTAGGTTATCAAATCTGTGAGCCTAGAGTTGGCCATAGTATTCCTATGGGAATTCCTAAATGGGTTTCATTTTAATTTCCATGGGATCTGTAGTGATAGCCCCTTTCATTTCTGATGGTAATAATTTGTGCCCTCTCCCTTTTTTGCTTAGCCTGGCTAGAGGCTTATAGATGTTATTGATCCTTTCAAAGAACTAGCTTGTGGTTTTGTTGACTTTCTCTATTGATTTTCTGTTTTCAATTTCATTGATTCCTGCTCTAATTTGTATTATTTCTTTTATTCTGCTTACTTGGGATTTAGTTTGCTTTTCTTTTTCTAGTTCCCTAAGGTAAAAACTTAGATTATTGATTTTCAGAACCTTCTTTTTTAATATATATATTCAATGCTGTAAATTTCCCTCTGAGCACTACTTTCACTTCATCCCACAAATTTTAATAAGTTGTATTTTTATTTTTATTTAATTTTCTTTGACCCATGTGTGAATTAGAAGCATGTGGTCTAATCTACAAGTATTTGGGGATTTTCAAGTTATCTTTCTGTTACTGATTTCTAGTGTCATTTCACTGTGGCATGAGAACAAACATTGTATGATTTCTTTTCTTTTAAATTTGTTAAATTGTGTTTACAGCTCAGAATGTGGTCAATCTTGTTGAATGTTCCATGTAAACTTGAGAAGAATGTGTTGTTTGCAGTTGTTGGATGAAGGAATCTGCGGATGTCAATTATATCCAGCTGATTGATGGTCTTATTAGGTCCCACTGTGTCCTTACTGATTTTCTGCCTGTCGGATGTGTCCATGTCTGAGAGAGGAGTGTTGAAGTCTCCAAGTATGATAGTGGATTCTTCCATTTCTCCTGGCAGATCTATCAGTTTTTGCCTCATATAATTTGACGTCCTGTTGTTAGGCACATACATGTTAAGAACTGTTATGTCTTATCATTATGTAATGCCCATTTTTATCCCTGATAACTTTTCTTACTTTGAAGTCTGCTGTGTCTGAAATTAATATAGTCACTCCTGCTATTTTTTGATTAGTGTTAGCATGATATCTTTTTCTCCATCCATTTACTTTTTTTATTTTTTATTTTTTAAATGTTTATTTATTTTTGAGAAAGAGAGAGACAGAGTGCAAGCAGGGAAGGGGCAGAGAGAGAGGGGGACACAGAATATGATGCAGGCTCAAGGCTCTGAGCTCTCAGCACAGAGCCCAATGTGGGGCTCGAACTCAACGAGCTGCAAGAACGTGACCTGAGCCAAAGTCAGATGCTTACCCAACTGAGCCACCCAGGCACCCCTGCATCCATTTACTTTAATCTTTATGTGTCTTTATATTCAAGGTGGTTTTCTTGTAGGAAACATAGACAGTTAGGCCATGTTTTTTTCATCCACTTTGACAATCTCTGTCTTTTAATTGATGCATTTACACGATATTCAAAGTGATTATTTATATAGTTGGATTAATATCTACCATATTGTTTACTGTAGTTTGGGTTTTTTGTTAATTTTTTATTTTGTTCACTTGTTTTACATTGATCCTGGTTGGTGTTCTCTACATTTCTTGAATCCGTGGCTTGTTGTCTGACATTAATTTGGGGGAATTCTTTTTGGGGAAAGTCACTATTTTTTCAAATACTTCTATTCCTTCCCCTCTTTCTTCTTCTGGTATTCCCATTATGCACTTGTTACACCTTTTATGGTTGTCCCACAGTTCTTGGATATTCTATTCTGTTTTGTTCTTTGTTCTCTTTGCTTTTTGGTATTTGAGGATTCTATTGATATATCCTCTATCTCAGAGCCTCTTTCATCAACTGTGTCCAGTCTACCACTAAGCTGTCAAACCATTCTTCATTTCTGTTATTGTTTTTGTCTTTAGCACTTCTTTTTGATTCTTTCTTAGGATTTCCATTTCTCTGCTTACATTGCCAGTCTTTTCTTGCATGCTGTTTGCTTCATCCATTATTAATAAATCATAGTTGTTTTAAACTCCCAGTGTGATAATTTCAACATCCTAGCCATGTCTGGTTTTGATATTTGCTCTATCTCTTCAAACTGTGTTTCTTGCCTTTTGGTATGCCTTGTAAATTTTTTTCCTCAGTACCTGGACATGACGTACTTGTTAAAAAGAATTGCTGTAAATAGGCTTTTAGTGATGTAGTGGTAAGGTGTAGAGTGAAGGGATGCATTCTATAGTTCTTTGATTAAGTCTGTCTTTTAACGAGCCTTTGCCTCTAGACTGTGAACGTCACAGGCGTTTCTCAGGTTGTTTTTATCCCTCATTAGGTGGGACAGGATGGCTAGAGTGGGCTGGAGTTGGATCATTTCCTTCCTCAGGTGAGTTAGGTTCTAATATTACCCCGCAGATTAGGCTTTGGTTAACGAGTTTCTTCTTAGAGCAGGACTTGCTGAGAAGAACAGAGTGCCCTAGTGTATTTCAAAATGGTTCCTTTTCTCCTCTCCTTGCTGGAAGCCTGAGGGAATTTTTCTCTGATATGTACTGTGGGAATCTGGTCAAGCTCTTGAAGGTAAATTTCATAATATTGTGGAGGTCCTCTTATGACAGGGTCCCCTAGAGATTTTAACTAGTTTTCTGCACTAAGCTTCCAGCAGTTAGTCAATTCCAATTCCAGTTCTCTTACGCCAGTACTGGGTCCCAAGGCTGTGTCTGCTCCTGATTCTCTGCTCTGGTGAGCTCTGACTCCCTGTATTTGCAGGTCTGTCTCTCCAGTCTTGGTGACAGTGGTTTACTCTCTGTCCCTCTCTGCCCTCCTCCTATGGATCCAAGGAGAGTCGATTTTTCAGTCTGTTTAGCTTCTTCCTTGTTGTCAGGATTGAGTGACAACTTCCAAGCACCTTATACGTGGAACTGGAAATGCAGCTAAGTGCAAATTTTATTATTGGCTACAAACATTGTCAGTAGTTTTTTCTTGAAGTAATAGACTCACTTTGTTCCTTTAAAAGAAAATGCCTGCCAAATCCCCAAGTCTGAATAACATTAGTTTGTCTGTCAGTCTCTTAAGTAAAAATAATGTTTCGGGGCGCTTGGGTAGCTCCGTCTGTTAAGCCTCTGATTCTTGATCTTCGCTCAGGTCATGATCTCACGGTTCATGAGATTGAGCCCCATGTCTGGCTCTGTGCTGACAACGGAGCCTGCTTGGGCTTCTGTCTCTCCCTTCTCTCTCTGCCGCTTCTGTGGCTGCATTCTCTCTCTCTCTCTCTCTGTCAAAATAGATAAATAAACTTAAAAACAAATAATGTTTCATGAGAAAAGTGCCTAGTTCATCTCCGCCCGGTCACACATGGGCTTTTCCTCTGGATGACCATCATACTTCAGTATGTGACAGAAGTACTTGATGCACACTTCCCATGTCATCACATATAATGTTAAAAGAGACATGTCATCCAGGGTCACGATTTACAAAAATTACTTGGTACTGCTTCTTCAAGTTTTTTCTTAAATGAAACTGGATTCTTTAAAAATTGGCAGTGAAAAATAAAATGGTTACCATCAGAGTCTGGTGCTACTCCCCCGATTCCTGCCATTGCTTTTGTACCATCAGGTGTAAACGTCCTCACAGTTGTTTGAGGAGAAACCATGAATTTCAACAATGCTATTCAACACATGGGCTATTTCAGCACTACTTGCACTCCTCTCCCAAAGCTCTCACATTAGAGATCTTCTTCAATGATTAGTTGGCGCTGATACTGGATAAACATAAGCTAAACAGCAAGTCCAGCTTGTGTCTGTAGATTTGTCTATTTGAAAGGCAAAAATAGTTCCGCTAAGGCGATATTAACTCCATCTTTATGTTTGCAGCTAAATTTTTTTTTATTTTTTAAATATTTATTTACTTTTGAGAGACAGCGAGACAGAGCATGAGCAGGGGAGGGGCAGAGGGAGAGGGAGACAAAGAATCCGAAGCAGGCCCCAGGCTCCGAGCTGTCAGCACAGGACCCAGTGTGGGGCTCGAACCCACGAACCGTGAGATCATGACCTGAGCTGAAGTCGGACGCCTAACCGACTGAGCCACCCAGGCGCCCCTCAAAAATAAACATTAAAAAAATAAAGATTTATTTATTTTTGAGAGAGAGAGAGAGACACAGAGTGTGAGTGGGGGAGGGGCAGAGAGAGAGAGAAAGAGAGGGAGACACGAAACGCGATATTAACCCCATCTTTATGTTTGCAGCTAAATCTTTTTTTTATTTTTTAAATATTTATTTATTTTTGAGAGAGACAAAGAGTGAGTGGGGGAGGGGCAGAGAGAGAGGGAGACACAGAATCTGAAGCGGGCACCAGGCTCTGAGGTGTCAGCACAGAGACCCAAGTGGGGCTCGAACTCACAAACCGTGAGATCATGACCTGAGCTGAAGTTAGACGCTTAACCGACTGAGCCACCCAGGTGCCCCTGCAGCTAAATCTTTAATTTGATGAGTTAGTTTCTTTGGTTGGAAGGTGGTATGGTATCCTCTCCTGACTCTTCATCCAGTAGGTGTTTGGCGATGTCAACTCTACAATGTTTTTTTTCCAGAAATACTACCAATTACTTTTTTAAGTTGTTATTTAAATTCCAGTTAGCTGACATACAGTGTAATATTAGTTTCAGGTGTACAATACAGCGATTCAACAATTGCATACATCATCCGGTCCTCATCATAAGTGTACTCCTTAGTCCCCGTCACCTATTTCACCTATCCTTCCCTTCCTCCGGTAACCATCAGTTCTCTATAGTTAGGAGTATGTTTCTTGATTCGTCTGTCTGTCTTTTTTCCCCTTTGCGCATTTATTCTGTTTCTTAAATTCTACATACGAGCGAAATCGTATGGTATTTATCTTTCTGACTGACTTGTTTTGCTTAGCATGATACTCTGTAGCTCCATCCATGTCATTGCAAATGGCAAGATTTCATTCTTTTTTTATAGCTGAGTAATATTCTGTTGTGTATATACACACCACTTCTTTATCCATTCATTAGCCAATGGACACTTGGGCTGTTTCTATAATTTGGCTATTGTAGATAATGCTGCTGCAAACATTGGGGTACATGTAACCCTTTGAATTAGTAGTTTTGTATCCTTTGGGTAAATAGCCAATAGTGTAATAGGATAGTTCTGTTTTTAACTTTTTGAGGAACCTCCACCCTGTTTGCCATAGTGGCTGCACCAGTTTGTATTCCCACCAACAGTGCAAGAGGGTTCCCCTTTCTCCACATCCTCACCAACACCTGTTGTTTCTTGTGTTGTTGATTTCAGCTACTCTGACCGGTGTGAGGTGGTTTCTCAATGTGGTTTTGATTTGCATTTCCCTGATGATGGGTGATGTTGAGCTTCTTTTCATGTGTCTGTTGGCCATCTGTATATCTTCTTCAGACAAATGTCTATTCATGCCTTCTGCCCACTTCTTAAATTGGATTATTTGTTTTTTCGGTGTTGTTTGATAAGTTCGTTATAGATTTTGGATACTAACCCTTTACCAGATATGTCATTTGCAATTACCTTCTCCCATTCCATAGGTTTTGTTGATTGTTTCCTTCACTGTGCAGAAGCTTTTAATTTCGATATAGTCCCAATAGTTTATTTTTGCTTTTGTTTCCCTTGCCTCAGGAGACGTATCTAGAAAGAAGTTGCTACCACTAATGTCAAAGAGATTATTGCCTGTGATCTCCTCTAAGATTTTTATGGTTTCATGTCTCACATGAGGTCCATTTTGAACTTATTTTTGTGTATGGTGTAAGAAAGCGGTCCAGTTCCATTCTTTTGCATGTAGCCGTCCAGTTTTCCCAACACCATTTGTTGAAGAGACTGTTTTCTCCCCACTGGATATTCTTTCCAACCATACAGTACTTATTAATTTCTCCACTGTTGTGTGTACTTGTTCAGCTGCTATAACACAATGCCCCACGCTATGCTTTAACGGCTTTTCCATTTCTATTCTGGAAAAACAATAAGAAACAATTTTGACTTTTAAATACCTCATAGCATCTACTTTTAAATATTTAATTCCTTTTTCTTTAAACTCTGAATGATTGATTTCAAGATGACTCAACACCTTGGCTCACAATATAATACTATTCTGAAATGTACCATTGCATCAGACATAGTAAGATAAATTATCAGTGTCTATAAGGCCAAAGGAATGATAGCTTTTTGTCATATTCTTGTGGTCGCAATACACTGTGTATGTTCCTCCTTTCTATGATTCAGAGAACTTTGATAAGTCACTTTCACACTTTTTTAGCATCTTTAGACCTAGACATTGGGGTTTGAGTGAGTCTTCTAATCTCAATTTTTGAAGACAAGCATCCATCTTCAAATTTCAGAAGAATATGTTGTAAAAATTTTATTATATGATGACATATAAAGTCTTCAATTATAACAGTTAATTTTAAAACTTAGGTGATTTTTTGGGGGGCGCCTGGGTGGCTCAGTCGGTTAAGCATCAGACTTCAGCTCAGGTCATGATCTCACGGTTCGGGAGTTTGAGCCTGGTGTTGGGCTCTGCTGCCAGCTCGGAGTCTGGAGGCTGCTTCCGATTCTGTGTCTTCCTCTCTCTCTGCTCCTCCCCTGCTCACGCTCGCTCGCTCGAGCTCTCTCTCTCTCTCTCTCTCTCTCTCTCAAAAATAAATAAACATTAAAAATTTCTTTAAAAACTTAGATGATTTTTCAAAAAGTATTTCTAAATATTACAAACAAGACTGCAAAGCGCATTTTCTTCTTGTTTTCACATAGACACAAAACTTCTAGATTCCAAAATAATAGTTTGTTAAATGAAAATGAGGTTATAAAGATTATAGCAGGCATCACCTCTAAGTAGCCAGTAAGAGCACTAAGTACTGAGAATAAATTAACCTCTGCAAAGTGCATGTATTTGTACCCTCAACTATCTTAGAAAATTTTAGAATGCACAAACACATATTCCAGAGCAATGATATCATTATATATTATATAGTCTCTGGAAAATTCCTTTATATATTTGTGAGGGAGTAAGAGTGAAAAGGGCAAATAAAGTCTTAGTATTATTATGGAAATAGGTTTGACCTCTAGAACTTCCTGAGATGGTCTCAGAGAACTGCAGTTGGAGGGAATGAATGGGGGAGGGAGGTCAAAACTGGAGCTGGGGAGACCACTTAAGAGGATGTTGGGATGGTTTATGTGGCAGTGGCTCTCCAACCTGTGTGTGCATCAGAGTCCCCTGGAGGGCTTGTTAAAACAGATGGCCAGACCCCACTCCCAGCCATTCTCATTCAGTAGGTTTAAGACTGGGCCTTAAAATTTGCATTTGTAACAAGTTCCCAAGTGATACTGATGCTACTCATTTGGGGGCCATACTTTGAGAACCACTGCACTGGGCCCTTGCCACTCATCTCAGAACTCACTCCATTCTTACTGTATATGAACCTACATGAGCAGGATTCCCAGATGATTTGTATACATACTAAAGTCTGAGGAGCACTGTTTTAAGAGACCCCTAATGGTCTCCTAGACCTGAGGGTGAAGAAAAGTGCACAAGTTTAATAAGAGTTATTTATAATCAGCAAAAAACAAGACTTAATGGCTGATCATCAGGATGTCAGGGAGAGGGCAAAATGAGCGATATACTTAGGCTTCATCTGAGTACGTAGGTGGTTATTCTTTTCACTGGGACAGTGGACGCAAGCAGACAAGTATATTTGGAGGAGTGTTATTTGAATTTGGTATTGAATATACTGGCTCCATGAAGTTCTATTTTAACCCCCACCATATTGGTCATGTGTGTTTCAGCAATCATGCCCTGGGCTTCTGGTCTGGGGATGGGATTGGTATTACATAAGAAGTGTTAGATACACATGTAGGACTCAATTGAGTTTTCAACTCAGAATCTATTTGTGGCAAATATAAATTAGTTAAATGCAAGTCTCTTCCATGAAAGGGTATTGAAAACCTGTCTCCCATTCCCATAGCATTCATCCCTGTGCAGGTTAGAGACACTGGGTAACCGGCAAAGATCAGGTGCCACCTATCGGCAATTGGGACCCTGAAGAACAGAAGGGGATATTCCAGGTATCCCAGAGCAGAGAGTTCAGTCTATGACACGCAGACAATGCTGGCAAACTCAATGTGGTTCCTGTTCAGAGTGGGGGCCCCAATCTCATCAAACCCTTTTGTTGTCTTCCAAAAGTCTCCAATTAAAGAATTCCTCCAAGTATTCGAGTTAGTCATGTTCTTGACCAGCTGAGCCAGGAGTCCAACATACAAAGTGGGCTGCAGAAGGTAAGCGGTCCCCACTTACAGAATGAATGGGTCAGATTTCTATGTGGATGTGGATGACGTTGCACTTTCATCCCTTCATTTATTTGATCCTCACACTGCTAGGCATGGCAAGCGTGGTTGTTGTCTCCATTTTGCAGATGAGAAAGCTGAGTTTGAAGGAAATTAAATGGCTTGTGTAGAGTTATTGAAATGGTAAGAGAATGAGCTGGGACTGGAACCCAGGTCTCCTGACTCCCAGTTGGGTGCTTTTTTCACAATAGTGTAATGCTGTGGCTCCACCGAACAGTGGACTGATCTGCACAATAAATGCCCCCTTTTTTTGGATTCCAGTTTATTTAAAGAGATGACTTGAATGGAAGGCCCAAACCGTGACACCTGATTTCTTAAAATCACACAATTCATAACACATTACAGATTATTAGCAACTTTTATTTTAATGGTCAAGCAATTAATGATGAGTCACAGCAAAACGTCTGTGGCAGGAAAAAAAAATGCTTACATTGTCACCAGGTCTGTTCATTATCCTCTGTGCTCTATATCCAGATCAATCAATAGTTAATTAATAATGATGTGCTTCCTGAAGTACAAGGTTATAAATTAATTTAATGCTCATATGCATATTTTTTGTAGGAAAAATGAGTAGAAAATGCCTACCATGCCCATCTCATTGTAAGAAAATGTATGTAATGATTACAGGCATATAATAAGAATGGTTTGCCCAGCCAAATGTTTGTTCATTTCTGTTAATCAGTATTCATTTGAGCTACTTTCCTGCAGTTTGTGGAAGCAATGCAATCAGTTGAGTAGTGTGGCAGATTTAAATCAGTAATAAAAGCCCTGGGGAAATTAACAAGACAAAACATTAACCACAGACTAAACATTAACATATATTAGCATTTTTATTATACCTGTAGAATTGTTAAATGGGCATGGTTACTACTATTAAAAAGTTTATGTTGTATATCACATAATTTCAATGTATATTTTGTTTTAAAACTTTTAAGATTTAATTAAATGAAATTGAAAAACAGTAGAATAGACAATTCAACAGAATGAACTGAAGTTCATTATTTTATTTCTGCTGGAAACCTATGGAATTCCCACCCCACCCTACCCCCAAGCCCCAAGGCACCCTAAAACACGTGGCACAGGTAATACTCCTTTGGAGTGGACCGGGGGATCAGACTGGGTATTTAAATTGCATAAGCATAGAGGAAGGTTTATTTTTTTAATTCTTTGGGGTTCTGATAAATCCATTGATGATCAAAAACTAAATTTACACCAATTATTTAGCAACAGTTCTCAGAAAAGCACCCTTTGGGACCACAGTAATCAGCTGGATTCTAGCAGAAAAAATATTCTATAATTAAATAAAACTGCAGAGACCCTCTGGAGCCCCTCAAGTCTTGGTGACCTGAGGTATAGCTCTTGAGACGGAAGGACATGTACTGATCGCCGAGGACCACTCAGTGAGAGGCCAACTTCTTCCTCAAAGGCTGTGGAATTTCTGAGGGCCATATGATGCATCTGAAGTTCTTAGCCTACAGACTCGCTAATGGGAAGTTTTCTCTTTTTGTTTCCCCTTCCTGCCTCCCTCCTCCCCTTCCTCCTCCTATTATGGGCCATGTAAGTTAACACACACACACACACACACACACACACACACCCCTTTTATTTATTTCTTGAGAAAGAAAATGTTGGAGCACCCAGCTGGCTCAGTCTTTAGAGCATGCAACTCTTGATCTCGGGGTCATGAGTTTGAGCCCCACTTTAGGCATAGAGTTTACTTTGGGAAAAAAAAAAAAGAAAATGTAAAGCTTTCCTTCATCTGATTTTTTAAAACCTGAGAGCAAAATAGATCTGTTAGGCTAGTTAAGAGTGGGAGACAGTCATGTGACACCTGGGTGGCTGAGTGGCTGGCTCAGGCCATGATCTCACGGTTTGTGAGTTCGAGCCCCGCATGGGGGTCACTGCTGTCAGCACAGAACCCACTTCGGATCTTCTGTCCCCCTCTCTCTCTATCCCTCCCCTGCTTGCTCTCTCTCTCCCTCTCTGTCTTAGAAATAAATCAATAAACATTTAAAAAAAGAGTGGGAGAGAGTTGGAGATACTCTTCCCCATTTTCTCATCTTTTAGGCTGTTACAGCTAAAGGCTTAAACCTGTTGCATTTTTGTAGCCAAAGTATCAACCTGGAATCTCTATTTGGGGGAAACTATAAAGAATACACTCAGGCAAGACATCAGACTAGACCGGGTTTATACTGTAGGAATTATAGATGTCGTAGCCAATCCAAGAATCTGGCTTTAGTCAAGGTCTGGGGACATCCTGCAAGCAGCAAGCACAGGCTGGACACACTTGGGAACTGCACCTCCCACAGAACTGGACATCCAGTGCTTAGTATGGTTACTAATCGACTCTTACCTGGTAAGCCGAAGAGTTTAAATCACTGCATTGGAAATACTGCCTGAAACTTAGGTTCAAATTGGATATCAGTTTTCGGCTTATCTTTAATAAGTAGCCCTTCTTTAAAATATGTTTTTGAATTCTTCATAATCATTGCTTTTCTCCATTTATGGATGGGATGTACACAGGACTACAAAGCTGGGCCACACTCAATACTGGGAAGCCCCAGAGCCTATCATCTTGACAGAAATCTATGGCATAGAGGGAAGAGTCAAAAATGAAAACCCAGGCACCTGGCTGGTTAGTTGGTCGGAGCGTGCAACTCTTGATCTCAGGGTTGTAAGTTCGCGTCCCACGTTGGGTGTAGAAATTACTTAAAATAGAATCTTTGAAAAATAAACTTAGGGGGCACCTGGGTGGCTCAGTCAGTTAGGCATCTGACTTCAGCTTAGGTCATGAACTCACAGTCGGTGAGTTCAAGCCCAGTTAACAACACAGTGCTCAGAGCCTGGAGCCTGCTTCCAATTCTGTGTCTCCCTTTCTTTCTGCCCCTCCTCCACTCATACTCTATCTCTCTCTCAAAAATAAACATTAAAAAAATCAAAAATAATAACTAAAACAAATAAACTTAGCTTTTGGAGTTAGAAAGATCTGGGTCCAAGTCCTAGCTCTGCCATTTACTACCACTGTGACATTTCTTCAGTTCCTTAACTGTTGTGAGCCTCAGTTTCCTTATCTCTGAAAATGGGGCCATTAACACCTGCTCTGTTGTAGAGGGTTGTTGCAGAACTCACTGTTGAGAACAGAGAATGGATGTAGAAGTTATTACTGAGGCACTAGGCTGGAGTAAGGTATTATGTTACAAATGTGAAGTATTGGTATTGTTGAGAAATTTATAATACAGACTTTCTCTGCTCAGCCACTCAGAGGGAAAAATCAAGCCTGAGTATTTTTGTTACCTGAGAGTTTCCAGAACCAGGAGCAAATGGGGCCTGAGAATCCGTACAGTTAGATTTTAACCAATGGATTATCTGCATTTCTTGACATGTCAGTTACGGGGAGCCTGTGTGAATTGCATCAAACCAAATGCTTTGTGTGGTTTCAAAATTTTTGGTGACGTATTGTACTTCACAAGTCATTTTCACCTTTTTGTTCAAAGGAATTCAGAATCAAATATGGTACTTCACATGTCATATCTTTTTTTTTTTTTTTTTTTTTTTGCATGAGACCAGAGTTACAGGTGGAGTGAAGCTGTGGACTAGGTCAAAAAGTCTTGTTGTGGGTGACAGGTAGAAGTGGGGTTGCAGGCCAGCTCTCTTGATGCCTAGTCTACTGGGCTCTTCACGATACCTTGCTGGGCCCTAGTGGTGTATTCTCCTCATGCATCTCCAAAGCCAGCACTTCTGGACCCTGGTTAGAAAAGAATGGTGCTAAGTTTAGTAGGATGACCTGCTTGCCTAGATATGGTCAGAGGCCCGGTCTTCTTACATTTCAAGTCTTGTAACACTTCAGAGCACTCTTGCTTTCCCTGCCACAGGTTTGGCACATGAATAAAGGCACCATTAGAAATCACAGTTCATGGAAAACGAAAGGGTTTTCTATCCCAGGCCTATTGATAGAGACACTCACCTATCTAATAAATTCCCTCCAACTAACCAAACTTCAAGATAGCAGCATCTTTGACCAGGTACATTACTCAGTGAAAGGAAATTGGATTGCACTGCTTGTTTAAGAGCCTAAAACTCCTGGGCAGGATGCGGAGTTCTAAAATGCCACTTGGGCTTTTCATAAATGGCTTTTATGATGTTTAAGTAAGTTCCTTCTATCCTGACTTTCTCGAGGGTCTTTATTAAGAAAGCATGCTGTATTTTGTCAAATGCTTTTTCTGCACCTATCAACAGGATCATATGGTTTTTATCTTTTCTTTTGTTAATGTGATGTATCACATTGATGGATTTGTGAATATTGAACCAGCCC
>CM053579.1:16242926-16350608 GCA_028646485.1 Cryptoprocta ferox
TGCTTTAAATGGCTGGTAGAATTCCTCAGGGAAGCCATCTGGCCCTGGGCTCTTATTCGTTGGGAGATTTTTGATAACTGATTCGATTTCTTCACTGGTTATGGGTCTGTTCAGATTTTCTATCTCTTCCCGTTTGAATTTTGGTAGTGCATGTGTGTTTAGGAATTTGTCCATTTCTTCTAGGTTGTCCAGTTTGTTGGCATATAATTTTTCATAGTATTCTCTGATGATTGCTTATATTTCTGAGGCCGTTCGTGGCAATGTGGATGGACCTCGAGGGTGTCATGCTAAGTGAAATAAGTCAGGCAGAGAAGGACAGATACCATATGTTTTCACTCATAAGTCTAACAGGAGAAACTTAACAGAGGACCATGGGGAGGGGAAGGGGGGAAAAAGAGTTAGGGGAGAGGGAGGGAGGCAAATCATGAGAGACTCTTAAATACTGAAAACAAACTGAGGGCTGAAAGGTGAGGGGGAAAGGGGAAGGGGAGTAATGGTCGTGTAGGAGGGCACTTGTGGGGAAGAGCACTGGGTGTTATATGGAAACCAACTTGACGATAAACTATAAAGAAAAATAAAAAAAATAAAATGCCACTTGGGAGACTGGTGCTTCTTCAGGAAGTGTGGCTGTAGAGTAAGGCCCAGGCCTCCTAGCATAGCCCGATGTTGCCCAAGTGGGAGCATTAAAGGACCTCTTTAATGTGAATACTTCATCTCTTTGTAAATTGTTTTCTTTTTGCGTCCCCTTCGCAAAATGAGCTCATAATATTCACCTACACCTCACATGGTGTGGAGGTGAAAGATGTGCAGAGAAGAGCCCAAAGGGGGTCTACATTTGACAAATGCTTTATGTATGAGACGAATTTGCATCATGGTAGATTTGTGGAAGAAAATCCAGCCTGTCTGATAAGATGTGGCAGAATTCAGATGGGGGGGGGTGTTGGCAGAACATCACTGTTTGCCCCTTGCCCCACACGGAGCTTTGAGGAGTCTTCCTGATGATACCACATTGGGTAGCTTGGGAAAGAAGGTCACACTGGCTATATTCTCATTTGTTCTTAACCTTCCTACTTTTGCCTCAGCTGCACCCCTTTCCAGTAGGGTGGGAGGGGGGTTAGAAACTTTAAAGTCTTGCTGTGGCCCAGTTAGCATTCACTGATACAAAGGGCAGACTTTGAATCGGGAAGCAGGTTTCACAGCTGTGGTTTGTGAGTAGACAAGCTACAATGGAAGATGTGCGAAATACTTTGATTTCAGCGCTGGATATGGAACAGGTGTCGGTCAAGAGAACGTGTCCTGTGCTCCTGAATGTGCTTAGAATACTTTGATCTTGGTGAAATAGACTCTCACACTGATGCATGTTCACGGAGTAATAAATAGACATTTATGGAATGAAAATCAAGGTTTTGTTCCATGAATGTTCACCAATAATGTGACAAAGTAAATATGTATATCTCTCTGAACATAATTTTAGGATACACAGTCTGGCCGCAGTTATTTGTGTCTGCCTTACAAGCTTTAGAAGCGATTGGAACTCAACTCCCCAGTCCAGCCAGGCAGCCCCCTAGCCTAAAGCATCCTACCCAACTGCTGCCAATTAGGGCAAACTCAGAGAACACAGATTCTTCATTTGAAGTTAATATCAGCCCAACTCAAATAGCATTTCATAAACACATCCGCAAAATCCAGTATCATACATTCCACAGCCAAACGGAATATTTCAAAGTGTCTGCAACTTCTGTTTCATTCCCGTTAAGATAGACGATTGAGAATAGCTGGTCTGAATTATCAGACTATAGATGCTGTCCTTCATCAATGGAGGGGACGCTACTACTGACTTTAGATTTTGTTTCTAATTCAAAAATTTATTTATGTATTGAAAACTTTCCAAAGCTATACAAACTTAATGCCATTTATGCTTTTATAAAGATCTAGATGGTAAATGTTGTCAGGGCCATCTTGAGAAATCCAGAAACGGATTACCACACACAGCCCATGGCCTATCAGTAGAATGGTGTGCCAGACCTGATAACTAGGAGTCTCCTTCAATTTACTTCAATTAATTTGCCTTTACCGAGAGCCTAACATATGCAAAATTCAATCTGAATTCCATGGAGGTACATGTAGAAGTGATAAAAGGTATAACCTCTGTCTTCACTAGGTGTTTCTAAAATTTTTCCTAAAGTATACAATCCGTATATTCACCTTGGCTATGTTTTAGAAGACTGAAAATTCCTTTTACCCAAAAGAAAATATAGAGGGACACCTGGGTGGCTCAGTCACTGACGTGTCTGACTTCAGCTCAGGTCATGATCTCGCAGGTCATGAGTTTGAACCCCGTGTCAGGCTCTGTGCTTACAGCTCAGAGCCTGGAGCCTGCTTCAGATTCTGTGTCTCCCTCTCTCTCTGCCCCTCCCCTACTCAGGCTCTGTCTGTCTCTGTCTCTGTCTCTGTCTCTGTCTCTCTCAAAAATCAACGTTTAAAAAATTTTTTTTTATATATAGAGAGGGGCACCTGGGTGGCTCAGTCAGTTAAGCGTCTGACTTAGGCTCAGGTCATGATCTCATGGTTCATGAGTTCAAGCCCCACATCGGGCTCTGCACTGATATTAGGATTCTCTCTCTCTCTCTCTCTCTCTCTCTCTCTCTCTCTCTCTTTCTCTGTTCTTCCTTCCCTCATGCTCTCTTTCTCTCTGAAAATAAATAAATAAACTTTAAAAAAAAGTAGAGTGTGTAAGCAACTGGAAAGCAAGCATCATCATCTAGGGAGATGATATTGTATAAGCTTTGAAGTCACACAATGAATCCACTACCTATTTGCTGTAGGCAAGTAACTTAACCTTCCTGAACCTCACTTTCTTCATCTATAAAATGAGGGTGGTAACATTTAGCTTAGTGTCTGGCATAAGGAAGACATGTTAATGCATACTTCTTTAATACGGAAGTTCATTTAGGCATTTGTCGGAAAGTGAAAAAATAGAAATCTACAAATAATCGAACCCCATCATTTAGAACTAAGCTTTAGAGGGAAGCATCCAATAAATACTTTTGAATGAACAAATGAATGGATAGAGAAAGGAAGGTGGGAAAAAAGAGGGAAGAAAGGAGGAGAGAAGGTAGACTTTCTTGCACCTGTGTTCTTTAGTACTCTCAGTCCTGGGCTTAGTCAGTGATATGTGATTCATAGCTGATGACCCTGGCTATTGATTAGCTAGCTGCCTTGCCTTCTTCCTTCCCTTGAGTGTTTTTAGGAAAGTCACCTGAGCAACTACATTGACATTTTTCAAAATATTCCATCTTGGGTCTTAAAAGAAAATGCTCACAAGAATCAGGAACACTCTGCATGGGAGTCTGTAATTCTATTGACAAGCTACTCTACACATCCCTCACAGCCCCTCATCTCCCACACCAGTTCCTCCTAAACTTTGCAATTCCCATTTGTGAACCTCTTCGTACGAATAAATACTGAGTGCCATTGACAGTTATCATTAGCGCCAGTCCTGTGTAGAGGGTCCTCTCAAATGTGCACTTCACTATAGAGAAAAGGCATTTTTCATCTTAGGACATCTTTGAATAGGCTGTACTCAGAGCCCCACTACCACACTCTTCAGTCTCCTTTTCCACAGATGGGCTCTTTGCCTTAAAAGCATATCACCTTTTTTGACTCCAGTAATAGCTTCGTTCTGCTCTTTAAAAAGAAATTGGGGGAGAAATTGAAGTGCATTTCAGAATTTGTTTCTACTAGCCTATCTGTGAAAGTATGATGTAATTATATTGCATTTCTTTTTCAGATTGGCAAGTTATGTGCCCATTCTCAACAGCGCCAATATAGATCTGCTTATTATCCTGAAGATCTGTTTATTGACAAGAAGGTATTAAAAGTTGCTCATGTAGAACAGGAAGAAACCTTATCCAGCCGAAGAAGGTGAGAGAGATTTTTTCCTCTGTTTCAGCATACAATTAGCAATTGTGCTTTAAGGTCAAAAACCTTTGGAGTGAAGCTTCTTAAATACACATTATTTAGTTCTTCTGAGTAGAGCATTTGATTAATTAAATTCATCCATTTGTCAATGTTAAAGAGAAAAGATACTGTATTATATTTAAGCCATATTTAAATGTAAAGTTACCATATGTAAATATCCAGTACAGCAACACAGGGTGGAATGGACTTCTCTATTCAAGGTATTTATTGATTAAACAAAACATTTTCTGCTTATGATCCGGTCTCACAATGTTATGGCTTCATTTATGACTTTCCCAGTATTAACAGTGCGTCCAGGTCAAGTTCACCAGAGAGAAACTGGCAAGACACACTCATGTGTATACACACACTGCACATTCTATATACGTTCTCTTAAGTATATAAAATTAAGGATTCATGGGGCATCTGGGTAACTCAGTCGGTTGAGCGTCCAACTCTTGATTTCGGCTCAGGTCATGATCTCACGGTCATTGGAATCAAGCCCCCCATTGGGCTCCGTGCTGTCAGTGCTTGGGATTCTCTCTCTCCCCCCGCCTCTGTCCCCCCTCCCCTGCTCTCTCTCATGAGCGAGCTCTCTCAAAAATAAATAAACATTAAAATGTTTTTTAATTAAAAAATAAATAAAATGAAGGATTCTGTTTCTATTTCTTAAGACAGCAGTCAAGGGTCTAAAGTAAAATCTGTTTCTGATCCTCATTCCCTTCATTCCTCATCTCTTATCGAGATCCCCTCCTTCCCTGTTCTAGCTTCATGGTTACAAATAGGAGTAGACACCAGATGGGAATCCTAACACAAATCTAGGAGAACTGCCTTCCGGAAAGGACTGCACACGTCGCCCACCCTACCACTGGCTCAAGAATAGCTAGATATGAGTTCTGCTTCCTGATGACTTTGAGGGAATTGGGAGAGATTGGAAAATTAAGAGATGAAATAAGCAACATCTTAGATGTGGGCTCAGTCATTCTATCCATATCCATTTACTACAGGAGTTTGGGAAGTAATCAATCTTACATGATCCAGTTTGGAGTGTGAGAAGACAGAGTCTTCCACAGAAGCATTTCAGAAATCCCATTTTCTTCTCTTTTGTTGACTTCCAACCTAAGAGATTTCTAGTTTCCCTGTAGCAACAGTTTGAAATTGTGATTCAAGGACCCAGAAGTCCCAGAAGCCCTTTCAGGGAGTGTGTGAGGTGCTCCTTTTGCTAAGTCCATATCCATGTGAAGCAGGGTCTTGTTCATATACTTCAACCGAAACAGTACATTGCAGCAGATTGAATGTGGGAGCCACTGGGAGAATTTAGCAGTCTCCTGTGAAGCCAGGCTAAAGATATTTTGTAAAAATGCAAAAACAGTATCACTCTCTCACCATTTTTTCCATAAGCGTTATTTATGTTAACATATAATGGCTCGTTGTTGGTTTATAATAAATAAATAAGTAAACAAATAAATAGAATTTTCCTGAGTTTTAATTTCTAAGCAATCAATATCAAATATATATCATACAAATGAATAGCGATATAGAGCAACAAACATTTATTAACCTCACAGTTTCTGTTAGAAATTTGGGAACAGTGTAGCTGGGTAGCTCTCAGTCTCTAAAGACATTTCGGTCACTTTCTGGGGCTGCAGTCGTATGATGTGTTGACTAGGCTGGAGTATCTACTTCTAGGGAGGCTCACTTACACATTTTAGCAAGTTAATGCCAGTTTCCGAAAGGAGGCCTCAGTTCCTCACCGCATGGGCCTCGTGAGTGTCCCCACGACACGGCTGCTGGCTTTCCCAGAACGTGCGATCCGTAGAAGAGAGCAAGCGAAAAGCTGTGGTATCTGTTCTGACCTAGTCTGGGAAGTGACGTACCGTCTGTTCTGACATCAGTTTATTAGAAGCAAGTTACCAATTGTAGTCCACACTCAAGGGGTGGGAAATTAAATTCCACCTCTTGAAGGAAGGAGTATCAAAGAATTTGCAGACATATTTAAAAACCACCGCAGGAGTCCTGGCACCAAAATATTTGACAACCATTTCCCTATAGCATAGGGTTTCTTTGGGAGCTTTTTTGTCTTTCTGGGAAGACAAAATGTGGTCATTTCTCCAGACCTTCTTTAACCCCTGACTTGACTTTGTCTCTTGTTCTCCATTGCTTTCACTCTCTGCCCAAACCACCTGAGAGTGGTTAAACCACTGAGAAATTAACCTCAGTCTTTGATCTTTAACTAGGGGAAACCCTTTGCATATTGGACTGAAGTGAAAATTTTATATCGTAATATATATATATATATATTTAAATGTTTATTTATTTTGGGAGACAGAGAAAGAGCACACGCAGTAGAGGGGCAGAGAGAGAGGGAGACAGAGAGAATCCCAAGCAGGCTCTGCACTGTCAGCACAGAGCCCAATGCAGGGCTCGAACTCACAAACCGTGAGATCATGACCTGAGCCGAAATCAAGAGTCAGATGCTTAACCGACTGAGCCACCCAGTGCCCTAAAAATAAAATCTTTTAAAAAGGAAATAAAATGAAATAAGAAATGGAATTTTTAAATTATAAATTATATTTATATATTATAAATGTAATATAATGTCATATATTTATATCTGTATAATAGCATCAACAATATGTACTTTATATATATATATATATTGCTTTATTTAACTGAGTAGAAATTTAGGAAATACCTATTATGCGCCAGAATGTATACTAGGCATCGAAAATCAAGACACAATCTCAGCTCTCCAAAGCACTCTAATGTGGAAACAGACTTAAATGCAAATAATTCCAAATTAGTTTTATAAGTGCAAAAGAGCCTATCCCTAGAGGCAGCCAATCGGAAAAAAGAGCCTCTACCCAGGGAGTCATAGCGGGCCTTCGCAGAGCGGGTGGTGTGCATTTGTAACAGAATCACACGCAGAGCTTGTTCAAACTAAACACACCGACCTGGTCCCATTCTGAGACTATCCTATCAACCTAGGCATGTTTCTGAGTAAGTAGGAGGTCCTACTTTATCAAGGCCCCTCTGCCATGTCTCTGTCTTGGGCTCTGTGGGACTCATTCCCTATTGCCTTACCAGAGAGGGCTCTATGGTATTGATTCCTCCAGGGAAAAATAAAATAGATGAATGGGCTCTTGGCCAGACACCCAGACTGGACACTTTGTTTAGACTGTTGCTAACCCCACAGGAGAGAAACGGTGGTAAGAACAACTACAGAGCCTGTAGGCTTGAGTAAGTGGTGGTCAGGCAGGACTCCTTTGGGTGTTGGGAACATGAACCTGCCCTATGATGCGTCTCCTGTCTTTTGCAAACCGAAGCGTTAGAGTCCGAGTTGGAGTCGTTCTTCCTGGATTCCCTGGCAGAATAAGAAAGCAAAACCAGAGGAGAATGTCTGATTTCATTTAACTCCTTCCAATAGGCACTGTAGACTCTTCTAGGGAGAGGGGAGAGTTGGAGATTAGATGATCTCTTGCTCAATGCCCTGGCCCCCACAATCTGATGTTATTAGGAGGTTTCGTTTTGGTAGAGTGTTAGTACCTCTATAAATTTCTCAGTATGTTCTGTATAGCATTTCATACTGTCCATAAAAATCTATGTGCCTCCAGCACCCCTCACACCCACGGCCAAGCTCCAGCCTCCGCAGTTAAAAATAATGATAATTGGAAAGGAACCCTATTGTAGCATTCAGTCCATGGAAGTTGCGAGCAAGCTGTCTGAATCTGATTATGAGTTGAAAAGCCCTTTGCCTTATTAAAATAACAACACACAAAGAAATGCAGGATTCCTTTGGTAGCATTCAGAAGTCATCTGTTTGTTTTGTCTGCCCCCAACTGGGTAGTTTGCAACACACAACTAATCTTAGAAACAGCACAGTTCAATTTAAAGGCCTGTGTATGGGATTCAGTGTTCCGTTAAAGTAGAAATATTGAAAATATCTGTCATCAGATTTAAAACAGGGAAGGACAAGAGGCACACGTAGCAATCAGAACAGAAGAAATGTGATTTCCATACTCCTTTCCAGCTCTAGAATCTTCAACACTTCTCAGACGTCAGCCTTTGCCCGCTTGAATGTCTCTTTTGTTACTTCCCATATGATGTCATTTACCTTGTCATTCATGTACCCCCATAACGTTTGGTGGGACGCGTGAGCAATATCTGCCCTTTTTCCAAACCCCAAATCTCTAGTCAAACAGTCCATCCTGCTTCTGTATACCAAGCTGCTGGCCCAACTGCCAACATGTGAGACAGTCACACCGTCCCTCCACCCTTGTGAAATTACATCTGTGTATTCATTCCACCCTTCTCCTTCCTGCAGGGCCCCTCCTCCTCTCCCCCTCTGACTTGGTCTAAAGGGGCAATGGATTAGGTGACACTAGTAAATGACCAAGAAAGAAAAGAACAAAAGCTGATCTCAGCTCCCTGGTCCAAAATCAGTGCTTACTCCCACTCTCTCTCCTGACCACTGCTCTGATTTGGCTAGGCAGTTTTGTAAGCTCAGTGGTGCCTTGCACCCTCTGAACAAAACAACAAAGTGTGTCCTGAGTGAATCAACGAGTTTCGGGTCTGGTACAAGTCATTCTGCCCTAAATAGGGCTCCACTTCTTTCAACATTTGTCAACACCATCTATATAGGCTCAGCATTGTGTATGGATTAGACTCTGATGAAGAGGAGGAGCTCCTAGCCCAGTTAGGGGGAGACACACAAATAATTTTCATACACCGGGGGGCGAGCGTCATAGCGGAGCTGTGTCCAAAAGTATGGCAGCACCACAGCTGGGGAAATTAGCAGCTCTCCTGCAAAAGTTGAGAAAGACTTCTTGGAGAAGGTAACTTTTGGCAGAAGATTAGAAATTCAACAGATGGGGGAGGGAAAAGAGGGCGTTCCAGGCAAAGGGAACAGCATGAGAAAAAAGTACGAGCTGATCTTTGGAATGGTAGAAAATTATAGTTTGGGGTCAGGCTGTGAAAGTTTCTCTGCCACAGAATTAAACATGATCCTGCATCATTCCAATTATAATTATTTTAGTTTAGGTGCTTTTGTGGGTTTTCAACAGTTTTTTTTTTTTAAATAAGGAGCTCCTATTAGTTTATATTAAGAAAAAAGGAACCTTAATAATAAAGGAGAAAAGTTCAGGATCTGCAGTTGGGGATGAAATGCTGTTTTTACTTGTAGTGGTTTCCAATTAGTGCTGCTTTGATGCCCGCCCAAACAAATCACTGCAAGAAAGCCAAGGGAATCCCCTCCCCCCTCCCTCCCCACCCTCCCCCAGACCCAAGAAGGGGACGCTCATCCTGAGGACAGTGGGAGCCCTCCAGGGAAGATCACGTGCACCCGGCCGCTGCAATATTTCAAAATGGCCCGTGCATACAAAGGGGCCCTGCCCTTTAGTTCCACATTTAACACCCTGAATGGAAAGTTCTATGAAGAGACTTTTTTTTCCTGAGCAGGCTGCCATAAGCAAGTGTTGGGTTTGACCTAAGTGAGAGCCCTAGGCTCTACTATTTCCATGTCAAGTGGTATGTTTGGCCTGCATGTATTAGAATAAAGTAGAATTGGAATCAAAGAACATTTCCTTCAGTCAAATTGCTTTGCCCATCCTGGGCAACTAATTGTCCATACTTTTTTTTTTTTTTTTTTCTCTAGAGACCATTTAGTTGAGCTGACTGCCTCCGTTCAAGGGTGGGGGTTCTTTTGTTATCTGTCATGGGCTACTAGCACAAAGAAAAGAAATCTTGACTGAGTCATACATGGCTAATTAATATGTCACCTAATTTCATTTCAGGTAAAGAGAAATGGAAATCTTTACCTTGCCTCCTTTTAAAAGTATAAGCAGAGGATGGAAGGCTTTTTAAAAGAAAAGATAAAAGTAAAATACCCTTTAATTCTCATGCCAGAATGAGTTTAGGAATGAGTGACAAAGAGGAGGGGAAATGAGAGAGGCCCAGTAAACTCGGCAGGAGGTAAACTGCCCCTGTCACACTCTGCTGCTTTCAGAGCTGTGGTGTCAGAGGACATTATCACCTGTTGTTGCTCTCTTTTAAAAAGCTCATTAACTCTCCAACAGTTTAGAAAGTCTTTCTTCTAGCCTGCAAAATGGTTATGTCTGAATTTATTTTTAAAAATCCCAGTTTCTCTCGGGATCCAAGGTTTATTTCCTCACCATATGTAGAAGAAGGTTTTGCAGGAAGGAATGGCCTGCCCCATGGTACTGCAACACTGTACTGGGGGACTCAAAGGTACTGGCCAGTTGGCTAGATGAGCTGGAGCCCTGCTCTCTGCTCTCTGCTCTCCCAGCCGGTGGGTACTACCTTACCCCAGAAGCCCTGGGAATTATTTAAGAACCTGCATTTGTTACATTAGTCTCATTGTTTTCTTTTTTTTAATATTTATTTTTGAGAGAGAGAGAGAGAGAGAGAGAGAGAGAGAGAGAGAGAGACAGGGCATGAGCAGGGGATGGGCAGAGAGAGAGGGAGACACAGAATCTGAAACAGGCTCCGGGCTCTGACCTGTCAGCACAGAGTCCGTCACAGGGCTCGAACCCACGAGCGGTGAGATCATGACCTGAGCCAAAGTCAGAAACCTAACCGACTAAGCCCCCCCCCTCCCCCAGCGCACCTCTCACATTGTTTTCTAATCAAATGCACCATGGATTGTAATGTGAATAGTACACACCAAGAATCAAAAGGAACTCCACAAAGAAGTCTATCAAGAATAGGTTTTATGGTGGGGTGCCTGGATGGTGCAGTCGGTTAAGCATCCAACTCTTGATCTCAGTTCAGCTCGTGATCTCACGGTTCGTGAGTTCGAGCCTCCTGTCATGCTCTGGAGCCTGCTTGCGATTCCGTCTCTCCCTCTCTCTCTGCCCCTCCCCTGCTCACGCTCCCTCCTTCTCTCTCAAAATAAATAAATAAACTAAAAAACTTTTTAAAAAGAGTAGGTTTTAGGGAAATAAATATGAAACCTTACTAGAGAGACAAGTCTAGAAGGAAATACATCCAAATATTAATAGTGATTATCTCTGGTGGTAGGACTATGAATAGGGTTTTTTCCCCCTTTTATCTTTCTGTATTTTCTAAATTCTAAATAGTGAGCATATGTGTCTTTTACAATGAGAAAGAAAACCAACAGACCTTATTTTTTAAATGTTTATTTATTTTGAGGGAGAGAGCGGGGGAGGGGCAGAGGGAGAAGACACAGAGAATCCCAAATCTGCACTGCAGAGCCCAATACAGGGCTCGGACTCATGAACCGTGAGATTATGACCTGAGCTAACCAAGAATTAGATGTTTAACCAACTGAGCCACCCAGATGCCCCACCTACAGGACTTATATTTTAAAATGAAGGAAGAAATAGAATTGAATCATTGTTTACAGCTCCTGCAAATTTCTTTTCTCCCTCCTCACTCATGCTCTTAGTTCATGTCCATCCACATCTGGCCCTCTTGACTGGCTCCTTCCATTGCCCCATCGGGCATTGTTCCTCCTAGTAGACAAGCCTCTCTTTCTCTGAGATTGTAGCTCACCTCTTCTCAACCCTTTCTTGGGATTCTATCTCAATAAAGCTGGGATAACATACAGTTCATCCATTTAAAGTATATAATTCAACTGTTTTTTTGTCCAGTCACACAGTTGTGCAACCCTCACCACAATCCACAGTCAATTTTAGAACATTTTCATCACCTCAAAAAGAAGTCCCATGCCCTTTAGCTATCACTCTTCAACCCTTCTCATCCCCCCACACCAGCCGTAAGCAACCACTAATCTACCTTCTGTCTCTCTAGATTTGCCTATGCTAGACATTTCACGTAAATGGAATCCTATAATACATGGTCTTCCGTGATTGGCTTACTGCACTTAGCATAATGTTTTCAAGGTTCACCCATGTTGCAGCATATTCCTCTTGAAATATTTATTCCTCTTGAAAGCCAAATAATATTTCATTGTATGGACTGTATGTTTGTTTATCCATCATTCATCAGTTGATGGACATCTGTCTTGTTCTACCTTTTGGCTATCGTTAATAGTACTGCTGTGAGCACACATATACATGTACTTCTTTGAGCACTCATTTGTAATTCTTTGGGGTATATGCCTAGGAGCGAAATTGCTGGGTCATATGGTAACTTCTGTACTTGACTTAGTGAGGAAGTCACCAAACTGTTTTCCACAGCAGCTGCACCATTTTGCATTCCCATCTGCCATATGAGGGTTCCAGTTTCTCCACATCTTCACCAGCACTTGTGGTCTTTTTTATTTTATTGTCCTTTTTATTGTCATCCTAGTGGGTGTGAAGCGGCATCTCACTGTGGTTTTGATTTGCATTTCCCTGATGACTAATTGATGTTTAACTTGACTTCATCTTGGCCTTCCTGATCTGATTCTTACACAGAAATCCCTGTGAAGCCCACCACCATCTTCTTACCAGGCAAAGACTATTCAAGCTGCTATACCGGATTAGTCCAGGGGCTTACCCAGCCCAATAGCCAGTTGGTCTTTGAAAAAGAATACCAGGAAAAATATTTGGGTAGTGATAGATGGTAGCAAATTTATTTTTTCAGGTGAGTTATTGGCCCTAATTCAAATCCCCAGGAAAAATATTTGGGGAGAGAACATGGTTGTGCTTATTAATACCCACCTCAAAAGATGAAGGATTTATTCATCCTGTGCATATAAAATAGGTATCTGGAATGTGAAAAGTATCTTAATTACCTTGCATACTTTCTGGAATATAATATATATTTCATTAAATATTTATATTCTACAGGCTTGTAGGAATGGTAATATTGGCAACAATTAATGTTATGGGGGGATTACTTTGTGCCAGGTACTGTGCTACACACTTGACATGCACCGTCTCAGTTAATCATCACAGCAACCTATCATTAGCTTCATTTTACAGTTAAGGAAACTAAGCCCCAGAGGAGTTTAGAATTTGCCTAAAGTTTCACTGCTAAGTAAGGGAGTAGCTGGCATTTGACACTCATGTGGGTCAGACTCCAAAATCAGTGCTCTTACCTACTTCGCCTAATGGCTTTTACCGGGCTGTTCTGAGAACACAGCCAGCATTATAGCACGGTCACTAAACGAAACTGTGTTCTAAATTCAAAATAACTAATTCACAACCAAGTTTTTAAAACACAGTCTCTTCCTAGGTCCATCCTGTATGTCCTGTGGAAGTAATGAGCCCTCTATGACATGGGATGGCCTTTTATGTCCCCAAGTTACCTTGCTCAAGTTTCAAAGAGATTCCCCTGAGTTCTAGAATTTGATGACCCAGACTGTGTTCACATTATTCACATTCTCTGTGGTTTTCTTAGACATTTATCTTGACCCCACTGAGTAATATCCTTCCATACTAAAGTTGGAGGTCTTATGTTTATGGCAGTCCCTTATCCCCTTGATGTTTAGGCAGACCCTCTCTGAATCTTCTCCAACTTGCCAGTGACCTTTATGATCATCCAGGGAAACTGCAAGGGTTCAGGGGCGGAGAGAAGTTCAGAGTCGTTTTTTGTTTTGTTTTTTTTTTTCTTTTTAACTTGGAAGTCAAATTGGAAGGCTTTGGCATGAATTCAATTTTTCTTCCCATGTGCTATCTCAGAGTTTGGAAGTAGGAGGAGGCCTAAGGGAAACTCTTTCATGAAAGAGCAGGCCGTCACCCGCCCCCCCATAGACTAATGGCCATATTCCATTTCCTCATGGAGTGGGGGGAATTACTCAGCCTCGGCCTTTACTCTTTCAGTTTCCACTCTTGGGAACTGTATTATTACCTTGTAAAACAGAGCATCTCTCCTATTAGCGTTAATTGAACCCATCTTTTTCCTGTTAGAAACTATAATGTTGACTTTTATTTTCAGAGCTCTGTATTGAGCCTCTTCCACATTGGAGGGTGACGGAGCTCAGCCCCCAGAAGTAGGCTGCAAGGGCGTTTGAGCATAGCAGGAGGCAACTCTTGGGGCATCAGGAGTTATATATATGTCAGCACCCTTTCTCGAGTTGTACTGTCCATCACCCTGGCTTTTCCATGCCCCTAGCCTTTGTGAAGATGTGCTGAGTATTATAAGCGTGCTCTTTCTTCCAAATCATCAGTTGAAATGAATCGTTTTATGGTAACAAAGTGGAAAAATGCAAGAAAAGAATTTCCACCAGTCTTCCTCTTTTGGCCGGATCAGAGAACAAGCCCCAGAAGGCATTTCTGGGCTCAGGACTCTCCCACACCAGTGTCCAAATGAGATTCAGGCCTCTGGCTCCTCCAGAGGCCTATATATCAGGCCAGTCCATTCTTAGCCTGGAGACAGTATTGAATAATTACTCCACTGCCAGCAAATTCCCTGGCCAGAGTCTCCAAAAACTTAGTAGAGACTTAGGACAGACTTGATTATGAAGAACGCTTTAACTTCCTTTCTACCGGCAACATTGCTTTAGAAAAATAAAGAGTATTTTATTTTTGTTTACCATCGGACATCTATTGTATAGATATTTTAATATTTCTTTATAAACGTATCCACATCTCTCCAGTCTGTAGTGTCTTATTTTGTGTGTCCCTGTACATCTGAAACAAGATAATAGGCCAGAAATTTTGCTGGATAATGTGTGTATGTGTGTTGATACATATTTGCATATATAATGTGCTCACTCTCTCCTCCTCTCTCTCTCTCCCCCCTCAAGACACACATTTGTCTTATATGTAAAAGAAAAGCCAAAGCAAATAAATAATAAAACATAGTAGGATCCACTCCCTCCTGTCTCCCCTCCACCCATAGGAACCACAATATACGCACAAAGAACAAAGAAACCTTCGTCCTCTAGCAGATGTGAGTGTCTCTGACTGTGTTGTCAGGAGAATTTCATAGAGCATACACTGCTCTGAGCACCCTGCAATTCTGATCTGCAACTATTAGCCCGAGCCTATATGGAAAGGGGCCATCTCTAGGGTAATAGCATTGTAAATTACAATCAATGCACTCAATTACACCCAGAAACAAAGATATGTAGTGCTGCAGTGTGCCTTGTAATCAGCACCTTTGAGAATGTAGGTAACCGCGTTCTGAACAAACAATGGAAGCCGAACGTGCTAGAAAATGAACGTTGGAATTAAATCATCCTTCTGATAGGAGAGGCACCTTATATGGCGAACAACTTTTTTTTCCCTTAATATCATTTTATTGATTTTTTTTAACTAAATTGTGGCCTTGTAGCCAAGAATGTCTTTTAAAATCATTTATGGCTCTAATCAGCCTGGCAGAGCCTTTCTGTCATGCTGATAAGGAAATTAAACTTTTCTCATACTGGGTTTACTTGCTTCTTATGCACAGATGTTTTCTTTTCCTTTCAGGGACCTAATTCAGAAGTTGAAATCTTTCATCAGCTTCTATAGTGTTTTGCCTGGCTACGTCTGCAGCCACAGCCCTGTGGCCGAAAACGACACTCTTTGCTGGAACGGACAAGAACTTGTGGAGAGGTAATCTTTTTTGAATGTTAAATATCGCAGTATTTGAGAAAGAATCATCATATGTTCATCTCAAGGTTAGTTATATATTCTCTATGCCTTCATTAATTACAGAAGAAAAATCCTAGGGAAAAACATACACGTGGGCATCCGTGACACGCCAGATGCCGTGTATAACCTTACAGCCCTTACAGAACTTACAAACTTTGAGGCATGTAGAGAACTGTGTATTCAGGGACATTTTACAAGGTGTGGAGCATAAAACAACTTTGGCTTCTTCCATCTCCTCATTATGTGGACCCTTATTTATTTATTTATTGGTCTGAGGAAATTACATACATGCTAATAGCTATCATTTAGTGAGAGTAAATGGCATATTAAGCGCCATGCTAAGTGCTTGTCTGTATTAACTCTTTTTATCCTTAACACCAGTCCTCTGAAACAAATGCCATCACTTTCCCCCAGTTTATAGATGAAGATGGAGAAAGGAAGAATAGGGAGGGAAAGAGGAGTACCATTTCATCAGGCAGTTTTGCCAGAATGGTTGATCACTGAGTGTTAATATAATCTGTGCTAACATCTGTCATCTATGAAGAATTTGCTTGTCACTGGAAAGGAAGGAATATTTATTGAGCAAATATTTACTGAGCACCTTCTAAGTGCCAGTCATGTTGAAGTGAACAAAACAGACGACATTTCCGGTCCTGGCGGAGGTTTCTTTCTAGAGGGCTCATGGCATTCCTAACCTCCCTTGCTTCTCACGTGTAAGGAATAGTTTGGGATTAAGGGACGAAATTAGGAGGGGGAGAATGCTTAGGAAACCACATGGAGTTGATGAACATGCTTCCAGAACTATCTGTCCCAGCAGTAGCGTCTTGTAGAGGAGAATGCAGAGGATACTTGAACTCGAGTTCTGAATCTTTTACTAATGAGTTGCTTAATCTAGAGCAAGTGACTTACTCTCTCTGAACCTTGGTTTCCCCATCTAAAAAGTGAGATGGTTGGATTAGAGCCCTTCTGCTCTGGCAGTCTATGGGGTTTTTCCCTTACCAACTCATTCATTCATTCACTCACTCATTCATTCATACGTTTATGTTTTGAGATCCTATGGATTAGGTGCCAAGTTAGTGCTAGGGATATGAGGGTGAAGTTACTTGCTTTCAGGAGCTTATAGGCTAGTGGGAACCAACATCAGGACAGGTCAGGATGCTTTAAAAGGAATGAATTAACAGTGTAATGTAATAGACAGAGGAAGGCTTTGGAGCCAGATGACCTTGCATTTGTATCTCTCTGTCCTGCTACTTATGGCATGGGGCCTTGGGTGAGTCACTTAACCTCGACAGTCCCTAGGTCCTCTTCTGTAAGGGAAGGGCATCTCACAGGGCTGTTATAACTATTAGGTGAGGTCATGAATGTAAAGTCCCTAGCCGACTGGCTAGCTCAATCCATGTTCCCTCTCTTCCTTCTCCCTTTCTCCCTTCCCCCTCTCCCTCTCCTCTTCCCTTGCCTGAAAACAGCTTATTTCTCAACTAAGTCATGTTACTGACCTGGGACAGTGAGAATGAGGTGCTAATGGGACTGAAGTTGCATGCCACCCTGGGTGAGTCCTTGAACTTGCGGGGAGATCCACTTCCCTCCAGCAAATGTAAATCGGGCTAGAGGGACTAATGGCCCCACGCATCCACTCCGCTCTGGAGAAATCGTGCATATTTATCATCCTAAAAGCTCATCAGGTTCTAAGGAGAATCATGAAAATGTACTTAACTGTTATGACATATTTTTTTTTAAGTGTCAGAGAAAAGCCGTTGGTATTTGGCTTTATAAAACGCAGATGCTTTAAAACAGGTATAAACAATATAATCCTTAAAAAAGAAAATGCCCACAGGACAAATATGTGGTTCTTGCATAAGCTTCATGAGAAACCATCCCAGTGACTTACCCACTGGTATGCTAATAGGGTAAAAAGGAACAATTCCTGAATACTGATTTGTTTTAAGCAGCGTATCTTCTAACTCTGGTCTGTTGTTTTTAAAAAAAAATTTAAATACTCATTTATTTTTGAGAGAGAGACAGACAGAGCACGAACCGGGGAGGGGCAGAGAGAGAAGGAGGCACACTCTGAAGCAGGCTCCAGGCTCTGAGCTGTCAGCACAGAGCTTGATGCAGGGCTCGAACCCACGAACTGTGAGATCATGACCTGAGCCGAAGTAAGACGCTTAATGGACTGAGCCACCCAGGCACCCCTGTTCTTTTTTTTAATATACTTTGTTTTTTAAATGTTTATTTATTTTGAGAGAGTGAGAGAGAGAGAGAGAGCAAGCAGCAGAGGGGCAGATGTTTATTTATTTTGAGAGAGGGAGAGAGAGAATCCCAAGCAGTCTCTGCGCTGACAGCACAGAGCCCAATGCAGGGCCCAATCTCATGAATCATGAGATCACGACCTGAGCCAAAATCAAGAGTCGGATGCTTAACCAACTAAGCCACCCAGGCATACCTAACCATAGTCTGTTCTTAAAGAGGAAAATTTAGTTGATAATATATTTATTTGTTAATGTATTCATTCATTTATTTACTCATTTAACAAATATTTGAGCACCTACTGTATATCAAGTACTAATATTGGTTTCCTTATTGTTGTGTTTGTTTAAGGCAAATGTAATCCTGATGGATATATCTCCTTTTGCTCTTCAAGAAAAACAAAGTCAGATGATCCAGTTTAAGTTAATTCAAAAGAATTTCTTCCCAGGCCTATGTTTCTTTGAATTAGTGGGATTTTTTACTAAAGTTTATTTTATTTATTTAGAGAGAAGGAGAGAGAGAGTGCCAGTGTGTGTGAGCAGGGTAGGAGCAGAGAGAGAGAGAGAGAGAGAGAGAGAGAGATAGGAATCCCAAGCAGGCTCCATGCTTTGGGCAGAGCCTGACATGGGACTCAATCCCATGACCGTGAGCTCATGACCTGAGCTGAAATCAAGAGTCAGATGCTCAACCAACTGAGCCACCCAGGTGCCCTGGTGGGATTAAAAAAATTTTTTTTAAGTTTTATTATTCATTTTGAGAGCAAGTGAGCACGAGTGGGGGAGGGGGACAGAAAGAGAGGGAGAGGGAGAATCAGAAGCAGGCTCTGCACACTGTCAGCATGGAGCCTGATGCGGGGCTTGATCTCACGAACCGCAAGATCATGACCTGAGCTGAAATCAAGAGTCTGCCACTTAACCGACTGAGCCACTCAGGCACCCCTATGGTGAGATTTTTTAAATTGAATTTTGCTCATATAAACTACTTCATGCCCAGTATACTTTCATAAAGGATGTTTCCCGAGAATCAAGAAAGTCCTCTTCTCTCAAATGGTGGAATCCAAAGCCTTCTAAATTTGAATGAGTCTAAAAATTAGTGAAATGTACTTTTGTACCATTAAAAGAACTCTGTTAACTGAAGTTCTTTTTTTTTTAATTTGCTAGCTTTAAATATCTCAGGCTATCAAACAAAATAATAACATAAAACAAACGGTATCGAGAAAAGCTATTATTCCAAACACCTATTTATACTTCTGAAAAGTCTATTGCTTCAAAACAACTTTTAATGTTGATATGTGCTATCTAGGGAGGGAGGGAAAGAAGGGAGGAAGGAAGGGAGGAAGGAAGGAAGGAAGGAAGGAAGGAAGGAAGGAAGGAAGGAAGGTTGAGAGGGAGGGAGAAAGGAAAGAAGGAAATCAAACATTTGCAGACAGTAGAATGGTAATATAATCCAGAAAGTGACTCTTTCTTGGTTAGTAACCTCAGGTTATAATTAACCTATACTTAAATTACTGACCTAATGCGATGATTGGACTAGGGAATAGTGTCAAACTAGATTTTTTTTTTTAAAAATTACTCAAGAATATACATTTAGTAGTACGGAGTTCTGTAGCCCAAGGACATGTATGCCCTCCATTTGTGCCATTTATAAAGATTAGCTGCACACTGCACGTCTTATCTGTAGTAAAACCTCTTTCCAGAGCTTTCTTTGAATTTCCCATTTCATTTAGTCTTAAGTAACAGTTGCCACTTTATATGGTCAAATCAGTTGTAACCTTGTTATCGTTACAGGTTGGGTTTGTATTACTTTCAACCTATTTTACTTTAGTCAAGAAAATTTACGAAAATGAAGGATCCTGAAAGGAAATAGGACTTGTCAGTGGAGACACCTGATTAAAAGGAACATATTGATACTTAAGAAAATATGGGTCAATATCCACATTACTGGGTTGTGGGAGACATTTATACCCTCCTTCTACGCGTGTACATACAGACCACTCAATTTTTAAAGAGTTCAAGCCACTGTTTCTCTAAATATGGTCACATCCTTTCAATTGTTAGCTCTTATGAAAGCAGTCAATTAAAACACGAATGAAGAGAATGTTTCCACAGATCTAGTCTGAGGGAGCACCACATAAGCCTGTTCTTTGTCCTTCTAACCTCTCCACCACAACTCACCCCACACCCCATCTTGGCTTGAGATAAACATTGGCTTCTGGGATTTAGCAGAGAAATCTTGGAATCAGTGAACTTGGCTCATGTGAGGGTACACTCTTTCATCTGAGCTACCTACCATGTATCCTATAGGCAAAGCTTTCGTACAGTTGCCAAAGGCAGAAAATCCTCCATCTTTTGCCTTTGTGGAACTACAGAGAATTTCAATTAGAGAATCCCTGGGACCAAGAGAAGCATAAAGGATCCCATGGGAGTAAGTTAACGCTGGGCTGAACAACAGGTAAACGTAGGCTTTGCCTGCATTGGCGCTGAAAATACCTGTATGAAGAGTGAGCAGTGTAGTAAATACGTCCTCATACACCGTTTCAGAACCGTTAGGCTAAATATCTGGATCACAGACTAAAATTTTCATTCTTCTTCCGGATGGCTTGATACCCTCTGGAAGGTACGCCCCATTGTTCTGTTTAATCAAGTTTATCTTTAAATTAGTGTAACAGGAACTACTTAAACTTATACATGTTCAAAAACTGCTAGTTAGACAAAAAGTGCTATGTTGTCTGTACATTTAGCATCTGATCATTCAGGTTCATCCAACAAAGACTGAGCACTTCTCATACACTGGGCCCCGTGGGGCGGGGCGATAAGTAGAATCCAGTGCCTGCTAGTGCTGAGGAGTTTTCAGGTTAACGAGAAGCAGTCCAGGGAGAGTTCCCCTCTGTATTGACTGTGTGTGTGTAATTGAGGTGAAATTCACATAACATAAAATTAACCATTCTAGAGTATACAATTCAGTGGCATTTTGTACATCCATGATGTTGTATAATCACTACCTCTGTCTAGTTTTAAGACCTTTGCCTCGCTCCGAAGAGAGAGCTCGTACTCATGAGCAGTCATTCTCCATTCCCTCCTTCCCATAGCCCATAGCAACCAACCACCAGTCTGCTTTCTGTCTCTTTGGATTTACCTATTCTGGATGTTCCATATAAATAGAACCATTTACTTAGCATAACGTTTTCAGGGTTCATCCACATTGTAGCATGTATCAGTACTTAATTCCTTTTTTATGGCCAAATAATATTTCACTGCCTGGATATAGAACATTTTGTTTATCCACTGTCATCACTGTGTTCACGTGAACCCTGAGCATCTACAGCTCTCTCAGGCTTCTCCCACCACCTCTGGATTCCGTGTGGCTCACCCTTAACCTTGAGGACAGGGCAGCCAAACCTTCAGACATCCTAGCCCCCTCGTCTTTGACCATCACCTGAATGCTAGCCTCTCCTTCACCTCTCAGCTGTATGTGTGTGCTCAAGTAGCTTCTCCTGCAATCAGCACACCTCCTGTAGGGTTTTCTGCTTCCCCAGTGATTTTGAGGCTTATCAGTTCTGTATATACAAGTACTTGTACTTTGTGGCATGATGTCTTAGTCCCCTTTGTGATCCAGTCCTGGCTGGTCTTGCTCCTTATCATGTTGCGGGGCTGGTTGGGCCTGGATCCGTGTCCACTCCTGAATATTGCTGTTATCTTCTTGACAGTTCCACATTACCACTTCTGCACATAATAAATCTGTATCCATTTTGTGTATTCTCAGGATGACTCTGGGACTCCCAGTGGAGTACATGAGGCACCTGGCATTAGAGAATATATTCCCTGAGTTGTGCAGGGGCAAATTTCACTGAAGGTGCCTCCTCTCCCTCCTCTGTGATCTCATGTCCCATTTCACCTGAGAGATTAAAACACACACACACACACACACACACACACACACACACACACTGTGTGTGTGTGTGTGTGTGTGTGTGATGCACCCTTATTTCCACTGATCAGACAAGTCTTCCAATGTTCACAATGCCTCTTCAGAATTTCTCTGCTTAATTAGAAAGGCCAAAGCAGGAATATACAAAGCAATTATTTTAGTTTTCAAGGAGTTTAATTCCTATCTCAAAACCTATTGGATGTTGCAGAAAAGTAGGGTAAGGAGACTATTTTTCTCTCTCTTCTGCCAGGCTGGATGGATAGACTATGGCATATCAACCAGTGGGAGTGAGCATGAGACCATCCCTTAACACCCAATTCCTGGCATATTCAATATAATTTTTAAAATGAGAGCAAAAAATGTCTTCTTTTGGCCCCTATAATCTAGGAAAGGTGAGGGAGAATAGTTGATTGTTTTCATAATGCACTTAGTTTTTAAGTTTATTTATTTTTTGAGAGATAGAGCATGTGTGAGCAGGAGAGGGGAAGGGAGAGAGAGAATTCCAAGCAGGCTCTGCACTGTAAGTGCAGAGTCCAACATGGGGCCCGATCCCACAAACCACAAGATGATGACCTGAGCCAAAATCAAGAGTCCAGCACCCAATTGACTGAGCCACCCAGGCACCCCCATAATGCACTTATTTAATTTAATTTTATTTTTTAATTTAAATTCAAGTTCGGTAACATACAGTATGTAGTATTGGTTTCAGGAGTAGAACCCAGTGATTCATCTCTTACATATGACACCCAGTGTTCATCCCAACAAGTGCCCTCCTTAATGCCCATCACCCATTTACCCATCCCGCACCCACCTCCCCTACAGAAACCCTCAGTTTGTTCTCTGTATTTAAGAGCCTCTTATGGTTTGCCTCTGTCTCTGTTTTTATCTTATTTTTCCTTCCCTTCCCCTATGTTCATCTGTTGTGTTTCTCAAATTCTACATATGAGTGAAATCATATGATATCTTTCTCTGACTTATTTTGCTTCTCATAATACACTCTAGTTTGATCCACGTTGTTGCAAATGGGAAGATTTCATTCTTTTTCATTGCCTAGTAGTATTCCATTATATATAAACATGTACACAAACACACACACGCACATATACAGATACACATGTACATACCCACACACACTGTGGCCTATAGGTCTTATCTTCAACTGAGCCACTCAGGCGCCCCTACATAGTGTTCTTAAAATATGTGCATTAGGGTTCCCCTTTCTCCACATCCTTGCCAACATCTATTGATGGGAATGCAGCCACTCTGGAAAACAGTATGGAGGTTGTTCAAAAAATTAAAAATAGAACTACCCTACAACCCAGCAATTGCACTACTAGGTATTTATCCAAAGGATACAAAAATGCTGATTCAAAGGAGCACATGCACCCCAATGTTTATAGCAGTGCTATCAACAATAGCCAAACTATGAAAACAGCCCAAATGTCCATTGACAAATGGATAAAAATGTGATATATAGAGAAACGTATATCTATATATAGATAGAACTTCACAATCTTCAGTTTGATGGTAAAGGAATTACGTGAAGATAAGACCTATAGGCCACAGTGTATACATATTCAGACACACATGTACGCATGCACAGCTCATTGCAGTCACATCCAAACAGGCTAGTGATATACAGCAGTTGCTATATATAGCTCCCATGCTCTCCTTATAAAGTAGATTATTTGTTATTTGGGTTTTGCTTGTTTGTGTTTTAGGTTTATGTGGTGGCTTTCCTCCAAATGGCTCAAGGCAGTGTACATACAACTGTTTCTTAAAGATTTTATTTTTACGTGATCTCTACACCCAGGATGGAGCTCAAACTCACAACCCTGAGATCAGCAGGCACACACTCCACTGACCAAGCCGGCCGGGCACCCCAAAGATTTTTTTTTTTTAAGTAATCTCTACATCCACCATGGGGCCAAACTGACAACCCCAAGATCAGGAGTCACATGCTCCACTTACCGAGCCAGCCAGGGGCCCCCAGTCAACTTTAACTATGGGATAGCCGACGGAAGTACCAAGGGGAAGGAAATATATGAGATAGACTACAGAGCCGAGAGGAAGGGGCACAGGAAAGAAAGTAAACAGTGCATCATGGACATAATATTCAAAGGCATTGATTCAGGTCCTGAAGTCATTTGATTGCAAATTTGTTTACGCACAGGCCAGACTAAAATCCTGTGGAAGTCAAGGCCCGGTGGCTCTTCTCAGTAGCCCCAGTCGTGATGGTTTGGGGATTAGAAACTTGAGTAGGGACTTCTGCATCCCAGTGCTCTCTTTCTGTGGCTAGTTATTCGTTTGGTCCCTACCCCACAGAAAGTTCTGCTTACTGGCAAGAGGAGAGAATGTTCGCCTGGCTCTACAGTTCTTGGTCCCCCACAGACATTTTTGGATATCATTTCTGCTTTAGTTTTCCTGGAAGCTGAAACATGACACTCGGGTCTTTCTGATTTGAGGAACTGCTATGGTAGCCTGAGTGCATGCCCTAGAATGAAGGAACTGAAGTGGCCTACTGCTTGCTGGCACGGCAGTTCACGGCTCCTACCTTACTTCAGGTAAGTCCAGATTAGTCATGGAGAAACTTTGAAGGAAAAATGGATCATGTAGAGAAGGCCCTGATTTGGTATAGCGTGAAATACTTACGGCAGCTGAAGACGTTTTAAAATCCCGGTAAGGTAAGACAGATAAGTTTGGAGTGTACCTCCATGTAATAATCCCTCTGAGAGCTTAGATTGGCATATTTTTCATCATAGCTTTATCTCAAAAGTAGTGTTTAGTGACAGGTATTTTTCAGGACCTACTCTATGGCAATATGTGACATTTATCCCGTAAGATTATGGTGTCGCATACAGTAACCCTACCTTCAGAATTGAGTGAGAAAAACCCAGCTTATCCCGCTGACTGACAGCTTAATATGGTGTACCACGTCTGGGATCTGGGATGGGCTGTACCTGACTACTGTCATGTCTGAAGTAGCAGAACACATTTTCATGGCTCCATATTGATGTCTCTAACCACCTGTTAAAGACTCAGGACTTATTACTATAAACAGATTGTGTCCTATTAGTACTTAGGCCAGCCCTTCCTGTGCTCAGCTGGATCAGTTCATTATATGGAGAACATTTGGGGGCCTTCAGGGCCAGTCTCAGAATATCCAAATCCTCAACAAATAAATACCACCTCACAATTTCCCTTTGAAATGTGATTCTGATGGTGGGCAAGGCCAGTCTCCTCTTACGATCATGGCTCCATGCACCAGTGCTCTTCTAGCCCAGAAGGCATAGGAGATGTGTCCATGAAGGACTATAACTGCCTTTAAGAAATTATTGATTTAACATACTAGAGCTTCTACACTCTTTAAATATTATTGCTTCAAAGCAAGTGCAGTGGTAGGTCATAGACTAATTATATGGATGCCACCAGTCCTCAAAACATTTTTCTACGTCTTCGTTGGGAAGAGCCTTGAGGGCATATGGCCAGTCTTTGTGGCCTGTCACTTGCTGGTTCTCAGCCCGCTGATCTTCGGTGGTGTAGGCTGAGGATTATAGTAAGAAGACCCCTGAGAGGTTAGCAAACATGACCCAGGTGATGGGTGCATCTTGGGAAGAGTGCAGTCTTTAGAACGATGCAGATGGAGATTTTAATCTTGGTTCTGACACTGTGTGCTTCGGGCATGTCATTGGACATCAAATTCTGTTACCTGATTTGTAAGATGGGGATGATACTTACTCTGCAGCATTGTTGTGAAGATTGTTCCAGCATGCAGGCACTGAATAAATGATGGCTGTTGCTGATGTTATCACATCATTATAGTTGGGTCCAGCAGACCAGGTAAATAAATGTCCAGAGCAAGGGTGAAGAAGTGTAGGCCGCTCTTCCTGGAAAGGTGAACTGGATTTGGCGGAAATATCCACAAGTCTTTTGGAACCGAACTGTTGAGTGGGGTAGTTGATCAAGCATGTTCATGCCATGTGGGGCCCCTTTGGAGCAAGAAGATGAAATAATGGGGCTGTTCATTTCCCATGACACTTTGGTTGACTTCAAATGGGATTTCCAAAGAGAAGTTCCGGAAATGCTTTAAGTAATGTCAGAATCACTGATGGGCACAACACGGTTTGTATATGTTCTGGTAGATGTTTAGGAGTTTGAAATCTGTCATTACTTTATATTCACCTCCCAGAGAACATGTAAGGTAGGTGGAGAATGGATTGAAATGAGGCTGCTGGGCAGGGTGAGTCTCCTGACCTTTTCCTGATAAGAATTCCAGTGTCTGGGCGCCTGAGTGGCTCAGTCAGTTGAGCATCCGACTTCGGCTCAGGTCATGATCTCACAGTTCGTGAGTTCAAGCCCCGTGTCAGGCTCTATGCTGACAGCTCAGAGCCTGGAGCCTGCTTCCGATTCTGTGTCTCCCTCTCTCTGCACCCCTGCCCCACTCACACTCTGTCTTTCTCTCTCTAAAAAAAAAAACATTAAAAATTTTTTTAAAAATTCCAGTTTCACTGCATCAGAATGCTTCTGACCTGGGGGCACCTGGGTGGCTCATTAGGTTAAGCACCCGACTCTTGATTTTGGCTCAGGTCATGATCTCACGGTGTGTGAGTTTGAGCCCCATGTTGGGCTCTGTGCTGACAGCTCAGAGCCTGCTTGGGATTCTGTCTCTCCCTCTCTCTCTCTGCCCCTCCTCCCCTGCTCACGTACTCTCTCTCAAAATAAATAAACTTAAAAAGACTCATGCTTCTGACCTCCACAAACACCTGAAATATTTTCACCCAATTACTCTGACCCAGGAGGGCTACTGCTGATAGTCGGTCACTAAGTATCAAAGAAAACAGACTCTTGAGACTTGCTTGTGTACAGGACAGGGCAAGATCTGTCAGGGAAGCCTTGATTGAGAGCCTCCCACCAGTGGGCCTGCCCTTAGCCCACTCTGACTCCTTTGTTGTTGTAAATGTTGTGGTGGTAGTGATTCTTTATTTTTTTTAATTTTTTAAATGTTTTATTTATTTTTGATACAGAGAGAGACAGAGCATGAGAGGGGGAGGGGCAGAGAGAGAGGGAGACACAGAATCCGAAGCAGGCTCCAGGCTCCAAGCTATCAACACAGAGCCTGACGTGGGGCTCAAACCCACGAACAGTGAGATCATGACCTGAGCCAAAGCCAGACGCTTAACCAACAGCCACCTGGACGCCCCATGGTGGTAGTGATTCTTGTCCCCTGCAGGGTACAGGAAGTGTCGAGCAGGTGCCATTTCTTTCCTGCCTGTGGCCCCAGTTCTTCCCCCAGAGTATGAGCTCTTGGTGGCTCCTTTAAAAGAAACTCAGCTCTCCAGGTTTTGTCCTTTCTTCCTCTACTTAAGCAAGGGCAAAAATATCGTTTGAGTTTTTGTTGACTTTCACTATATGCCAAACAGTTGGGGGTTAACAAAAAGCACACGGAGGCAAATCTCAACATTACATGGCAATCATAAGACACAGCATAGTCGTGTTTCAGTGCATAACTTTGGGTTCAGCGAGCATGCGTTTGAATTTCTGCTCTAGCATGCACTAGCCACTTCTCTTCCCTGAGTCCCTGTTTCCCCATCTGTACAATGGAATTGATGATTTCTACCTTAATAGATTGCTGAGAGAATTCATAGAGATTGTGAAATGCAGAGTATAGTGTCTAGAATATAGTAGGCCCTCAATAAATAGTAGCTATGGGGCACCTGGGTGGCTCAGTCGGTTGAGCGTCTGACTTGATTTCAGCCCAGGTCATGATCTCACAATTCATGGGTTGAGCCCCACATCTGGAGCTTTATGCTGACAGTGTGGGGCTTGCTTGGGATTCTCTCTCTCCCTCTCTCTCTGCCCCCCTCCCCTACTGGTGCTCTCTTTCTCTCTCAAAATATATAGACTGAAAAAAGAAAAAAAAAGAAACGGTAACTAGTATTGCTGTTGTTCAATAAAAGAAGCCTATAAAAAGGCCCTTGTAATTCTTCACCAGAAGGCAGATGGAGCTAGGCCTCATTTTAGCTCTGTTCAATGACCCATTTCTTAATTCTTCAGGAAGCCAGCTTCACCCACTCCCTCTTATTTTTAATTTATTTCTTCTCTTTTCTGCAAAAGCAAACAAACAAAATACTCCATCTTTGGTCCCAGTTGGTGCACCTTTGGTTGCTGCACGTTGGTCCTAGTTGGTGGGCATTTGAGTCCACTGGGAACCAAGCGAGAGTCACTGCAGCTAAGCATATGTACGGGGCTGGCCTTTCGCCCTTCGTTTTGCAGTTTTTAGCAAAGATGGTTTAAAGAACTTCTCCTAGGATTTCTTAATGGTGATTAATACAGGGAATCTTCCTCCATGACTTACACTAGAAACCAGGACTTGTCTAGTTGCAGGTCAAGTCGAGTTCCCCAAGGCTCTAATGTCCTTTTTGTCACCCTTGGCTTAACCTTTTTGGAAAAGGAGAGAGATCATTAAAATCAGTTGTGATTTCCCGGTTTCTCAAGCCAATGAATTTTATTCTTTTACGTGAGCATGGCTTTGATCCTTGGGTTTGTCGTTCTTATAATGAAGTTTCATTTCCCCGTGAAGAAAACCTTTTAATTTGTAGCTCCTGTGTCATGGGAGCTTTCTACTCTTTGCCCTCTCATATTTTAGTGACCCCCATGTCAGATGATCTTAAAAACCACCCAAATCATGAACCCTTGCCTGGTTTGAGCTGCTCATTTGCTCATTTCATCCCTCTTCTTGCTTCTGGGCACAGCTACAGACCTCGAGCCAGGATGAATCTCTGTTCCAGCAGAAACTGGACTAAGCTGTCCTCACCAAAGGTTGGGGTACATCAGCTTTGGATTGGAGGGACATGTAGTGGGTTGTGCTACACAAGATCTCAGGCTGAAAACTTTATCTCCAAATATGATTAGGGAGGACTAGGACAGGGACCATTCCAGAAGGGACCAGAAAAAGACCTGTCGGATTGGCTTACCCCTACCTAAACTTAACTCAACGGTGTCTCTTCTGAGGAGCCTGAGTCCTCCTGCCCCATGCCCTAGTCTGGGTTACGGACCCCTCAGCACCTAGTGTTCCTCTAGCATATCCCCAGTTACCCTGTATTAGGAGCTTTCACATGTGCCTTTTCTACTAGCTCCATCTTCTACCTGAATATCCTCATTGGTTAGTTGTATGTGGCATAGAGTAACTTCTCCATCCTTGTTGAAGTCAGTGGATGAACTGACAAACATACTTGTGGCTAAACAAACCTGAGTACCAGATCTAGCTTCCCTGTGGTATCACTGTGTGCCTTTGGGCAGGTTGCTTCAACTCTCTGTGTTTTGTTTTCTCCTCCTGTGAAATGGTGAGATTAATTCCTCCTCCTTCCTACTTCTATAAGTGTTGCCACGAGCCTCCAATGACAAAATGCATTTGAAATATCTTTGAAAGTTATAAAGTGCCCTGCATTTACTAGGTTTTAATGTAGAAAAGTAGATCAGATATGGAGGGAAGTTCTGCCCTGAATACATGGAACTGTGTGCTGGCTAATTAACAGTTACTGGGCGGCCTCGCTTTACAAATGACTTAGCAGCTTTCTGAGTATTCCTCTCTATGCATCTTTCCAGAGATATTATTTTTTAATTTTTTTTCCTTAAGCAAATCCACCTATTCCCCACAAATTCTATTTTTATTATTTTTTTATTTTTTAATGTTTAGTTTTGAGAGCGAGTGAGCGAGCGAGAGAGTATGAGCAGGGAAGGGACAGAGAGAGAGGGAGACACAGAATCTGAAGCCAGCTCCAGGCTCTGAGCTGTCAGCACAGAGCCTGATGCAGAGCCCTAACTCATGAACTGTGAGATCATGACCTGAGCTGAAGTCAGACACTTAACCGACTGAGCCACCTGGGCACCCCCCACAAATTCTATTTTTAAACAAGTCCATCCATGGTGCTGAGTAAACCAGTTGGCCCTGGATAAGGAAATACTTTGAGGAATTGATAGCATCAGTTTAAATTAATGAAAAGTCTGAGTGACAGACCATTTTAAAAGAAATGTAGGTTTATTACTTTCAAACACATGTAATAACAGCACTGGGAACAGAGCTTGGAGAAAGACAGCCTGCATCAGAGAATCAAAGCAAACAAATAAGCATCAGTGATAATGAGTCTATTTACTGGGTGAATGTCCTGCTAAAGACCATCATCCTCAAATTGGCTAACATTCCCCTGGTGAAATCCATTTATTTAAGAAACACTTTTGCCCACACTTCATAGACATAAGGAAAGTCCCATTAAAAATCACTACACACTAGGGACGCCTGGATGGCTCAGTCGGTCAGGATTCCAACCCTTGACTTGAGCTCAGGTCATGATCTCGTGGTTCGTGGGTCTGAAGCCCTGGTCAGGCTCTGCGTTGACTGTGCGAAGCCTGCTTGGGATTCTGTCTCTCCTCTCTCTACCCTGCCCCCTGCTCACTTGTGTACATGTGCGCATGTGCGCTCGCTCTCAAAATAAAGAAATAAACTTAAAAAATTCACTACACATGGCTTCTGGATAACCCAGCTTTTCCAAATGCCAGCGGATGGCAGCTAGCATCAGCGCTCTGTGGTCTGGCGATACCAAATAGTAATCCCAAACAACAAACACCCTGTGGCCCCTACAGGGATCAACTTGACCCCAGTTTGCCTGAGACGTCCCTTTTTGGGCACAGAAGGTTATGAGTCTTCCGGCTTAGGCAGAGCAAGACAGTTGGTCACCCACTGGCAGCTATGCCTCTAACAGCCCCTAAAGCTGGAAGAGAGGCCAGGTGTAGGGGGCTTCCATCGGAGGGGCAAAGGCAGGCAGAGGGAACTGCAGCTCACCAATTCTGCTGATGCCTCTGCCTTCACTTTTGAACTTTTCTCACCATTTCCTCCCTGAAACATTTCAATCACATGTCTCTTCCTTCACCCCCAAATCCTATCTAAGGTTGTAGCACGACTTCAGAAAGTAGAACGGAAAGAGCAGAGGTGGTTCATGAAAATGATAGCATTTCTCTGGTGCTTCCCATGTGCCAGGCACTGTGCTACGCACCCTTGTGTGCGTTAATGGAGTTATGTTCACGGTAGCCTTTTGAGCTGGACATTCTCTTTACCCTCGTTTTACTGATGAGGTGAAGCGACTAGTCCAAAGCCACGGCAGTAGGGAGTTGTGATCAAAAACTCAGGTAGTCTGTGCGCTTCTACCCACTATACTGCCCTGCCCAGCAAATGTCTGGCTTCTCTCCTCCATGGGACCAAAGCTCTCCTTCCTTCTTTCTGCTTTTGAAGGAAATCCTGACATGTACACTTGCTTTTCTCTCTAGTCTGGCAGACCTGGAATGGATGTCTGTCCAGCTTTTCCCTGGCCTGTGCTGCTAAATCCTGTCCTTTCCTTGGTGTCTCCCCGGGCCAAGCCAGCTAACATAGCAGTGCATTTCCTGCCTCTCTTACCAGGCTGCTCTGCTCTCAGATCCACTCAAGGCTATAAAGTGACTTCCCCTGAAAGGTGATGACCATCTGAGGCTAGCCCTCCATTCAATGTCCTCTACACACACGGCTCCTGTAATAAAGCCATTGCCTGTGTATCCCCTGTGGAGCTTTGGAGCCCACGTAAGAAGAGACCCTCTTAGCCCCATCCCGGAAGTCCAGCCTGGGTCCTAGGTCTACCATGAACCTGTGTGCAACCTTGGGCGAGTCACTGCCCTTCACCTTTTTCTTTTATTTATAAAATGAAGGAGCCAGACAAAATGACCTCAAAAGCTCTTTCTAGCTCTAGCAGGCTATCAGATCCTATGACAAGGTTATTGGAGGGAGAGGGAATCTGAAAGGAGGAGGAATGCCCGTAAAGCCGCCATGATGGCTGGGAATTTCCAGTTCTTTCCCTGATGGCTTCCCAAACAGACCAAAGTGAAAGTGCGTCAAACGGAGCCCCAGGGTATAATCGTTCTCCTTAGGACAGTGGGGAACTCTTTACTGGACACCTCCCGGCATCTCCGGGGCTGCAGGGCAGCGGGTGGGTTGGCTGTTTGAGATGTCGTCAGAGTGGCTCTCGGTTTCCCATATTGGAGAGTTTGGGGTGAAATTCATACAATTAAACCTTAAAGAAAATGTCTCCCGTGTAGCACCACATAACCCCAATGGGGCTTCTGAGCAGAAGAAATGGAATTCGGTGTCCATTGCACCAAATAATATTTGACAGAACCACCCAGAATTGAAATGAGAAGCCCTGTAAGCACAGAGAGATACCAGCGAGGGGAGAGCTACATCCGGAGAAGTGCCCAGGGCTGAAGGGCAGGTAGGAGCAGAGGAATACAAAGTGGCCGAGAACAGCAGCACGGGGAAGACCGTTTTCACTCTCTCCAAGACCCTCGGGGCTAGAGAGCGAGGCTAAGTTCTGACCTACTTGTCCTTGTGTGCATTGCCGTGAGCTTTTATTAAGCATTTATGTAGCAGTTTTATATTTGACCGAGTACTTTACAGTCACTTTTATTTGGCTTAGTAAAGTTTTCCTGGAATGCCATCTACTTCACGGTCGGGAGAGTCACGTCTTGTTTGCTCGGCACCCCCACGCGCACAGCCTCACACAATGGGCTGCTTGTTCTGGCGGATGAGCAGGTGCAAAGAGTTGAGGAGCTGAGGGCACCTGCAGCTACGGGGCGGTTGGAGCGGGGCTGGTTTACACTTCAGTTCACCTTTCCTTTCTTCTGTGATTGTTTGGTTTTATTTTATCGCTGGCAACCGGGGAGCGGCAGTGCCAGGCTTGGGTCGGCCGAGCACAGCTATTCTGATAGCTGGACACGGGCAAATGGTAGGCTCCTTCCCCTGCGCTAAGCGGCCGAGTGGCTCTGCTCTAGCTCCTGCTCCCTGGGGCCTCTGACTGCAGCCCGGGTTCGAGGTCTCTGGGAATGCTTTGAGGGGAAGAAGACAGCAGAAGGAGCCGTTCCACTCTGCAGATGAGACTTTTCAGTGTTCTTGGGCAAGTCTAACACCGAGTCACCTTATTCTTGGGGGCTCCCTCTCCCTCACAGCAGCCCTAGCAGCACCCGATGCCAGTGCTCTGTGGGTCGTGATGGAGGGTGGTGAGTGTGTAGGTGGGCAGGAAGAAGTAGAGCTGTATACTCCCTGTCACAGGTTGGCTGGGGAGTCCAACACGGTCACTAGCTGAAGACTTCATTGTCTGAAGACCAGGTTTGCCAAAGCCAGAAGAAGCAGGATCGGGTCCATGAAGCCCAGATTGGAGATAGTGGGCCAGAGCGTTGGAAAATTCGGGAAGTCCAACCACCAGGGGTCTGTGGCTGAGCATGGGGCTCTGTAGGTGCTTAGTAGGGGAGTGTGGAGTGGATAGTACTTGGATTCTGTTACTGATGGAACACAGGAAATCCTTTCTCTGACCCCAAAAACTGCGAACCTAGGAACTTCACCACCAGATTTGAAACTCTTTCTTTTTTTTTGAGTAATCGCTACGCCCAATGTGGGGCTCAAACTCATGACCCCAAGATAAAGAGTCTCATGCTCTACTGACTAAGCCAGCCAGATGCCCCTGAAACTCTTTTCAAGTTATTGCCTTGCCCATAGTAAATTGAGCAGATATATCAGAAGATGTGTTTTCCTAGCGGTAGAATTGCACTTAATTCAGACTCAGAAGTGGGCTAAAGTTTACACTCTTAGAAGAGGGTTTGTGATGTGCATTGATGTTGGTAGCAGGTGTCTACCATGGATGGGCCCTGTGTGGGCGTCCACTGATTGGCCCACGGGGATGGGGCAGAGGCTAGAAGGAGTGGCACTTGGGCTGTGGGGACTCAGCTGTCTGGCTGGCCCAGGCGGGAAGTGACTCACCACCTGAATAATGCTACTCACTGGGTCATCAGGAAGGAACTCTGCCTTTCTCCATGCAGGTATTGGTTTCCAAAGTGGTGTCATCTAGTGGATGGGACACGGTGGCCGGTTTTCCGGGCAGGACCCAGACAAATGTCCAGTGTAAGGCAGGTTCTCCATCATTGGCTGCAGATTTGGGGCGGGTGGGGGGGTACCCAGAGGGGACCAAGCTGACAAGAGCTGGGGAGAGTAGGTTAGAGTCTCCACCATACAAGCTGGGTAAGGCCTTCAGTGACGGTTGAGTTCAACAGATATTTATTGACTGCCTGCTGCATGCCACGCACTGGGTAAATAAAGCAGAGGGCTGACCCAGAGACGAATCCAAACCAGGAAACCGGGACAGAGTTTAGGTTGGCACAGCCCAAGGGAATCTATCTAGCTGGCAAGGGGAAGTCCTGCCTGAACATGGAGGTTCGCTCCAAACACAAGAAAGGCTGGCTTTGAGGAGCAAGACTAATTCCAGAGCCTGGGGCCTGACACACCAGTCAGCTAAGTGATAACCTTCCTGCCTCTGTCACTACTGGCTCAGGGGCTGAGTAGGCCTAATCTGAGGCCTGTACACGACTGTGGCTAAGACCAGAGGAGCTGACAGCGAAACAGTGGCTGGAATGTCGAGCTTTCCTTTCAAGTACTCCGGCAGTACCTATTCACATGAAAACAGTGTGTCCTTCCCTCATGATCTCTGGTGGCTCATTAAATCAGGTTCAGTGGGACGTCCAAAGCAACATTCAGGAGGCTTTCCTTTATGTTACTCCGTATGCTTGAAATGCAACTCAAGGGAATAAAGAAGTCCCCCTTTTCCCTCACTCAGACGCGCCTGCCTCTCAAACTGGTCAGTGAAGTGTGACTGTAGGTCGACTTTGAGGGTCCTTTTCTTCATTTTGCAGATCACCGCATTAAAGAATGGGTGTTTGTTGTGGGCCCTGCGGGGACCTGAGACAGACAATGCAGTGTTCTGAAGAGAGAGATTTGAAAAAGCGTGTGGGTGTTTTCAAGAGGCATCTAATTCATTACTTGTGACACTTCTGCAAAGTGGGAACAGATGATTTTTGTATCACAGAGAGGAGAAATGTGAAATGTGGGGGGTGGGGGGCGCGAGTGAGCGGAACGGGCTTCTGACATCCCAAGTTTGTCACTTGTGAAACCTGGCTGTCTGCCCTGGGGCCTCAGTAAATGATTTGTTCTTTAATGGACGACAGTTCATTTTGAACCATTTGAAGTCCTATCTGCAAAGTCTCCCTCCTACCCCCACCAGAGGCCCAGTCCCCCGGAAGTTTTGTGTGAGGACATCTCTACTGAAGGGTTCCCTTTAGCCAGGGCCACATGCTCTGCCCCCGCCACACACACGTCACTGCTCAATCATAACATGAGAGAAAGCTCTGGTGCTTTCGGCCTTGCTCATTTCTCCCTAATCCTCAACCACGGGTACCCCTGCTTGGACTCACGCTTTAGCGGGGGCATACTTATGCAGCAGAACTCTTCCATCTCCTAAGATCTCTTCAGCACAGGCGTGAGTGGATCTGAAGCTTCCCCTGACTATTTTTTGCAAGGGTTATTCATCCCGTCTCAGGAAATCCTTTCCAAATAACATTTATTGAACACCTACTGCACGTCACGCACTGTGTACAGTGCTTTCACGTAATAGCAACCCTCCTCTAGATGTGCTGGCCACTGTTTGAAGCACATTGCCTATGTTATCCTAATTTACTAACATTCGGGATATCAGTTGTTCCTCAAAACGATGCAGGTGGCATTGTCCCCATTTTACAGATGAGGAAACTCAAGCCCTGCAAGGTTTCGTTATTTGTCAAAAGGCAAGTGGTGGAACCAGCTTTTGAACCTATGTCTTGATGACGAGGCTGGTCCCTTGTGTCCCGGCCCTTTGAAAGTGTATTATGTACTCACCGTCTTCGTAAACTGTATATACGAAACTGAATTTCACCTCCTAAAACTAATTATTGATCACTGTTTTGAACATCAGTTACTTTGATACAGTGCTCTCATATGTTGAGGTATGCGACCCATTCTCTGACTCCTTCTTCTTGGCTCTTCTTTTGGGGGGAGAGTTACAGCCCCTTTTAAGTCCTACCAGCTCTGATGCCAATAATAGCTTGAATGGCTACTGCTCGGTCCCTCTGGGCCTTAGTTTGCCCATCTGTAAGAGGAGGGCATGGGACTAAATGATTTTGAGGATTCTTTCCAACTCTGACATTCTTTCCCATGAGTTAAAATCTAACTTAAAAAAAAAAAGAACTTAAAAACAGGTAAAGATCATTTCCTTTTGGCTTAACTCCAGTGGGACAAGAAAACATCTGGTTTTCTGGACTAGCTCTCTGGTCTAGAGGGACTTGATAAATGAGTTTGGGGTGATTGAATAATAAATCCCCATTGCACACAGTGTTCTGTTACATCCCCACCCCCCAGTTACTGAGCTTCTGAATTATATATTGCTTTCTGGTTTTGTAAGAGTTAAACTGGGCCCAAGTCCTCTCCTTCTTGATATGTCCTCCCTCAAGGACACCCCCCAGAGAACCCTTCAGCAGTGCCGCCCGGCCCTGGCCTCGCATCCTGCCCGCCGGTGGTTGGGCTCACAGCCCAGAAGGCGGTTGTCACCGGTGTTCCCACATACCAGGCCCTGCCAATCCTGTAGTCTTTCTCACGAGAATCACTTTGCCCTCCTTATTTACTTTTCTCTCTCCTCACCTCGAGGTTCGTCTTCAGAGTTTGCTTCTTTAGACAAACGTTCAGGTGATCCCATCTTCCACATTTCCTCTCCCTTCCCTTATCTGCAGAGGGGGAGCCAGACTCTTCTCCCTGTGGTGGGTGATTCTCAACTTCTCACGCTTTCCTCACCATCTGGAAAATATTCTTCACTTCTGTAGGTTTAAATGACTTCTTGATTATATTCCAAGACCAATCTTTTAGTCCCTCCTCACAGGGAGGTTTGAAACTAGGTAAAAAAAAAAAAAAAAAAAAAAAACAGATTCCAATACAGTTATTCCCTTATATAGCTAATGTCCACTCAATAAGATGTAAATGGGTTCACATCTCTCTGGTTTCTTCTCCAGCTTTTATTTCCGTTCTGTTGAAATGTATTTGTAATTAATTGCTGAAAGGCTATTGTTTGAGAACAGAGGTACCTCGTGGAGTATGGTGGATATATATTCCTGGCACTCTCCTGCTTGAAATTTGCTCTCAAGTGGTACTGCTGCAGTGACAAATATGGAAAACATTTTCCTTTAAATACGTGTGTAAATAAATAAGAAGCAAATCGTTGCTAGCTTTATTAAATGCATTTACAAAACTCAGCTATTCTCACCTTTGCTTTATTTTTCTGCTCATTTACGTAAATTAAGACTGCATGTTGGCTAGAAAGAACATTTTCTTAGGCCTCTTAATAAGATGTTCTAGTTTGTTTTGAAAGCTATTTATACTCTTTCAATTATCCCATTTTTCCACAGTGATTATTGCGGCTGGAGTACTTTTCCAAAGAAATGAGCTGATAAATCAGGGGCTGCATGCAATACTGCAATCTTTCCATAAGATGGCGCTCTGAGAATGTGAGCTCTGTAACCGGGCAGCAAATTAAACTTTTGTAAAATCACGTACTTTGGGCGTGGGGGGGGCGGGGAGTTAGTCCTTCTAAGACTTGCTTTGAAACACTTGCCACCTTTCTAATGCCTAGAGGAAGAAGGAAAGTGAATTTTCTAGCAGCCTCCCTGTCTTATCTCAATGCCAGCCATGTTTGAAATCAGCAATGTGCATTTCAGGAACCTTTCAAAGAATGAAATTTCTTCTAAAATGGGGATCGTGATACTAACAACTTGTCCTTGTTAGAAAAGCCCCTCTTTGGGTCTCAGTGTCTTCACCTACCAATGAGTGGATCAGACAAGATGACCTGTTAAGGGTGCTTCCGTTTCCAGTGTTTTCTACATTTGAATTCATTGATTTCTTTCCACTACACCCTTGCTGCCTCAGCCAGCACAGAAATGGGAAGAAAAGATCGCCCATTTTACGCTTGTTTGACTCTATTCCTCTTCTACAAGTGCTCTCTTTGCTTCAACTGTCCCAAGACAAGCATGCCCAGATGTCCTGTTTTAATTAGGTTCTTTTTCTCTTTATGGCTTTTGCACCCGTCTCCCCCCTCCTCCCCCATCCCTGACCAATCTGCCTGAACAGAAGCATGTCCCCCTTTTCACTTCACAAATAGGGTTTCCTTGGCATTACGGCATTCATTTTTGTGCTAAGCAGATACCAAAGTGGATGGGAGAAGGCAAAGACACCACATGTAACACTTAAAGGTGACACTTCTTAGATCACATGTAACATGTGCAGTTAAGAAAAGTTTAGATTCTGGGGATAGGAACTTCTCTCTATTCATTTTTCCTTCTCTGCTGGCCAGTATTCACTGCCAGAACCACGTCAAAGCTTAGGAAGGAAGCAGTATTCCTGAGAGAGGACAATTAATCTAATTACAGATGAGTGTCACTAAGTAGATAGATAACTCATTGTTAAAATCCTCCATGGCCCACAGTGTCCCCATTCCTGACACTCTGGGCAGTGTGTGGATGAGGATCCGTGCTGCAGTGGCTTGTCCTCATTCAGAGCCTCTCAGGAACCACGTATGCCAGTGGCACAGAGAGAGAGAATGGAAATGAAATGCTGCATTAATTAATTAATTAATTAATGCAAAGCTATGGAGACACCCATAACCGAGTCCCTCTGGGCTTGAAGCCAGGGCACATCATATACGTCACATTGCTATAGCCAAGGTAACAAAGGCAGGGAGTCATTAAACACGAAGGCAGGGAGTCACTAAGCTCAACATTCTCTTGCATTCATTTTCCTACTGTCCTTAGAGATTTCGGATCACCGTTGGTGCTTGTGTAGTGGCATGGTGGTGGTGGTGGTAGTGGATTATTTATTTCTCTGACCTCAACACCATATCTCCCAAGAAGGTAAATATTTCACCGGATAGCAGTGCTGTTGGATCTGTATTTAGGAGAAGAAACTCCATACACAGGGCTCTCCCCGAGGGTTTAGAGGGCAGTTCAGGACTTTGCTGAGGAGTAAGGAGAGCTGCCGTTGCACACACAGTGGTGAGCCTTGGGGACCATTATAGGTGGCTTGTGAATTGTTTCATACAGCGGAGCTGTGTGATGAGGAAATGGCAAGTATCTAGTCAGCCTGGATTGTTTCTAAGGAAGCAACAGTAGCACAGTAGTTAAGAACAGAAGCAGTTAGGGGCGTCTGGGTGGCTCAGTTGGTTAAGTGTCCGACTCTTGATTTCGGCTCATGTCATGATCTCACAGTTCATGGGATCATGCCCCGCGTTGGGCTTTGCACTGACAGCAAGGAGCCTGCTTGGGATTCTCTCTCTCTGCCCCTCCCCTGCTCATGCTCATGTGCGTTCTCTCTCTCTCTCTCTCTCTCTCTATCTCTCAAAATAAATAAATAAACTTTAAAAAAAAGGAACAGAGGTAGCTAGGGCCGCCCGTCAGTGGGGCATGTGACTCTCGATCTCGGGGTTGTGATTTCGAACCCCATGTTGAGTGTAGAGATTACTTAAAAAAATAAAATCTTAAAAGCATCAGAGGCTGCTAGAGATAGACTCACAAGATTTCAATCACCAGCCTTCTCGGGCAGGTGACTTCACTTTTCTGTGCCTCGGTTTCCTCATCTGTAAAAAAGGGCTGATAATAATAGTGTCTATCTTGGGGCGCCTAGGTGTCTCAGTCGGTTAAGCATCCGACTCTTGATTTCAGCTTCAGTCACGATCTCACAGTTCATGGATTGAGCCTCAGGTTGGGCTGTGTGCTGAGAGCGCAGAGCCTGCCGGGGATTCTCTCGCGAGCTCTCTGCCCCTCCCCCACCCCACTATCACATGCATGTGTATGCGCACTCACACATTCTCTCTCCAAAATAAATAAAGAAACATTTTTTAAAAACTCAAAAGAAAATAATAGTGTCTGTCTCATTGGGTTGTTCGGAGGAGTCAGTGCGATAATACATGTGTTCTTTTCTCTTGGCGCCTCGAACAGCATCTGGCACAGAGAAAGCACTCAATTCTGACAGCTATTGTTAGTATAATGCGATGAGGTGCTCTGGGTAGTACAAAAGAGAACAAACCAAACCTCTGCCTTCAGAGACCTCACAGACTTCACGGTCTGGCGAATGGAATGTACCCACGAGCAGGAGCAGGTCAGGACGCTCCTCACCACACAGGTACACACAAGGGCGGCAGGTCAGGATGAATCAGAGTGGTTCAGGGAGGCCCTCACTTCCTTTGAGGAAAGGCCTTTTAGGCCTCTCCAGGGAAGGTGAGGGAGACCTGGAATAACTTACTTGCTTCCTTTTGAGAGGAGGTACTCCTAATAATGTACGTTCGTATTCACAGCCTCCCTGATTTACTGTCCTTTTGAAATAGGCAGGTTAGAGTTACCTCATTGAAGAGGAGAAAACACACAGGCGGTGTTTAACCTAACAAAGCAGAGTTGGTGACCTGATGATAAGCATCTGAGGTTTGAAGGTGTTCTGGGGTGACATCATGCATGTTGCATTCTGTAAATATCTGTTCTGACATAAGAAGTCACCTTTAGGCTGGGCGGCGAGTGATGGCCAATGTAAGTGTTACCAACAAGAAGGATTTCCCACAGGCCCTGACCTACGTATATGAGTTAGCCCGGCTTTTAATTTACCTTTTCTTTCCTTTTGTTTTCTCTTTTGCCTTTATGAATCACACTGTACATTCGTGACCACTGCTTGTATCTGTGACAGTGTATCTTGGATTTGGTTTAGCGTCACTGCCTATAGATCGAGTATGTTCTTTTAACATCTACATAATATTCCATTATAATACTCATGGCTTTTAAGATTTTATTCTGTAATTTGTCTGGCTAAGGAGAACAGGGTAGAGGGGTGGGGAACAGAAACAATTGGGGCTTAGGGAATGTATTGAGATGCCTCAAGAAAGAGGACAGGACCCCGAGGTTTAAAACAACCCCACGAAATTTTAGCTGCTATGGGAATCAGTTGGATCAGTACTTTCGGTTACTGCTTTGCGGAATACATAAAATAAAGGCAAGTTTTAGGTCTGAGCCACAGGCCAGCTCTTCCTAACACTTCTGTAACCAGAAACCATGCTTAATTTACTAAAATCCTTTGAGGATTTAAATAGCTCATGGATAGAGCGGAACAGTGGATGCTATTTTGACTTTCAAAAAGTTTGGCAAGCTTTTCAACCCAAAGCTGTTTTTAAAAAATTGAGTCACCATGGGATTGGAGAGCAGTGTTTTGTCCTGGCTCCTGATCCATGGCTTGGAAATAAGAAACAACAACAACAACAACAACAACAACAAATAGAGCAAAAGGGACACTTCTCTGAATGGCAAAAAGAATACTGTAGGGCTGCAAGGGATCAGCTGTGGGACTAATTTGATTTAATATTTATAGATGATTTGGAAGAGGGAGTAGAGGACAAAATCGCTACGTTGGCAGATGTCTTTACACTATTCCAATGAGGATCGTAAACTTCAGGAAGACGTTTGTTTTGTAGGAGCAGGCATAAAAGTGGCCAGCAAGCTTCGATATGAATAAGCCCACGGAATTGTCTCTGGGGACACATTCCTGAAGTTCATTTCCGAAGATTTATAATAGCCTTACCTCTTTATCTGTGAATAGGGTCTCTGCTTCAGGCGTCAGTAGGTGCAAAGAAAAAGACAATGAAGTTGCTGGTATTATCAGGAGAGAGACGGTATTTAAACAGCATTATATGGACATAAAATAAGAGACTAGTAAGCTGGTCGCCACAAGATATATAAATAAAGAATGCTGCCTTACGTTTCTTTAATATAGCCCCAAAGGCAATTAATTGGTATTTGATGGTCGGTGATCTGTCTATTCACTAACGTTCAAAGTTAAATAAGCCGAATATGTTAGGCTATCATTTCAGAAGAAACATAATCAAATGTTCTCTTCAACTTTACTACAAAATATTTTCCTCTTCGTGGGGCGCCTGGCTGGCTCTGTTGGTAGAGCACATGACTCTTGATCTTGGGGTCATGAGTTCGAGCCCCACATTGGGTGTAGAGATTACTTAAAATTTTTTTTTTCCTTTTCAGAGGGCAACTTTTATTTAGGAAAGTCAGAACTAGATTTCCTGACCTCCTCTGCTACCACACATCTTTTTCAAAGCATGTTTTTAATAGTGGCAGAGACATTGTATCATGGAAGGGAACACCTAACAGAATCAGATCAGTGTCTTTGGAAGTTGTGGAATTTTCGGTAATAAATAATAAAGATATCTGCCCCACCCACCTCACAGTGTGGTTGAGAAGCTCAAGTAAGCTGGATGATAAGAAACTGCCTTGTAAAGTGCTATACAATAATATGGCAGTATTACTTATTGCATGTTGTAATTTGGGATTAGAAATATGAGGTTATTAAATTCTAGGAACTTACCCTTTATAGGTATTCGTGCTAATGTGCAAAGATTGGTATACAAGGATGTTCTTTGCAGCATTGTTTATATTAGCAAATTATGAGAAGTAACTCAGTTGTTCATCAGAGACTGGATAAATAAATAATGACATAGCCATACAGAAGAATAAGAACAAGACAGTTATTTATGTTCTGACATGGAAATGTGTCCAAGATATATATTAAGTGATAAAAAGTTGCAAATCAGCATGGCTAGTACGGTTCCAATTTGGGATAAAATTATGTGTTGTAAAAGTGTGCAGAAACCCCTAGAAGAATATATATCAAACTGCTTCTCTCTTGGAAGGATAGGATGGTGGGAGAACTTTTACTTTATGCTTTGTTTATTACTGTACTGTGTGAATTGTTTACAATGAACATTACTATTTTTGTAATTTAAAATGTGAATAAAGGGTGCCTGGGTGGCTCAGTTGGTTAAGTGTCCGACTTCGGCTCAGGTCATGATCTCATGGTTCATGAGTTCGAGCCCCACATCGGGCTCTCTGCTGTCAGCACAGAGCCTGGATCCTGCTTTGGATTCTGTGTCTCCCTCTCTCTCTGCCCCTTCCCCACTTGTGCTTTGTCTCTCTTCCTCTCTCAAAAATAAATAAACATTAAAAATTTTTAATAAAATAAAATGTGAATGAAAGAAATCTGAATTTGCCCTCAATGTGACTATCCTATTGTAATTGGGCGGGGAGGCGGGGAGTGTAAGGCGAGGGCAAATTTATGCTGCACATGACTTGGGAATGCCTCCCGAAAAGAAACCCAGGTCCAAGGCCCGCAGGAACTGGTGAGAGGAGGTAGTGGAGGAGAAGGAAGAGGTAAAGAGCATGCAAGGGCCTTTCTTTTTCCAATAAGTAGAAAGGACACTCAGAGTTAAGGTCCCTTCTGCGTGCTCCTCTGACCAAGACCCAGGACCTCCCGTAATGTGGCTCTCATCTCTCTGAGTTGCCTTTGGCCCTTACTCTTCTGGACACCACACTAGATCCAGAATACAATAAGGGCAGAGACTTTGTCTGCCTTGTTCATTGTTGTATCCCCAACTCGGAAAAAAAAAAAAAAGAATGTTGAATTAATCTTTGTTGACTGTTGAGTGAATGTTCTCCATTGCAAGTAGACTCTATGTGGAGTGGTTTACTTTTGCACCTTGAGGCCATCCCTTGGTTTAAGAGGCTGACGTGAGTTTGTGGTCAGCTTGACCACTGATGCCACGTATAGTTAGCTTTTATTTGGCTTGGAACTCTCCTGTGACAAACCTTTTCTCTACCTTCCCCCTTCCAGATACAGCCAGAAGGCAGCGAGGAATGGCATGAAAAATCAGTTCAACCTCCATGAGCTAAAAATGAAGGGCCCCGAGCCAGTGATCAGTCAAATCATTGACAAACTGAAGCACATTAACCAGGTAAGTGATCTATTGGACAAAAATGGAAATGGGAAACAATGAGAGATGGACCGTGTCTACTGTTCCAACTGTGTGCTTGGGCTTTGGGTGAGGCGGCCATTCTTCAGTTTCTTTAAAGATTCTTTCTGTTAAAAGGGACTTCTGACCATTGGTTTTCATCCCATTTTTATTTTGTTTTATTTTATTTTTATTTTTATTTTAAGTTGATTTTTTTAGTAATCTCTATGATCATTGTGGGGCTCGAACCCATGACCCTGAGATCAAGAGTCACACACTCAGCCAGGTGCCCCTTCACTCCACTTTTAAATTATGAAGATAATTTTGTAATCTTAGAGAAAACTTGGATAGTGGAGGGAAAAATATTTCTCACAATCCCACTACTCTATCCTGTTTTCATTTTTACCTGTTCTTTTCTAATATTTGTTCAGAAAACCACACTCACACAGACTTTTTACATAATTGGAACTGTGCGAGTGATTTATAGTTCTTAAAATTAACACTATATTGGAAACACTTCTTGTCACAAATCTTCCTATTAATCATTTTTTGTGGCTGCTTAAGATTTCTCTAAGTATTCATCACATTTAATTAGCTTGCTTTTGCTGGACATTCAGATTGCTCCACATTTTTCACCATCATAAATAAAGCTACTTCTGCACACATGGTGCTTTCTTCCGATCTTAGATCGTTTTCTTAAAATATTGGAGTTATCAGGTTAAAGGATACGAGCATTGTAGTACATGTTTCCAAATTGCTTTCCAATGGGGATATATCAGCTTTCACCGCCACTAGGAAGATACTAGAAGACCAGCTTCATTGCACCCTTGCCAACTTCTGACTCACTGCCATGCACAGAGACACCCACAGATTCCCTTGACCTGTACACAGAGTTTTTCCTCTCATGAGGAGTTTAGTAACTAAGACACAAATAGAAGTTAGCTGTACCATCTGCTTGTGATTGCTTTGTGGCCACAATAAAAAAAAAATGCCACCCAGAGTGCCACCGTATACCAGAGTGACAGTGTTCCTGCTCTGTGATCCATGGGTGGGAGGGCCCTGGCACCAATGACTTCTATTTGTAGCTTAGGAAGAACTTCAATGCAACTAAAATCCTATGCAAGAACAGAGGTTCCTGTACGAAGACATTGGCATGGTTTTGTTTTTTAATAGGAAGGTTAGCAATGACATTTTTGTGGTTCTTAGAAAATGTTAAGAAGGGCTTTCTAATGGTGGTATATTTCACTGCAGATGGCTTTGTGAAAATATTTACAAGACACTTGGGTGTGACTCCTCCAGTGCCTAATAAAATGCTCTGCACCCAGTGAGCACTTAATAAATAGTCGTTAGCGCTGCCAAGCACGTGATAATGACAGTATTTGCCTAAAAGATCCTTCTTTCTGTGAACTCAGAGCCTCACTAAGTTCTACAAAACTTGGTTAAATCTAGTAGGATTATTCCAAAACGCATGTCTGAAGGGTGCAGAGCACAATGTAAACCACTTCCGCCTGGACCTCGAGGGCATGATACACTTTACCTGGGGACGATAGCAGGATTTGTCCTCTGAATGATTTCCAAATTATCTCTGACCAGCTGTATCTGGGTGGCTCCACTCAACTGGTTAGACCCCAACACTGGTGAGGCCAAACTCTCAGGCGCCATCACCGTGCCCCTAATCCTAAAGGAAGAATACCATCAACAGATCTCTTTGGTCAGTGGACCTTAAGGAACACCTACTATGTGCTCAGCCAAGTGCCAGGGGCTTTGGGTTTCACAAGAAATCTAATCCTCTGTATTCACAGCTTCCTTGGAGGGGAAGCACAAGCACAGAACGTGCTTAAAGGAAGCCTGTGATGAAGAGCCAGAAGAGAGCTGTTGCTCATCGGCTTGGGTTGCTGTGTGTAGGCCTGAGGTAGGCCAGGCTAGGGGAAGAAGGATCGCGCAGGGGGCAAGTGCCAAGAGCTGCCATGAACGATGAGTGCGTAGAGACAAGAGAAGGAGTGGCAGTCATAAGAAAGATCAAAGGCCTGAGCATGGACCCCCCCTCCCCCCGTGGATAAAGGGAATGCTGTATCAGTGAGACACGGGCTCCTGTGTGATCCAATGGTCACTAAAAATACTTACAGCCTTTAGCAAAGATGTTGCGTGTTTGATATTAATACTACGGGAGACCATAGGGGGTCGTGGGAAGAACATGGGCTTTGGATCCAGATGGCTCTGAATTTGGCCGTGGATCTTACTAGGTATATAACCTTGGGCAAGTCACTCAACCTGAGCTTTAGTTTTCTTATCTGTATTATAGAAAGATATCAAAACCTCTCTTACAAGGTTATTATGAGGATTAGAAATTTTATCTATACCCCCATTATAGAAACTTAAATATAATTACATGTGTAACACATTTTATAGATTCTATATGTTTTTCATGTATACACAAATGTATATGATTGCATATGCATGACAGATAATAAATGGCAGTTAAGATTATTATAATTCAGGATTTCCTCTGTAGCCAGGACTTGAGTTTGAAAGGGAGCAGTATTCTGGTACCTTTTGCCTGTCTGATCTGCTCCCCCAATTTTGTGTGGTTGTGTATCCCTTTGATGTGTCTCTTCATCTCCCATACTGTTTCCTTCTGTGCCTTTTCTGACTTCCAGCCACAAAAGCTGAAAGCACTTCATAGGTAGGGAGGTGTATATTGTGAGAGTCGACAAGTCACCTTTACAATTTCTTTCTCCCACCTCTGCCGTGAATGAGTGTGTGAACATTTTTGGTTCCCTTACAAATACCATTGAGCAACCAATTAATTCTCATTGATAGACCAGTTTTACCTGTTTAAGTAGAGCTGTTAAAATTGGTTGGGCTCCAAACACCCACATTGACTTTTTTTTCTCATCTTTCTTGCTTTACATGGCCAAACACATTTTTTTTTCAGACCTTCAATAAAATTCATCTTTTGGCTGTGATTCAGTCTGAAAGTGAGACATTTTAGGAAAGTCAAGGAAGAATGTTATGATGGCAATAATGATGGTGAAGAAGATGATGATGATGTGTCATATTTGTTTAGCATTTATCCATATTTCAAAGTGATTTCATGTTCTAACAGTCTAACTGGTTATATTGGGAAAAGTATTCAACCCGAAACAGTAAGATATGGTACTGTCACAGAATCATTCTTTTCAAGAACTCATTGTGACCTTTGTACATTATTTCATCCTTACTGACCCTGTGGGGTAAATGATAAATAATCTTTGTCCCTTTTTATAGCTAGGGAAACTGAGGCAGAAAGCCAGTGAAGGCTGTGTGGGCATGCTGCCAAAACATCCAGTGAGTTCAGTTGAAGACTCGATCCATCATCCAGATGTTGTTTCCTATACACTGCCAAACATCTGGATTCACTGAATGCCTGACTAAATTGACCTATTTAGTGATTGGAGGGGGGGCGGGGCGGTGGATAGAATCAAGTTAGCTTGCCCAAGTTCACGTGTAAGGGAGTGGTGAGTCCAGGAGTATAATGTTATTTTCCTAGGCCCCTCGCTTGGTGCTGTATCTCTTAAACTATAGTAGGATGCTCCAAAAGACACATCTGTAAATGCAGAGCCACTTACTTCTGTCTGTCTAGGCAGGTGTGCCCATGTGTGTCCATCCTGATGGACTGCAGCTCAGCCATTTATGAGCACTTCCCAAAATAACTCTTCACTTTCTCACATGGAAATTCTCAGCTGCCTCCTTTCAGGTTATAGTTGCTGTTGATAGCACTGGAAATAATATACTCGCTAAGGGAATAAAGTAACATTATTTCCATATTGACAGTCCCGTGGTGTAACCTTGAGGGGATGGGTTCAGGGTCAGGCCCAGGCCCCTTTCCTGGGAAGGCCTGCAGGTGTGGAATGTCCTCCCTTCCTCCTCCTAAGCCAGAGTTCATGTGTAACATTCCCACGATTGGAAATGAGGACCTTTTTATTTCCTTTTCAGTTTCTAATTTGTGTGAGGATTTATTGTCTTGTGTTAGCAGAGGAACTGAATGCTTTTAAGCCCTCAGTGTCAGTTCTGAAATTTGCTAGGCCATATTACTTTCAAAAAACAACAACAAGTTTTATTTTTGTTAGTGTTCTGCTCCAAGACTCCTGCATGGAGAGAAGACCCCTCAAATCCCAAGAATGATCACAATACATTCTTACCCGGCTGATATTGTGGGCCATTTGCCCTCTAACCTAGCCTCGTTGGTGACGTTTTCTCCCTCTTTAAGAGTAGCTCTGTAGTTAGTGCGAATTTAGCGCTCCCTAAACTGCTGTCAGTTATTGTTCCCAGGGAGAATCTAGCTGTTTATTGTTTGTCCCTAGTTTCAGTTCAGGTTCAAATGAAATTCCAGAAATTGTTTCCTGCCTGTTGTAAACAGTCGAAGCCAGAGCAGTCAATACCTGCCCATTTGGTGTCAGAGCTTTTCATTCAGAGCTGGATAAAGTCTCATCTGTTTGAGATGGTTGAAATGTCCTGCTGAATGGTGGGGGAGTGGACGAGATGGCCTCTTAAGATTCCTTCCAGCCGCGTGATTCCGTGATTTGTAGCTCAAGGTCAGCCTTTAACCCAGCACCCTCTTGTGAACAAGTCTTGTGACTTTATTCTCTGCTCTGCCACTCTTTTTAAAACACCCTGTTCCCAGGTCACCCCTTTCTACTTTGTAACCTCTCGTCTTTTCAGAGACTGTTCTCTTCCCACCAGTCCTCCAGCCTGGGCAGATGGAACTTCAACTTGCCCTTCCCCCCACCCAATTCTTCTGTCCTACTGCCTTGTCCTCATTAGGCTATGAAAGCATCAAACTATAAAAACACTTTTGCATTCATCACCCCTGAAGTTTTCCTCCTCCAGGGCCAGATAGGTGACCTGTCTTCGGATCACGTTAGCCACGTGACTCCGTACGAATGATATTGATTCCGCCATGTAATTGCACTCCACGGTTCGGTTTGTAAAGCTCTTTCATGTGCCTTAGATAAACGGATCTTCACGACGGCTCTGAGAAGCAGGTATTATTACCTACATTTACCAGATGAAAGAACTGGGGGCACTGGAAGGCTAAGTGAGCTACACGTAGTAAGTTGTAGGCCTAGACCTACAATCCAGGGCCACTGATTTCAGTCTGTGCGCCCTTTCCTTATACTTCTTTAAAGCCACGGCACACCTTGCTATGGTTAGTGAGATCTAGACAAAGAAGACATGCAGGAGTGCAAGTAACCAAAACTCTTTCATTTGTCTAACAATTTCCAAGTCCCTAATACAGTAATTTCCATGGTTGAAGGTCTGAAATCATCAGCAAAGAAAGGATGAGCATGTTGTTTACCAAACTTCAGTTAGGAAGATTCTTCGAGGGGTGCCTGGGTGGCTCGGTCACTTAAGCGTCCTAGCCTTGGTTTCTGCTCAACTCATGAGCTCACGGTTCTTGAGATCAGGCTCTGTGCTGGCAGCACAGAGTCTGCTTGGGATTCTCTCTCCTCTCTCTCTCTCTGCCCCTCACCCCTGCTCGCTCGGGCTCTCTTTCTCTGTCTCTCTCTTTCACAACAAACAAACAAACATTAAAAGCAACTTTAAAGGAAGATTCTTTGAAAGCCAACCACCATGCTATATGGTATGGAAACAGAGACACTTTGTGATGTGGCTTTGAGTTATACACAGCAGACAAACTTTCTATTAGCTGTCTCTAATTTATACAATGATGTGAAATGGTCAAAGAAAAAGTTTAAAAGTAAAGCAGACAGTAGAATATCTCCATTTCCATCCCCCTCCGTAAGCCCCTGAAAAGTATTTTAAGGTGCCTGACAGACCACTCTGTCACGAAAAGATACTAACTTTTGAAATAGAAAGTGAAAACTTTTAATAAGTTAATGAGTAAAGTTGTTAAGTGTCAGAGGACTACCCAGGACATTCCTTAGTGTGTGATTTAAAACCAAAATCTTTAAATGAATCTCAGGCATGATAGAAAACACCCCGAGTAACTTTTTTCATAGTCTTCCTACAGTAAAACCAGCGAGAGGCATAAAACACTGGCCTCGTCCGATGGTTGCTGAAAAAGCCAACATTGATCTAAAATTTTGAAATAAAAGGAGAGTGCTTTTGAGAGTCAAATCTACATAAAAGGCCTTTCCAAATGGAATTATGTCCCAGTGTCTGTCACACTTAGCGTGGCAGAACTTTAGTAGTGGCCATTTCCATATGGAGCCAGAATGTGTGTGTGTGTGTGTGTGTGTGAGTGTGTGTGTGTGTGAAAGACAGAGTCTACAATGGCATGTTAACAAGAGCCAATGAATGACTTCTGAGTTACAAAAGGACAATGTGAGTTGGTCTTTAATACCAGACCTAGACTCTGTGGAGCTAAATATCATTTCATGAAGTAAAAGGGAATTAGCTGATGCATTCCAAAACACATTTATCATTAAAAAATCTTCTGTCATTTTGCTTAATAGCCTGAAAAATAATTACAATGTCTGATGGCTTTGGGGAGCATGTGTTTTTAATATCTTAATTACCATGTACAGTTTAATAACCCTGCACCAAGAATTCCCAAGTATTTCGTAGTAAGTTTTTTAAAATGAACTCTTTGCTATATTTAGAATCTACAGGATTAAAGGCACTTAAATTGGGTCATGTATTTTAGTCCTTGAATATTAAATGAAATTACTCAAAAATGGAAGATGAGTCAGGAGTGGCGAGCCAAAACGTTATTGGTAGCAGTGTTGTGGTAACTTTGACTTAGCAATGAAGGGAAATATAGTATCTTTCTTCATTGCTGTATTGTACTTTCTTGTGAGTGTTTTGTTTTAGTTAGAAGTATTGGGCGTGTCAGCTATGGAAAGACAAGCTCTACATAGGATGAGAGAATTCTATCAAACTATAAAGGTGACTGGATTTACAAAGTTAGAGATATATTTCCAAACTGTCTCTGAAATCCATAAGATCTCACATTCTATTTACATTTACCTGCTGGCCAAATGCAACACATTTTTAAGAACAAATGGTTGCTCTCTACCCCCACAAACCTTCATGCTAGGCAGTGTATCAGTAAATGCACCTTCAAAGACTATTCAAGAAATTCGGAGATAACTTTCTACCTAGATGTACTTATGAATATGCATCTTGCCTCTGGACTGTCAGCTCCGTAAGTCTGAGACCGTGCATATAATTCTCTATTTCCTATAGCACCTAACATCGTGTTGTGTATAGACAATATATACAGTATTAACTTATTCAAAGAACTCAGCCTTTGCTGCTCAATTTATTTCCGACTCTAGATTCAATTTAAGGCACTCTTCACATGCAATATTAAACCAGTTTCTGTGCTAATGGGCAAAGTTACATACGTGCAGGGCCTTGAGGTCATGGGGTCCAACCCTCTGATTTTACAGATGAAGAAATTAAAGCCAAGAGAGAGAAATGACCTATCCAAAGTCATACTGCTAGTAAATGGCAAAGCCGAGACTGGGAAAGGAACGTGTCAATATTCAGCAGTGCTACCGCTCTGCTTCCAAAGGCTTCTGTGTAACATAAGACATGCTTGCGGGCGGGCAGGCACATTTCCTTGCCCAGCACTCCTGAGCATGGCAGAAGCCCATACTTCAGCAGTTTCATCTTTGGAACCAAAAGCAGAACTGCATGAGGCATGAACTTGCTAATTATTTACCCCTTATTGTGGATATTAACTAGTGCTTGGTCACAACAAGTACACCTTGGTGCCCGTTGCCTCACTCAACCCACGTACCAGTTGCGAGCACACCAGGCATGGGGGTGGGGGTGTCTGCTGGGGTCACTGAACCCAAAGCAGGCAGAGTCAGCAGGACCTGTTGCCCGCGGCCTCATACCCACTCCCAGAGTCGGCCTCAGGCTCCTGTCTACATGCAGGGCTGGTCGTTCTTGGACTCTCATGCTCTGGATCTCACCCCCTCCAAGCTTCCTGGGCGCACTGTACTCATTTATCCTAGTGCCTCCTCCCTCCTTCCAGAATGGCAAAATTAGCATCATGTTAGTCCTTGGGCTTCTGTGCCAGTTAGCTCGGTTGTTCAGGCAGCGTATTCAGACTGTGTTCCATAGGGAGTAGAGATGTGGGAGACAAGCCGTGGGGGGTGTTCTGAGTCCCCCATTCCTATTTTAACCAGAGCAGCTACATTTTTAAAATCTGCTTTACATATCCGTCTTCTGAGTAAGATTTCACTCAAACAAAGGGTTCCAACTGCTAAAACAGTAAGTGCCCTTGAAGCTCACATAAAGGTTTTATCCCATACGAGCCATTTTTTTTTTCATTTGAGTATTCATGCAACCAATGTACTACAACATGCAAGGCAGTCACAGAATGCCTTCCAGTCCCCATCAGCCACCTCCTAAAATGAACTGTTGGTTAAAATGGGGACCAAATGGGAGAGTGTGAATGACTTGGAGATATCATTCCTATTGGCAGTGGCGTTCCTGTTGGAAGGCCCACATTCCTGTACTTGTGAGCCAAAAGGATCTTCTTAGAACCTGAAGACCGACACATCTCTGTTTTCCTTGCCCATGCCATTAGGATTCTGCCGATGGGAATGAAACTGGCTTGTCTGCACAGGGCAGGCACTTGTGCCCCTGGGTGGCAGCCCTTTGTTAATGGGCTCAACCACACATTTGGCCTCAGTCCTGTGCGGCCCCTGTGAGACCCAACCCTGTCCTGTAAACTTATTTGACACGTGACCAGGGTTGTTTCCATATCCTGTGTGGGCTCAGTGTTAGTACTTAGTGAAATGTAAAATAATAATAACGGGGTCAAGTCTGTATCCCTAGCTATATGCTTGCCTTAGATAGCAACCATAGTGAATTTGCATAGCAACTGTTAAGTGGGGTATTTCCAGCAGATTTCTAATTAATGTCAATGTGAAAATTACATTTTTATTAATATGCACTGGAATTTATTGGATAGTTTCCTAATAGGGTTAAAGTGTGTTCTTATTTGTTTAATTAGTTGGCCTGGATATGATTTTCTTCATAGTCCACATTCTGCTAAGGCATCATGTTTCTGAGTGATATCTATTCTGTATCATGGGCAAGCAGTTGACAAGACCAAACAAAGCTAAGAGAATTACTGTTGTGGTCTGTCATAAATAATGAGGCCCAAGTTCACATCAGTTATATCCCAGGGCACTGAAGAGTCTTCTGGTTATTATCATGGTATTACTGTTAGCACATTTTGAACCATCACAACAAATAGAAGAAGAGCCAAAAGACTGGAGAGAGAGCCAATTTTTTAACCTTACCTTTAATAAGGGGTAGAAATTGGATTGTGGAAACCAGAAATCAGGGAGCCTGGTATCACATCTTAGCAGAATTCTAGACAGGATTCTTGGAGAGCATGAGCTTTTAGAAGCCACTGTGATGATTCCTAGGAGCCACCATGGGCTCACTCAGAACAAATCAAGCCATTTCCCCTGATGTGTGTGTGCATGTGTCTGATTTTACTAGATCGGGGAATGGCACAGACATGGCGTACCCACATTTCAGCAAGGTGTTTGGCAGAGATTCCTATGATCTTTTTGAAACAAGTGACAGGTAATGTTGGCTAAGTAATCATATAGTTCGGTAAATGTATAGCTAATTGACTATCATATCGGAAGAATATTTTCTTAACCTATCAGTGTCAGCCTGGAGAGAGACTTTTAGTTGTTTGCTTTGTACTTGACCCTTACTGCCTAAAGTTTTTTTACCAGTGACTTAACTGAAGACAGAGAAGGCATAATTTTAAAATTAAGGGATAGCATGAAGCTAGGTGGGGTTAGCTAATACACAGATAACACAGTCAGGATCTAAAAATACCTCAGTGGGCTGGAATGGGAGAAAAAACCAGCACGCTGAAATGTTAACAGGGATAAATGCAAACAGAGTGTTACATGTAGATTCACAGACGTGACTACATAAGTGCAACGGGGGAAACCCAGCTTAGTAGACATGTTTTTTTTTTAATTATGATGGAAACAGCAATAAGGAACAACGAAACCTTCACCGACCTTCAAGAATATAGTTCTCAAATATAGTGATCACTTAGCAGCTCTTCTGGTGTTGTGACCATTATTGGTGGGGTAAAGGGGGACATACATGTATGTGTATGTTGGGGTGCAAGAGGGAAGGGCATGCGAGTGGCTTGTGAAATATTCTCTATCCTGTTTAAAGGTTCAAAAGGACTGGGGCACCTGAGTGGCTCAGTCAGTTAGGCGTCTGACTTCGACCCAGGTCGTGATCTTTTAGTTCGTGGGTTCAAGCCCCACATCGGACTCTGTGCTTGATAGCTCGGAGGCTGGAGCCTGCTTTGGATTCTGTGTCTCCCTCTCTCTTTGCTCCTCCCCCAGTCACACAATCGCAGTCCCTCTCTCTCTCTCTCTCTCTCTCTCCCCCTCTCCCTCAAAAATAAAATAAACACATTAAAATTTTTTTTAAAGTTTCAAAAGGACTGTGTTGGGATGGTAATATTCACTGTTCCACATGAGTTTTGGTTAAACTAAACCTGCTTTAGTTGTTAAGTCTTATTGGTGTGTGATGTAGAGTCATTGTAAAACATTGGGTAGCCACAGCACCGTGTAACCTAGTTTGGGGAAAGTACAAAGACCCTAGAACCAAACATAGATTTATATTCAAATTGCAGTTATGTCACTTTGTGGCTGCCTAGATTTAGGCCAAATTATTTAACCTCCCAGTACTCAACTTTCCTAATCTGTGAAATGGGTATACTATGATCTGTCTTGAAGGGTTAGTACAAGTGTTAGAGATAATGCCTGTAGTAACACTCAATACGTTGTATTATAATAGTATGAAAAGTTAGCATAAAGGAAAGCCCATAAAGGAAGTGACCTTTTGAGTTGCTTGATTCTCTTTGCCTCAGTTTATCAATTTCTGGAATGAAAAGACTGCAACTCTTCTAGTTTAGATTGTTACTTAAATGATTTAAAATTCTAAATATAATAATCTAAATCCTAAAGATTCTTGGAAAAATATATCTCGCCAACCTTCGACAGATTTTTGAACTATTTAAAGTTTAGTTTGGCTCAAAGTAACTGAATGGAAAATGAAGATGATAAATTTTTTAAATATATATATAAATGTATATATATGTATGTATATATATGAAGGAGTGTGTGTTTAAATCAAGTTCTTCAGATTTTCCCAAGTTTGAACTCTGCCCTAAAGTGGAGGATCTATAAATAGGCAGTCTGCCCTTAGAGTACAGCTCTGAGATCTTACCACATGATCCAGAAGTCCCATTTTATCTTCATCCCCAACAGGACCTTTCATGGAAGGATGGTATCAGGTGAAGATACTTCAGAACTATAAAGTCAGGGCAAGTTAATCTGCATTCCTTTTGCATTTTGCCCTTGGTTGAAGATGGTGAGAGGTTCCTATATTTAAAACCCGGCTGACATGATATCCTTATTGGCAGATGCCTCCCAGGAGGTATTTAGAATGAGTTTGAGCGGCATATAATATGTTCGTGAGTGTGTGTGTCTTTCACATGCCGACAGAGCAGAAAGAATTCACAGGGCTTGGGACTAGTGAGCTTTCTTGAGACACCAGCACTCTCAGCTGTTGGGGTGATGTCACAGATGCCAGGAACACTGCCTAGGCCCCAATTCCCAGAGCTCTGTTTTGCACTGCAGAGCCTAAGGCAGACAGGACCCATTCCATGGCCTCCACCATCAAAGAACTTTGGAATTTGTTAGCCACAGGCTGGGACCGGCAACCACTTGTTGTCTGGGCAAAAGGAAAGCTGCCCCCTGCTGCCTGAGCCTTTGTCCCTGCCTGGGATACCATGGAAAATGGGGAAGGAATCCAGACTCATTAATGAGCTAATACAAAAGATGAAGCCAAGCCAGAGGCAGCTCGTTATAGCTGCATATGGATCCTTGAAGGCAGTTTGAAGGATCTCCAGATCAGAACCCAGGGGCGCTGTTGCCTCTGTTTGCTAGACCCAAGTAGAGTATCCCCGTGGGGAGCAATTTCCATATTGCTGATTTCTTTTTTAGGGAATGCCATTGCCTGAGCTATTACATACCAAATTGGTTGATCAATAAATTCAGTCTGATAACCCACAGGACAAATTATTGTTAAAGCCACCAGTTTCATTGTAAGATGCTGAGATGGAGCTCAACTCTGAGCTTCCACTTGGCCGAATGGCTTTTGTTCTTGTCTGTTGTTCTTGGAAGTCGCTTAAACCATGACTACTTCTTTTTATTTTATAGTTGTATTTATTTAAGTAATCTATATACCCAATGCGGGGTTCGAACTCACGACTCCGAGACTCTCAGTCTGCCGACTGAGCCAGCAGGTGCCCCTAAACCATGACTACTTCTGGGATTCCTTTCCAAACTGAAACTCATCAGGCAAAAAAAAAAAAAAAAAAGAAAGTAAATTATAATGCATATATATGATATATAGTTTATATAGTATATGATATATATAAAATCTCCTCACCATTTATTTAGCAGTTATTTTTTGAACGTCCATGTTGTATAAAGTGCTGAGTTTGGTGGGCTCTGTTGATAAAGACATAGAAAATCTCCCCATACACATTTATCATCACGTACACGTATATCATTACCATTTGTATCCATTTCTTCAATATTGAGCAGCTCTGTGTGCCAAGCAGTGATACAGCCAACTTAAGTCCAATCCTTGCTTTTAAGAAGGATGATGAAAACATCCCTACATAACTAGAATCCAAAGCTTAGAGTAAGTGTCCTAAGAGTAATAGAAACCAAGTACTATGCAAGCCCTGAGAAGGGAAGGATTAATTTCTACCAAGGGAATTAGACAAGACTTCAAAAATAGGTAGCCTTTAAGCCAGGCTTTGAAAGATGAGGAGAATTTTGACAGATAGCGGTTGGAAGAAAGGATCTTCCCGGCAGAGGAATGTGGAGTGAGCAATGGCACAAAGACATGAAAATGTATCAGTAGCCTCAGCTTAATGGAGAGTCTCAACTTTACTCTGTTAGCAGTGGAAAGTCAGTGAAGGGATTGGAGGACGAAAGCAGTGTGGTCACATCGGTGTTTTATGGTGTTAACTGTGTCAGAAAGGTGAAGGGAGGTTTGGAGATGAAATATCGGAGGCAAGGGGTCCATTTAACCACAACATTTGCGAAGCAAAGAAGTAAAGCTTGTTATTAACCTTCATTAACCTTCCTTTCCACTGCCTGGTGGAATAGGTTAGGGGATAGGAACTGCTCTGTCCCTAAAGTCAGGCCACTCATCTTTTGGTCATTAACTAGGACGTAGGAAGGGCTGTAGCTTGCGGTGGTTTGGGTCTCGGACAAGAAGGTAGCATGGCGTGACCTTCCCAAAGCAGACCAGTACCGTATCCGGGCCCCACAGTAGAAAATTAAAAGAAAATTCTAGTACCTCCAGAGATTTTGGCCCTCATTGAACCTTAAGTAGAAGTTCTCACAATGAAGTATTTAGATTCCCCGATGAATGTGTTAACTATTACTTTTTAATCAATTTGTTACACACTTTTCTTAGTCAGGATTCCAATTAAAAGTGGCTCCTTGGCTGTTGAATGTTGAGTGCCAGCCATCCGTTCACTGAAGCCTCAAAAATTACCAAAACTGTGAGAAAGATTGAGAGAGATTATAGTGTTTTTCTTCAGCTGCCACTGTGGGTGCTTAGATGTGCTGGAGAGACTACTGTGTTTCGTGACAGCCTCACAAAGAGGAGTGAGGGGACCCGAGGGAAGCAGTGACTGTGCGCCTTCTCCAACCTTCTTCAAACACATTTTCCCATTTGTTATCAACTCCTGTGTTTTTCTATTTATGGCAGCTACTTATCGTTGGTGCTGTTTCCCTAGAACGGTCTCCGAGAACTTTATATACTTTATACATAGGACCCTGCTTCTCAGTTTTACTCAAGCGTGTGCTGACAATAAGCTGAGCCGACCTTTCACCAGGACTGGCTGGCTGGCACCGCTTTTTCTCCCCACCGCACCACTCCCGTGGCCTTGCTGGTCAGAGCACATGCTAAGAAGGCAGGTACGGTGTCCTGTTCGGGCAGTGTAGAAGCTTGTTTACAGCACCTCCACAAGGGCGGGGTCTTGCCCGCCCAGCTTGGCGCTATCTCTTCTTCTAGAACAGTGCCTGGCACATACCAAGCGACCAGTAACTATTGCGTGAATCTGTGAAGGATTCTGTTCCATTTGTGCCTTGGCTGCTTTCCTCCGGTTTGGGGAGACATTTTCCCTCTAACTGTGATCCTGTGCCTGCCTGTGCCATCATTGCATTTTAGAAGCAGATAACTCGTTTCCTAGTTTCATGGGGATACAACACAGGTGGAGGGAAAGTTTGACCCAGAATGGGTACCCAGCATCTTGGCAGTACTTGATTTGGATGATAAGATTTGGGGCTTTTGACCTAATGAGATTTAATGAGATTTTGGACTGAAAGTTGATACTGTAATGTGTTGAGACTTTGAGGGATGTTGTGACAAGGTAAATGTATTTTGCAGGTGGGATGCACATGAATTGACGAGAAAATGTGTGTGTGTGTGTGTGTGTGTGTGTGTGTGTGTGTAGAGCACAAGCAAGAGAGTAGGGGGTTCTTTCCACCGTTAAAACAATTATAAGATGTTACATTGGGGTTTTGTCTTCAAAGTATATGCAGAATATTCCAAGTATGACAAGAGTCATCTAAAATACCCCTGCCTTGACTTAAAATATATTTTATTTAGGGGCGCTGGGGTGGCTCAGTTGGTTGAGCATCCGACTTCGGCTCACGTCATGATCTCACGGCTCATGAGTTCGAGCCCCGCGTCGAGTTCTGTGCAGACAGCTCAGAGCCTGGGGCCTGCTTCAGAGTCTATGTTTCCCTCTCTCTCCAGCCCTCCCCTGCTCACACTCTGTCTCTCTGGGTCTCTCAAAAATAAATAAACATTGGGGTGCCTGGGTGGCTCAGTCGGTTAAGCCTCCGACTTCGGCTCAGGTCATGATCTTGTGGTTCGTGAGTTCGAGCCCTGCATCGGGCTCTGTGCTGACAGCTCAGAGCCTGGAGCCTGCTCCGGATTCTGTGCCTCCCTCTCTCTGCCCCTCCCCTGCTTGTGCTCTGTCTCTCTCTGTCTCTCAAATATAAATAAACGTTAAGATAAATAAATAAATAAACAAACATTAAACAAATAATAAAAAATGGTTGATTTATTTTTTTTCCAGCTTTATTGAGATCCAATTGATATATAACATTGTGAAAGTTGAAGGCGTACTGTGTTTTGATTTGGTACACTTCTGCGTTGCAATCTGATACCCCCGTAGCATTAGCTAACACCTCCATCATAGCACATAATTACTATTTCCTTTTTGTGGTGGGAACATTTAAGATCCCCTCTCTTCCTTCCCTTTTTAAAAAACATGGCGGAATGGTACCATGTTTTCCCCATGAGTGCTCATTCCATTATGCAGCAGGTGCTTACCTTGATAGAACCAGGAAAACTCATGACCTCTCTACCTCTTCTGTCTCCCTTGTCTGACCTTCACTTGGTGGCTACACTGTGGCTCTCATCCAGTGGCATCATTGTTAAAGGAGACCCCAGGCTATGGCCTACTCTCTCCTACTACACCTATTCTGTCCCATAAAGTATGAAATTAATTGGAGATGGAAGACCTATTTTATCCGTCAAAGCTCAGCTTGTTGAAGTTTGAAGAGCTAAGATAAAACCGTAGTCCATGTGCCTATTTTATTTCTAGACTCCAGGCTTCCTGGGTCCTGAAGCCCTCGGTGACTCATGCCCCAGTGTTAGGTAGCTGGATGTTGGGAAACTTTCTGATTTGCGAGTTATAAAAGTGAATAAAGTGACCAGGATCTTTAGCACCACCTACCCTGTTTACATAGATTTCTCATGCTTTCCCCCAGGAAATAGTCTCTATGAGGAAGGACAGAGGGGTCTGTGATCTCATCTACCTCCAGCGTATTCCTTTGGACCCACCATGTATCACTCACTCTAAGTTGTCACCTCTCTGCTGACCTCACTAGCCCTGAACTCCCTTTCTCGTATCCAGTCACCAAGTGCTCATTCTTTGTAACATTATTTGTCTGAGATCCTTTGCCACCTCCATGCCACTCTCCTAGTGCAGGCCTATCTGGCTTCACCATTGACTCCCCCCATCAGGCTTGGAGACTAGAAAAATCAGTGGGACACTCACTGCCCTTGGCTTATGTCTTTGTCTTCTTATAGCACTATGGTCTCCGACAGGACTTACATTTTGCTTTTGTTGATCCGTTTGTGTAACTGCTGTGTCTACCACTAAAATACTTGTTGCCTTCCTTTTTAAGTCCCTGACCTACCTGCCTCCCACTCTCTGAGGGAGAGGGACCTCTTCCCTACAGCTCCTCACACCCTTTCTTCCTAGCCACCCACTCTCATCATCCACTTAATTTAAGAATTTCCTGTACAGGTTCATTTTTTTCACTATCTTCTTAGTGATTCTATCTTTAATGGAAAATAGTAAAAAAAAAAAAAATGACCTGGAGAAAGACGTGATGAAGGCCCAGTAGCATTTGTCGAGTACTTGCTGAGTGCTGGTACTCCACTGGGTGTTTTGAAACATCAAATAAACAGCACCATGCTTGTTATATGCTCCCTTCTAGATTAAAAAAAATCCATAATCTATAAATGCTTTTGGCTAGTGATGATGAACAGCAGCACTTTTTTTTTTTTCCAAAGCAAAAACACCAGAAGTTTGGAAAGGAATTTGCAAGTTGTGTTGTAATGCAACTGATCTCTTTCTTCCTGAGAAAGTTGGTTTCTTGCCAAAGCGTTCAATTCAGGCCCACGCAAACTGGGTGTATTTATAGAGGGCCAAACGAGGAAGAGAACATGATAAACTTTCCTCCTCAGTACAGCAGACAATGGCAAACAATCACCAGGTAAATGCCATGTAGCACAAAAATTGGGGAGCAGAATGCCATCACGGCAGCCTTTCGTGAGCTGGGTTGAAGGAGCCCCTTGCTCCTGTTAAGTGGCTGGTTCGGGTCTAGGGACTCAAAAGTGTTATTCCGGATGATGGCAAGCCAGCCCTGATGGATTTGGTGGGGGGAGCCTCTCTATCTAGGGGACATCTAGGAGACTGGTCCCACTACAACTGCCTCTGAATTCTTAAAGATGTTAATAAGAAAATAAGAATCTCTGCACTTAAGTGTTTTAAAGTTTACGAGGCCCTTTTATTTACATTACCACATGTAGTTCCCACTGCGGTCCTATGAGCTAGCTCTCATTAATATTTCCTTCTGTAGATGAAGACACCGACACTCAGATTGTAACAAAAAGGTTGACCTTACTTTAAATTCCATGATCTTTGTTCTCCTCTGCGGGGCGGGAAGGGGGGGGGGGGAAGAACCATTAAGACAGTCTTATTATCTAGGAGGTTACTTGAAGTAGCCTAGGATGAGCAGCTCCACTTCTAGCAGATTCTTCTAAGGAAAGAGCAGGACAGTCCACAAAGACATATGTATAAGGATAGCCCAGTGGCGTTGTCAGCCATAGCAAAGAATTAAAAGCAACCCAAATATCTTTCAGGAAATTTATTATGTGAACGATGTCATTTCCATACAATGGAATATTCTGCAGCCACTTAAAAACATATTTTTTAAGATTTTAAGTAATCTCTACACCCAACGTGGGGCTCGAACTCACAACCCTGAGATCAGGGGTCACACGCTCTACCAACTGAGCGAGACAGGTGCCCCTAAAAGTATTTCTAAATATTGTTGTGAATGGAAAGAGATGCATGATGTATTTTTAAGTGAAAAAGCAGCTTATGAGGCGGTATTACAGTACAATTCAATTTTTATCAAAGCTGGCACACGTATATACGTATGTATGGGGGGAAAGTCTGTAAGTATATGTATCAAAATATTAGCAATACTATAGTAATTTTCATTTTCTTTTTTTTACCTCTCTGCACTTTGCCCACATACTTTAGAAATTTATTTTTAAGTTAGAAAAAGCAATACATGTATTATGATGTAAAACAAACATTTTGAATTGGATGAGGACAAAGGTAAGAGTGAAACCACCCTAGACCAAGCCAGAGTTCTCCCACCTTCCCCATCTCTGTCTCTACTGGGTGTCTCAGAGGTAACCCAGGCCTGGAGGGGACATAGCAGGAGAAACGTCAGGGCCGGTGGCCTCCTGACCCAGGGTTTCAGCCTCAGAGCCCCGTCACCTTAGTTCTGCAGGCAGCACCAAGGACCTTCCGAGAAATGGCCCCAGAGGCATGTGGCTCATGACCCACTTCACCCAGGACCCCTTGCCAACAGGCACACCGAGACATGTGTGCACAGTTAGAAGTGGCCCCCCAGCTTCTAAGCTTCCCAGAATAACCCAATATTAGTCCATCATTCACAAATTGGCCCAAACATTTTGGAATCTATTTCTACTTTTTGCCTCCTCTACCCCTGAGGGAAATGAATTCCTGAAGTTCAGTGTTTGATATTCAAAGTAGGGCCTCCCTTCATCCAACCTAAAATCATCTCTTTCAAGTTCAAGGGGGTACCCCCCTAATTCCAGTGTTCTAGGACATAAGTTTGTGGTTACCATAGCCAGCAATTGCGTGCACTTCTCTGATTTTCCCCATTAGCCTTCATCTTTTCAGACTCAAGAGGCCAGTGATTTCATCTGTCGTCATATGGCTTGCCCTTGTTCTCCACTCTTCATTATTTGATGTCCCTTTCTCCGGACATTTTCCTTTTCCATTTTGTCTTCTTTCATACACCATCAGCAGAATATAATCCCAAATATTCTGGGAATAAGGTACAGCCGCACATGTACCATAGCTCGAAAATCAGCACTGCAGCTTAAAATCAACTTCTCCCCTGGTGGCTTGCTAGATGCAAACATTAGAAGTTCAGTTTTTCATGAGAGGAGCCTAATCATTAAAGGGCTGTGAATTTCCATCTCTTTTATCTTAACGGAGAGGTGTGTACGCAGCCTCTACTTTGTATTGTCTACTACGCCAGGACCCCACAAAACCTCAAACTGAGTTTGACTTGGGGGGAACCTCAAATCAATGCAATAAATGCCTATTCCAAGTATAATATCCAGGCTCTATGAAATAAGACAACCCTAATCTCTCAAAGGCCAAAGATAAGGCCATCTGACAGCTTTGCAACGTCAGAGACTCTCAGTCATTCCTCTACACACGTGTAAAACCTTCGGACTTTCTTGAGAAAATAACCTTTATTTCAAAAAAAATAGCTTTGAAGTTTGAAAATCAAAGCAGACCAGCTGTTTCTCAGCACAGAAAGGATTTTTCTCAAACTGCTAGAAAGCTAATAAGGCTTTCAAAGGGCAGCGGCAGCTTCCCGCAATGCCTGGCATACCGGGAGCATTAGCGGGGTGACTAGCTGGGTACAACTCAGGCACTGAGGAGCTTTGCTGGACCTTCTGCCCATGTTCTCCCCTCGTCACCCGACTTGTCTATGTCTCCTTCCCCCCAACTCCCCCCCGCCCTTTGTTTTTTAACCATCTCATTCCTCAAACCTGCTGTAGCACAGACCTGGGCTATTTTGAATTCTTCATGACTTCTATTGAATGGAGTTTTCCTTTCCCCGTTCTTTTTTTTTTTTTTTTTTTTTCAAGAAGTGAGGTGAAGATTTTATATCTCTTCCACAAAAAACAAACAAAAACCAAACTAAATGAAGTGTTTTCTTACTTGCGTGTGGCCACAGTAGATTTTTTTCCCCCTGTGGGTCAGCGGCCCTCGGCCCTCGATAGAAAAAAGGTCCCCACCCTTGCACCGAGGGGTCTTGCCAATTTCATTCTTATTCAGAAAAGGGGATGAATAACAGTATGGACAATTAGTTACTGTGGGTGGGAGAAGGAATTTGACTGGAAGCAATTTTCTTTGGAAAGAGATAGGAAGGCACAAGAGATTGCGAGAGCTCTACTTGTGAAAAATAGAGGGTATGAAATAACTTGGTGTAAAGTTCAGCTGAGAACGGGAACATCTGGGGCTTATTCATGGTTTTTCAGAAGTTTTTGAAGCTTTTTTATGAGCTGGGTTGACCTCAGATTGAGGAGGAGATTTTTCAACTGTTAAACAGTTTTTTCTTTGCATTCCTAAAGTCATATTGTGTTCAGCTTGTTAATATCTGCACAGGGGGCCTTGGGCAGAGTCGGCCAGAGCAGCATGTTTTCGGGACATATTTCCCCATAGCTGTTATTTCCCTTTCTTGTTGAGGATTTGCATGTGTCCCTTTCATCCATGCGTACAGCAGATTCCTCCACAAATAATTGTATTTGACATCACAGTTGTTTGAGAAAATGCAGGGGAGGGGGAGAAATCCCCATCTCCCTCACACCAAGACAGCTGGAGGGAGGAAGCAGGTTAGACAGGGAAATGCGTAAACATACCTGGAATGTAGCAGCAGGTAATTCTGTCTGTGTTAGTCACCATAATAACTTGCATGTTGGAATATCAATGGTGTAGATTCCAAGATGTCTAGAATTCAGAAAGAAAAAGAAAAAAAACCCACAAATCAACACCCAGCATCCCATTGACTTATTGGGCCTGACGCTGGAAACATTGGCAGACATGTTTAGTTACTATCCAGGGAGCGTGTGGCAAGGCGCTTTCCCATATTATTTTCTATAAAGGCGCTTAGGTCATTTACGGGGAGTTTCTGGTGGCCAAGGCAAGAGCATATTGCCAGGAGAGACCCCAAACCCAGCTTCTGATAGGCTGGGGGACGGGGCGTCATCAGATTGCACTTACAGGCGGAAGTTCCCATCACTGGGACTCTCAGAAAGGCAGACTCTCTGAAAAGGAGTGTGTGTTCCAGGTGTGATGGTGTTGAAAAAAGCAAAAAATAATCAATGCGCTAACACTACGACCAGAAGAAACTTTCTATGTTAGAAGTTAAGCAGTACTGCCCAAAGAGAAGCCGTCGTTCTTAATGGTCTGCAAAACGTTCTGTGGCTAAAACTCTTGGAGGTAAGTCAGTGATTTGGTTTTTCTTTTTCTATTAACTGGCAGGCCTACAAAGTTTCCGTGCAAGCAAAAGAATTTGAACAAATTTCCAAAAATTTGACATTTGAAAATTTGGAGAGTATTTGGACACAGATGTTCTGTGTTCTGTATTGTGTTTATGTTCTATGCCAGGCTCCTGGATTAACAGCTAGAAGACATATGGACAGTTTAATAAATCAACACATAGAGCTTGAGCTCCTATTCTAAATACATTTATTGTTTATTCAGCCACCGAGTGCCAGGAGCTCCACTAGGCCCTGGGAATCTAGAGAGGCTCAAAAATGAATCCAATAGAGTTCTACCCTCAGAAAGCCTTTGGCCTCCTAGAAGAGAGAGATGTAGGCTCAAATAATCACAACACAGGGCAGAATGTGACTGGGATTTTAAGACAGGTCCAAACAAAGTGGCGTGGGCACACCGATGAAGCAATTTGATTTGGCTGAAGGGACTGGGGAAGAACTTGTGGAGGAAATGGCATATGAGACAGTTCCTGGAGGAGACATAGAATTTCAACAGAGAACACCGGGAGCAAAGCATGGCGGTTTGAAACCACATGGGATATTTGGAGACTGGTGAATCGTGGAGGTGTGTGGAGAGAATGGTGGCTGTCAGGGTGCTGTACCATGGGCAGTTATGAATCTGAGGAGTCCAAGAGAAAAGTCTAGACAGCCCAATTTTTAAAACTCAGAACAGTGTAGCATTCCCTTGGAACCAGGTCTTTTGGGAACAATATTAGAACTCAGCCTCTGCTCTTTGGGGGGTCCACAATAAAATGAAGAGGCAGGGCATTCATTTTTGTCTGTGCTGGAAAACAGAACCACCTCTGTACCATATGATACAATATACATGGGCACCAGGTGAGGAGTGGATGTAGGAAAGCAGCCGACATATTATTGGTGATCTGTTGTTTTTGAGGCCAACTGGGAGCCGACGTGGCATGCCCCCCCCCATTCAAAGGTCACACCCTTCCTAGGCAAACACAGCCACGAACCACGAACAGACTTTATTCATCAACACTTGTGGTTGGGAGGAACGGGGCAGAGGAGAAAAGGTTGGCAGGCGAAGGAACAAGCAATTCATTTTTAGGTTGGAGAATGAGAAAATTAACTGATCATAAATTCCAGGTGATTAGTTTTTCTCCTGCTTTATCATGAATAAAGGACCTGTTCACATTTTGAAAGTAACACCTCATAGTACAGAAAGGAATAAGCAGGCAGGCCAAGTTCTCCCTTTGTTTTTGTAAAGGTGTGAGAAGAGGAAGTTTGTCTGACCCAAATCTTAACTCCCTAGGGGACAAAAACCCTTCTCATCACGTATGAACACATAAGTATTTGACACTTCCTGCTACACTGAAAATAGGTTCATTTAAAATGATTTAGTTATGACTCATTTTGTGTGCCAGGTGTTTACATATCTTTATTATTTTGCCTCTAAGAATTTCATAGGTTTGGAAGATAATCCTTGGGTGAATTAGTGTTGTCCCCAATCGTGTTCCTTTGTGGACACAGTTATGCAAGTCCCCATGGATAGCCTTGAGGAGAGCCCTGGGGAGAGCATGGTTTACTACGAGTGAACTTCCTTGCTCTCCCTTTGGATCTGGTTGGCTAAAGCATCTGCTGCCTTTTAAAGCATTATTTTTCCCAGTTAGTTTCCATTACGCTATACCACAAGGACCAGTGCACCCGTCTTGTATTGGAAAGGAAGTAAGTGTCAAAGTGAGAACAAAATAAGGACAATTGGCGCATTCCAGGTTTGTGTGGGACTGCAGTACAATTGTTCTTCCCACTGTGGGAAGGGGGGAGAAAATCAGCCACAAGAGGAAAGAGTGTTAAATCGTGGCTTGTGTCCACATCCACTCCAGCTAAGATCCCTTTATTTATTTATTTGTCTTTAAAATTTTCATTATTGAAGTAGAGTTGGCCTACAGCGTTCTGTTCGTTTCATGTGTACAACATAGTGATTTGACAAGTCTATACGTGACTCGGTGCTCATCATGATACGTGTAGTTACCCAGCTATCATGCCTTCAAGTCACCCTCAAGCGTGCCAAGTTCTTATTTTGAAGTGAATTTTCCAGAGAGCCTACCTTCTGGATAGTGTGGGGAGATCTGCTAGTGAGACCATGCGAGTCACCTCCCCCTCCTCAACACGGGACCGATGCAACACCAAAGGGTCAGGACCTCAGAAGACTCCATTTTGAGTAAGATGTGATGCCAAGGTTGCAGTGACTTTCGGGCATTAAAGATCCCGTAGCATTTCTTAAAGGAGTGTTTGCCCTGACCTCCTTGGCCAAAGTTCACATCTGGTAATTGCATCTGTTAACATTGGCCTCCCTTGTCCCTCTCAGCTGCGTACAATATCGCCTCTCTCGCATCCTGTCTCAGACTGTTGTATAGTGTTTCTCTGTGCTATTAAAGAGCAATTGCGTTTCACCCAGCAGGGAATGCACACGGAAACCCTTTGGAAAAAGTGGTGCTATAGAAATGTCGGATCAACAGCATTTTTTTCTTTTGTGAGCCAGGAAGTGTAAGTGTAAGAAACAGATCCAAACACTGTTCAGAATAACCGTTCATGTGTTTGGCAGAGTCAGCAATGACCATATGCAAGGCCAGATAGGCCAAGGGTCAGCAAGACCCCTTATCGATAGGAAAATGAAAGCAGAATGTTTTTTGAGAGTCATTGGGGTGGGGGCGTGCCCTGTAAGTTCCGAATAACATCTAAGGAATTTTGGAATTTTCTGGAAGGTAGCTGGCTTCTATTTGTTTGGGTCTCTGCTTTTTATGTACACAAATACATTTAATTCCCATAACCCTGTGAGGCAGGTATGACTGTAAGTCTAATTTTATAGCATAAGGAAGTAGGGGTTAGTGATGTTCAGGATCTAAGGTCTCACTTCTAGCAAGTGGAGAGAACAAAAGAAATAGGAATCCAGATCTTCTGACTCCAAATTCCTGACTCTTTGCAGAATACCATAGCTCAGTGAGTGTGCTGGTTATGGTTTGATGAACGGAGCGTGGATCTGGCATACCTCCTAAAATTGTTTTTAAGTTTATTTATTTTGAGAGAGAGAGAGAGAGAGAGAGAGAGAGAGAGAGAGAGAGAGAGTACAAGTGGGGTAGAGGCAGAGAGAGAGGGAGAGAGAATTCCAAGCAGGCTCCGTACTGTCAGCACAAGCCCAGTGCAGGACTCGACCTCACAAGCCGTAAGATCATGACCTGAGCTGAGATTGAGAGTTGGACGCTTAACTGACTGAGTCACCCAGGCGCCTCCTAGATTCATTTTAAACATTGAGTTACTAGAATTTGGGGGGATTTTGGAAAGCCCAGTGTTTTTGATACCTGATGGTTAGGACCAAAATTTCAAAATGTTAACTGTTTTAAACAATAGAAACCTTTCTAAAATAGACTTCCTTACCTTATCGTATGCTTGCCTTGTACTGCAGATGGACATGCTCTAAGTTGTCACTGCAGCGTCAAAGATTCTTTTTGGCTACTTGTGCCTTTGGCTCTGGCCCAGAGACCTCCAGGCCTCACAGAATAGCTCAAATAAGTACTGCCTTGCTGGTGCATTGTCATTTTCAAGTCACTCCTGTGTTGTTGGGTAAACAGTGGCATTTTGCATCCGTAAAAGAGTGAGTATACATTGGAAATGACTAATTCTACAAAGTAAGTAGTTTACTCATTGGACAGGATCTGTCTGTCCCAGTATATATTTATTGCTATTAAATATTGGCTGTGGTTGCTGTGAGTATGGAATTAGGTGAGAGATAGAGAAAAGAGCTCATGCGTACTATAATAGAAAGAAGTATACACTGAGCAAAGAGACACATTTCCTAGGAGACAAGGCAAAACAAAGTAAATATGGAGAAAAGTGGGAGACATAGGGATGGAAAGGAGAGATTGCACTAGCATAGTAATTTAGTCTTAAAAAGTGTCACCTTGCACTTCATGGAGTTATGTGTCTCCTGGCCGGTAGCATGATCATGGTGGCTGAAAGGTAGGTAAGTTAAGGAAGGAGTCTGGCAAGACATTGCTAGCTTAAAGGTAGCACACATTTTCATCCATGCTTGAGGTCCTCCCTTGTCACATTGACTAACACAATTTCTCCCTTTTCACAAAGATATTTTTAGCCATTTTATTGAGATAGAATTTACAATTCATATGTACCTACGATCTGAAGTTTGAGTAAATGTGTACAGTTGTGTAATCATCACCCCAACCAGTTCCGCCATGCCTGTTTACAGCTACATCTCATCCCCAGCCCCAGGCAACCACTAAACTACTTTCTGTCCCTGCAGATTTTCCTTTTCTGAACATTTCATACCAATTCTGAACATTTCATACCAATGGAACTGTTATACAAGGTGTGGTCTTTTGGGTCTGTCCTCTTTCACTTAGCATAATGTTGAGGTTCACATATGTCGTGGCATGGATCAGGGCTCTGTTGCTTTTTATTGCCAAGTAGGATGTCAATGTCTGCGTATACCACATTTTGTTTATCCGTTTACCGGTTGATGGATATTTGTGTTGTTTCCAGATTTGCACTACTACAAACAATGCTGCTAAGCACATTCACAGACAAGTCCTTGCGTAGACATATGTTTTCACTTCTTTGGGGTAGATACCTAGGCGTATAATGGCTGAGTCACATGATAAACGTACATTTAACTTTTTGAGAAACTGCTATCTTCCAAATCGGTTGTACCATTTTGACGTTTCCCGCTAGCAAAGTATGAGGGTCCTAGTTTATCTGCATCCTATTCAACACTTGGTGTCATTCTCTGACTATAGACTTTCTGGTGGATATGTTGTGGCATCTCATAATTTGCATCTCCCTGGTGAGTCATGTGCTTAACCACCCCTTGTATATCTTTTTTGATGAAATGTCTATTCAAATCATTTTGCATGGGTATCTTATAGATTGAATAATGGGACAGAAGTAGAAAGAATGAGACTATGCTAGGAGATTCTCACCCTTCTCCCTTCCACTTGCTAAGTAGCCTTTGTTTCTTTTTGCAGTTGTTCTGGGGATTTTCTTTATTTGTTTTGTTTTGAGTAAATAAAGGACTGAGGTGATCTACAGTAATTCACTGGGCTAAACAGAATTTCTGAGGACATTGATAATCTTCTTGGTGGAACTAGAGTTTCTGTGCTCTGGGGCAGAGGTCTAGTTACCTTAAACTGGTGAATATTACAAAGTGCTTTCATATGTATGCCATCTCATTGACTCTTCACAGTGGCTCTAGGAGGTACCACTTTTATTATCTGCTTTTCACAGGGCAGACTCTGATTGGGCAAGTGACATGTACAAGTGTAATCAGCTGGTAAATTGGTAGAGCTGAGTTTTGACCCCATATCTGGCTCCCAATCCTCTACTTTTTCCATTGTAGCAGGCAGCCACACTGCAAGGTCCACTTGGGTTTCATGTGTCAGAACTCCAGCAAAGCCTAGACCAGTACCTTCAGGATATCACATGTGGGAATGGCTGCTGGACAAACTTTCCGGAAGCATTTCCTCTGTTACCTGATTGAATGGTTTTGCCTGTTTGCCCTTGGCCCAGATGTCTGGGTCTCTGTATTAAGGACAACCTGATTGTAATCTGGAAACAATGAGGACTCAGAACATCTGTTGAGAAAAGGAAATCTAATAGATGAGATGGCATAGCCTGATTGGAGATTATTTTAGGAGCAAATTAGTTTACATAAAACCAACCAAACAATGTTCAATTGACAAAATGCTGACTTGTAGGGTCAAAATACTGTAAAACAATATTGAATGGGGAAATGAGAACACTTATTACTGGAGAAATTAGTTTTTAATTTATTATATTCAGGGACACCTGGGTGGCTCAGTCGATTAAGCATCCAACTCTTGATTTCAGCTCAGGTCAAGATCTCATGGTTCATGAGTTCGAGCCCCGCGGCACTGTTAGTGCAGAGCCTGCTTGGGATTCTCTCTCCCCCTCTCCCTCTCTCTTGGCCCCTCCCCCCCCAAATAAATAAATAAATAAATAAACTTAAAAAATTTTATTAGATTCACTGGCCCCTAAGGTTTTAAGAATGTTTTGTTGTAGGGGGTGGTGGGTAACAGTTCTGTGTCATTCAAGGGCATGTTTTTAAACATTTTGTCTGTTTGGGCTCATAAATCACTGAGAATGCACCAGAATTTCAGTATTCTAATATCCATATGAAGACTCCCAAGCTGCCTCACATACTCAGATACAGCACGCACACACAAACACATCCTTTGTTAGATGACACACCTTGGTTGGGGTTGGAAAATATGGTTATTATTACGGGGGCATGCAAAAGAAATACAGAACACAGTCCCTTCCCCTGAAGAGCTTACACGTTATGAAGCAGTTAATATTCACACATAGAGAACAATTAGAAAATAATATAAGGCAGAGCCTAAGAAACTGCTAAATTGAGCACAAGAACAATAAGAGTTGTGAGAAGGAAATGATCATGGGAAGCTGAGTGCTGTGGCCAAAGCAACTCGCACAGTACTGGTACTCTGTTTAGCACCAACTACATGTAACTTCTCATTAAAAATTTTTTTTAAGTTTATTTATTTATTTTGAAAGCGTGAGAGAGCATGCACGAGCAGGAGAGGGGCAGAAAGAGAGGAAGAGAGAGAGAATCCCAAGCAGGCTCTGCACTGTCAGCACAGAATCTATGCGGGGCTCGAATTTGCAAACCATGAGATCGTGACCTGAGCCAAAATCCAGAGTCAGATGCTTAATCGACTGAGCCACCCAGGTGTACCTAAACTTTTTAAATTACATAATACAGTGTCATTATAGAAGTTTAGAAATTACATTTAAACAAAAATAAATTAACCCACTTCTAATTTTACAACCCAGAAAGGACCACTGTTTGGGCACGTACTTACTATATATTGTGTTGCTTTTAAAATAAAAACTGTTGGAACGCCTGCGTGGGTCTGTCGGTTAAGCACCTGACTCTTGATTTTGGCTCAGGTCATGATCTCACAGTTGTGCAATCAAGCCCTGCATCAGGCTCCACAGTGAGCGTGGGGCCTGCTTGGGATTCTCTCTCTCCTTCTGTCTCTACTCCTCTCCTGCTCGCTCTCTCTCAAAATAAATAAACACTAAAAATATATTAAAATAAAAAATAAAAATGTTAACTATTCTTCAAAGAAACAGATGAAAACTCCTCTATCCTGAAAAGTAATCATTATCATTTGCCCTGGAAGTACCTCCCGAAGTGTGTTACTCAGAATTTTTATTGGCGTAACCAAGAAGTATATGAAGAGGTGCTCAAAATCCCTAATCATCAGGGATGTGCAAATCAAAACCATAACGAGATACCACCTATTTGGGGGAGGGGGTACTATGAAAAAAAGAACCCAGAAAATAACAAATGTTGGCATGAATGTGGAGAAATTGGAGCCCTCGTGTGCTGTCGGTGGGGATGCAAAATGGTGCAAACACTGTGGAAAACAGCACGGTGGTTTTTCAAACAACTAAAACTAAAATTACCATATGATACAGCAATGCCATGTCTGGGTACAGATCCGAAAGAATTGAAAGCAGAATCTCAAAGAGACACTCTTACACCCATATTCATTGTAGCATTATTTACAATAGCCAAGGGGTAGAAGCAACCCAAGTGTTCATCAACGGATGAATGGGTAAACAAAATGTGGTCTATACATGCAATGGAAGATTAGTCACCCTAGAATGAAATCCTGTCACTCGCTACAACATGGCTGAATTGTATAGACATTGTGCTAAGTGAAATAAGCCAGTCACAAAAGGTCAAAACTGTATGATTCTCTTACATTGAGGTATTGAGAGGAGTCAAATTCATAGAGGAGGCAGTAGAATAGTGGTTGCCAGGGCTGGGGGGAGCAGGCATGGGGAAGTTGTTGTTTAATGGGTACAGAGTTTCAGTTTTGCAGGATGAAAACGTTCTGGAGATCGGTTGCACAACAGTGTGAACATGCATGACATTACTGAACTACTCATTTAAAAATGGCTAAGATGGTCAGTTTTATGTGTATTTTGCTGTAGTTTAAAATTTTTCTTTCAAAAGCATTCCATATGCTCAAATAAGGAAACCGTGGATTTAACAAAATTAATTTAGTTTGTTTACAGCAGGACTTCTCAGAACCTTTAACTATGCTAATGTGCATTATGACTCTCCAAAAAGAGATGTAGCATGATGTGTTTTCCCAATTTATGTGACCATGGATCTCTTTTTCCAGAGTTTTATGGAACTAAGGAAGTGTATTAAGGAATACATGTTAGGAAATATTACTATAAAGTCTTGGTGATTTAACATCTTACCTCTCCAATAGAAATTTTATTTCAAGAAGACACCTGGGTTGATCAGTGTTTTTCCCAAAGGAATGTGTTACTAGAGACAGAATGTCAAGCCCTGCGAGTGCCTCAGAAGTAAAAGAGTTGGGAGCCACACAGAGCCACCCAGCACCTCTCAGACCTCTTCTTGTCAACAGCCAACTATTCTGCCTACTTGCAAGATCAGCCCTGTATTTTGGCAATTGAGAGAAGAGGCCCTCAAATTTAGAAACTCTTCTTAGGAGGAATAGTCTTCAGTATCTGATTATAAAATTTTGTGATTTCATTAGGGGTTCCATCCAGTCATTCCAGTAAAGCCAGCAGACATTTCCAAGCAGGAGCTTGAATGCGGTGCTAGAAGCTTTGGATGGACAGAATTCAGGTCGAGGGGAAGATAATTCTGTGGGTTGAATATCTTCATGTGTAACTCAAAACGAGAGGTTGCCAGGAGGTTTAAATGTACTGTAGTTGAGTTAAAGGAGGATGTCATGGTTAAAAGCCAAGAATTTCCTCTAGGAGCAGGTGAAAAAACAGCTGACATTCCTGATTGTTTTTCTAAGTGTTTAAAATGACTTTTCCAGACCTAAAGCCTGTAAGCATTTTATTAACATTTGATTAGCAATTATTCCTTACTGTGTTAAAGCTGAAATTAGGATCAGGTTTCCTTCCATTGCCATAAAAAAAAAAAAAAAAAAAAAACCCCAAATAACTCAACTTGCACGAAGAATCATTCCAAAATAATTTCCCCCTTTCCTCTCCTTCGCAGTCTCAAAAACTCATGGACTGTCAGAACTGGGAAAGACTTAGAACTCATACAGTCCAACTCCCTGCTTGTATATGTGGGGAAAGCAAGGCCCAGAGAGAGGAAGAGATTTCCCCCGAGACTCAAAGACTGAGACTCACGGGGCTGAGAATACCTCACTGCTTCCCTAGTGCTCTTTCTGATACACAGATCTGTGGAGGCCCAATATAGCTATGACTCCAGGTCAGATTTGTTTATACTTTTATTAGACAAGCGAATAACAGGGGTTTTATTTGAATGCCAGAATACAATTTCTCTTAGGTAATACAATTCGTAAGCTGAGCATGAAACTTAAAACCTGAAATAAATCAGTGTTCACAGCATGTAAGAATGTATAGTCAACTCTAATGTGACATTTTGTTTTATGTGTAAACATATAGCAATTAGGTCAAATATATCCCCTGGAATCACTTGGTGGCTTTGATTCGTGTGAATTATCTGGCTTTATAGGAACACTGTATGATATGCCCTATTTGTAAGTGATACACAGACTACGTAGCTAAATTAAAAACAGGAAATAGTTGACATGTTAGGAAAGGTTGGCTAGAATATAAAAGAGGTAAAATGTATGTTGCTTAAAAAAAGAGGGCTTTTTGTAATTTTCACATTTCCTTGCTAATTAGCATATTGGTATTTAAGGCCATATGCCATTGACCAGTTTAAAAGCCACCATCAATCATCCAGTTAGGGGGACAGTTCTGATGTCAATCCAGTGGTTTACTCCTGGTTCTCTTCAAGGGTCCTCAGTACATTAGAATAGTTAGGATGAGGACATGGTACTTTCGATAGTCGCTTGGGAGAAGCCATCAAAGAATGCAGATGTTGAGCCAGGTACAGTCGAGTTCTTTTAGGATAGCTAAACATTACCTGTATAACAGCCTCCAAATGGCAAGATTATAAAGAGTAATAAGAATGACAAAGATGAGGGTGGATTTAAAGATTGTTAAAATGCCTGGACCATGAACACTAAAAGTCAAACCAGGTAAGGCATATTTTCCTTCTGTCCTAGACTCCACGCTCCTGGATGGATCGACAAATGTCAAAAAGGTGCAGTGGTGCAAACAGGGAGCCTAGTAGGCAGCAATTTCACAAAGAGAGTTACTGGCTTGGTAAATGCAGTACTTGGAGTAAGCATTGTACTCCAGGGTGTTATGTTTAGTCAGGGCCCATGGAGGCAGTCTCCATTTCCCCTTAGAGAGATTGCCCACAAAATCATTCATTTTCCTTATATGTGTGGGATGTGTTTGGAATTTGCTTTTCTTTTCTGTTTTGTTAAAAATAAGCTCCCAAATTTTACTTGCAGTGTCCTAAGATATCTGTGGACTGGCACAGATAAATCTTTGAATCACCTAACCAGGTTTAGAAGTAGGCCTGTGTTGAATTTGTACCTATCAGACAGAAAGCCAGCATCATTCATTTGAAGAAAAGATTGTAGCTATGTTCCAAAAGGATTGGATAGTAATATTTCTTTCGTAAGAAGAAGCTGGAAATACGATGGAAATTTCAGAAATACAACCATTTCATATGCCAAGTTTCCCACTTGGTTTCCAAAGAGTCATTCACACAGCGCCTATTGCTATTAACAATAGGAGTGAATCTAACTTCCCCAGGAAACCATAACCTTCCAATATATTATTCATGGTTTAGGAATCATTTTGATTTTCTACCTCAAGAATTTAGCCAAATGAGAACTATTTGCTGAACTCTTTTTTTTCCCCAGTACTTCTTCATGTGCTAAAACTCTATACACTCTTGCCATATCAGAACTAGCTATATTGGTTCTTCTTGCAGGACTCCCTTTCCCATCATCTGAATGAGTACTGAAAGCAAATCCATGAGAGAGGCTTGTGGAAGATTAAGACCACTGAGCCTTTGGTGTAGTAAGATATTTGATATGCTGGTAAAATAGTTTTCAGGCAAGTTAAGATAGAAAAATAAAATAAAGGTTCTCCCTTAAGATTATTCTCAGAAAATACCTTTTCACAGGAGTGGATACCGAGTCATGTCTATAAAGAGTAGAACTTTTCAAAGACCTCTTTAATGACAAAATGGGAAGTTGAGTTCTAAATATGGGGTTGCAAATTCTTCCCGGTTGGTTGGTTCCCTTTTTCATTTTATTTTTATTGAGCTAAAATGCACATACCATAAAATTCACCCTATTAACATGTATAATTTAGTGGTTATTAGTATATTGATCAAGTTGTACAACTGTCTGTCACTGCTGTCTCATTCCAGAACATTTTCATCACCTCAAAAAGAAACCCATACCCATCAGCAGTCACTCCCCACTGCCCCCTCTCCCAAGTACCTGGCAACCACCAATCTACTTTGTTTCTATGGCTTTGCCTATTCTGAACATTTTAGCTTTTTTAAAAAAGTTTATTTATTTTGAGAGAGAGAGAGAGAGAGAGAGAGAGAGAATCCCAAGCAGACTCCCACGCTGTCAGTGCAGAGCCTGATGTGGGGCTCAAACCCATGAACTGTGAGATTATGACCTGAGCTGAAGTCAGACACTTAACCAACAGAGTCACCCAGGCATCCCTCATCTGAGCATTTTATATCAATGGCATTATATAATATGTGGTCCTTTGTAACTAGCTTAGCATAATGTTTTCTGGGTCTATGTTGTGGTAGGCATCAGTAATTCATTCCTTTTTATGGCTGAATAATATTCCACCTTGTGGGTATACACCACATTTTATTTTTCCATTCATCTATATTGATGGGCACTTGAGTTGTTTCTACCTTTTGGCTATTGTGAATAATGTTGCTATGACCACTGGTGAACAAGTATCTGTTTGAGTCCTTGGTTTCAGTTCTTTTTGGTCTATACCTAGAAGTGGAATTGCTGGGTCACATGGTAATTTTATATATATATTATAAATTTTATATAAATTTTATAAATTTATATATAATTGATATATATGGAAAGAGAAAATATAATTTTATACATATATTATGTATATAACTTTATTAAGTTATATATAATAATTCAATTTATTGAAGAGCCACCAAACTGTTCCCACAATGGCTGCACCATTTTTACATTTCCACCAGCAATGTTATGAGCATTCCACTTTTCCCATATCCTAACACTTGTTATTTTCTGTTTATTATTATAGCCATTTTAGTGAGTGTCAAATATCTCATTGTAGTTTTGATTTGCACATCACTGATGATTCATAGTGTTGAGCATCTTTTCATTAGCCATTTCTATGTCTTCTTTGGATAAGTGTTCATTCAGAGCCTTTGTGTATTTTTTTAAATTGGGTTGTCATTTCATTTTGACTTAGAAGAGTTCTTTAGATATTCTGGATACTATACCCTTATCAGATCTGTGGTTTGCAAAAATTTTCACCCAATTTTTGGGTTTTCTTTTTACCTTTCTGATACACAAAAGGTTTTCATTTTGATGAAGTGCAATTTATCTATTTTATTCTTTTGTCACTGATTTTGCCTCACTCAGGTTCACAAAATTTACCCCTGTGTTTTCTTCCAAAAGTTTTATAATTTTATGCTCTTACGTTTTGGCTTTTGGTCCACTTTGAGTTAATTTGTGTATATGGTATGAGGTACGATTCCAATATAATTCTTTCGCATTTGGGTATCAAGTTTCCCCAGTCCCAGTCTTTTATTTCCAGTTAATCTTCTAATTGTTCTATCTATTATTGCAATTGGGGTTTTGAAGTCTCCAGTTATTATTTGTAAATTTTCTATTTTTCCTTTCAATTCTGTCAGTTTTGCTTCAGATCTTTCCAAGCTCTATTGTTAGGTACATATACATTTATAATTGTAAATTATTGGTGTATTGACCCTTAATAATTAAAAAATGGCCTTATTTGTCTATAGTAACAATTTTTGTCATAGAATACATTTTGTCTGATATTAGTATAGCCACTCTGGCTCTTTTTCAGTTACTGTTTGCATGGTATATTTTTCCATCTTTTTACTTTCAACCAATTTTTGTCTTTGAATGTGAAGGGTAACTCTTCTAGGCAGCATATAATTAGATCTTTGACCTTAGATTGGAGAATTTAATCCATTTATACTTAATGTCATTACTGATATTAAAGGATTTACATCTGTTATTTTGCTATTCATTTTCTACATATGTCTCTTTTTTCCCTGTATTCCTCTGTCACTGCCTTCTTTTGTGTTAAATAGGTATTTTCTAGTTTATCATTTAATTCCTTTGTCATTTATTTTATTTTTAAAGTTAGTTTCTTAGTGGTTGCCTTGTGGATTATAATTAACATAGTAATTTATAGCAATCTAATTTGGATTAATACCAACTTAATTTCATTAGTATATAAAACATCACTACTACATAACTTTATTTTCTCTCCCCTCCTTTGTGCTGTTATTGTCCTACAGTTTACATCTCTATAGTTATAAGCTTATCCACACATATTTGCAATTATTACATTATGCATTTGTCCTTTAAAACCAATAGAAACAAATAATTTGCTGAACAAAATACAATAATATTACCTATACAGTTACCTTTACTAGTGTTCTTCATTTTTTCCTATGGCTTTGGGTTATTGTCTAGTGTCCTTTCATTTCAGCCTAGAGGACTCCTTTTAGCATCTCTTGAAGGGCATGTCTAATAGTGACATGCTCACTTGGCTTTTGTTTATCTGAGAATGTCTTAATTTCACCTTCATTTTTGGAAGCACACTTTTGCCAGATACAGAGTTCTTCATTGACGGTTTTTTTCTTTGAGTGTTTTGAGTGTGTTATCCCACTGACTTCTGGGCTTCTTGGTTTCTGATGAGAAATTGAGTATTACTTATACATGATGAGTTACATTTCTCACTGCTTTCATGGTTCTCTCATTGTCTTTGACTTTCAGCACAGAGGTATGAGAAATAATAGGCTCAGATAATTATTTAACCTACAGAGAGAAAGTGAAATTTCACAAAGCAATACAGTGAATGAGTATGCTTTTCTAAAACCAAGGTAATGTTTCTAAGTGTACAGGTTTGGCCTGTATAAAGGAGGTATTGTCTTAATGACAAAAGTGAAGGAACTGTTTTCCCAGTTGATGGAAAATAGATCTTATTTCTGGCTGGTATACCTAGAATAAGAAACAGAAGTCAAACTGGTGAAGGGTAGGGTAGAGACATGTTTTGAAAAGGAGAAGGACTGGACAGCAGTTAACAGCAGCCCCCTGCAAACCCCTGTGGCCCTCCAGGTTTTATATTACTTATTGAGACAGTCATATATTTGCTTTCCATTAATTAAGGTATCTATCTGAAGAAGTGTGAGTACCTAAGCGTGTGGATTTGTTGGGCACTTGGTCCCTGGTGTTGTAGATGGTGCACTTATAGCATAAGGTCTCTGCACTGTCAACTCACAGATGGTGATGCTGGAATTTAGTTCAAGCTTGTAGAATCATTACATACAACTTTACTCATGTTCCTGACTCTTTCTGGAAACATGAAAACACAAGATGTCCACCATCTGAAATGTCAGGGTAGTCCTTAAACATAGTTGCTATTTAAAGATGTATAAATTACAGCTAGCCCACCAAAGTAAATCTTTGAGACAGCAACACATTTGAAGTTTTGATTTAGTTGAAAGCCACTATGATTTATGAATCTAACATTCAGTTTAACAAAGTCAATCAAATGCTTAAATGTGTATGATAGGAAACAAAATGGAATTATGTTTAACTGAATGCAAATGCAAGGATTTCAGTATGATTAAGTTTCTCTGAGATGTTTTCAACTGGAATTACTTGGGAATATACAGGAAGAGATGAAAGGGAGAAAAGGAAGTACCAATATTTTGATGGGTTGATTTATCTACTTAAGAGTGGATGAAATGAGGACTTTGGAAGATATTATTCCACTACCTTCCCACAACTTCTAGAGAGGAACTCCTAATGGACTATCCATTTCTTGAGGGCAAACTCCATGTTCTATATACCACTTACCCATGCCAACCTGGATATTGGCTGCCACAGGCTCCCAGAGGCCATGTCACCCTCTTCCTACCCTGTGATTTGAGCAGGTTTGGCTAAGGACCCAGGAAGAAGAACCTCGTTGGCCTCCTCCTGGAGCTAAAGGCATTTCACAACTCTCAAGTCCCTTTGCCTCTCTCTTATCTAACTTGTCCTCAACTGATTCTCCTATGATATTCCCAAGGATTAGGCAGAAAGTTAGCATTATTTGCTGCACTGGTATGGTTGAAAAGTTGTACTAACTATTGGCTTTGTGGGCTTGCTGTGCCCATTTGTAAAATGGGGTCATTAGATCATATGATCTCTCAAGCCTTTTCTAACTCACTTAACCATTCCAAGTCTATGACCTAAATCCCTTAGTAATGTATTGAATATAATACTGAGTACTTCTGGGTCCTCAATACATCTAATACCTCCATTTCTCATACTGGACACCATTCTGTGGGAGGTAAGTTCTCTGCTTCCCAACCATCTCCTTCCCTATTATACCTAGCTAGGACACACAAGTTGATTTCTTCAAAGATGAAAATTACCATGGCTGTGTCCAGAAGTATGTTGAGGCAATATGATGTTCAGAATGTATGCGTATTACCTGGTATATCAAAAGATTGTGGAGGAGAGAAACAATTATTGATTTAACAAAATGTTAACAGACTGTGACTAAAAGGAATCCCAGAGGATGGTGGAGAAGCCCACATTAAAACTGGTCAAGTCATTTTTACCTACTGAGCTCAGTGAAAAACAAGGAAAGGTAGAACCATAAATATGTGTTGGCTACAGTCTGTTATAAGCTGTCCTTTTCCCCTCCCACACTTATATTCTCCTATTTCTGCAACTCTATCAGTACTATCATCACCCAGTTGTTTTGTGGGATAGGGAAGGAGTCCAGGTAAGACATCTAGCCAAGCACTTCAGTCCCAGGAGCAAGCAAAATGTATATACCCCATCCACCAAAGAGAACCAACAGAGAAAATAATTCACCATAATCTTTACTGACATATAACCTCACCAAAATAGCATGGGATCAAGCCCCTCCCAACACTGAGTACAAATTAGCTGGACTGGGTTCCATGATGCTCTTTCCAGACCCTGTGGTTAAATTCTAATAAGCTTCTTAGGAAAAACAAGGGGCCTGTCTGAGGAATGGAATCCAAGGCAGAGCCAGTAGGAGAAATGTTTGATGGCGTTTGGAGTCCAAGAATAAGAAGCAATGATGAGAGAGACCCAGAAGGGAATGGAAATTATTGTATCTTTACTAGACTTCAACTCTGTGCTTTTTTCAGAGAAGTGAAATTAAGATATGCTACCAAATGGCAAGTATATAGGTATACTAAATTAGTGAGTATTTTACTAAGGGGATAAAGGGTGAGTTTGAAGGACAGATTAGCCAAATGCTTAGTAGAAATTATTTTGTAAGCATATACAATCAACCCAGCAGAACATTCTGCAACTAGAATTTCTTTCTGTTTTTAATGTTTATTCATTTTTGAGAGAATGTTTTTCTATTTTTAATGTGTATTCATTTTGTGTGTGCTTGCACACAAATGGGGGAGGGGCAGAGAGAGGGGGGAAAGAGGATCCAAAGCTGGCTCTGCTTTGACAGCAGAGAGCCCAGTGCTGGGCTCGAACTCATGAACTGTGAGATCATGACGTGAGCCGAAGTCAGATGCTTAATCGACTGAGTCACCCAGGTGTCCCTGCAACTAGAATTTCTGAATGTAGAATTGCCTAAGCTCAGATTGGAAGAATGATCTCGAACTACTGATGTTAGCAGCACTAATACCAATAATAAGTAAATGTAAATGACTCATTTTTGTTAAAAGACCATCTAACCAAATACGGGATTCTGACAAAGTAGTGAATATATTCAAAGTGTTAATGGCTAAGCTTGAGTTGAACTCCAACGTTCAGTGATTTCCTTTCAAACCATATGCTAAACAATTACCAAAAGGTAGAGCTCGAATTCCTCTGCTATTGCCATTGCACATTCCTTCATGCAGTGTTTGACCACTCCATTCAAGCCACTTGGGGTACAGAAAGGAAAATACACCACGATAAGGAAGTATTTAATCATTTGGTAGCTGCAGTATATAACTAGGGTTGTCAGTGGCCCTCATAACATTCCAACACCCTACTGGTCTTCTGTGACCAAAGTGTTAGAAAACCTATACGTGGTGGATCCAGAGAGAGCCAACTGCTCTACCATCTTCAATGCTGTATTTACCAAATAAAGCACTGTTTTAGAACATGTCCCAACTTTTCACATTTGAAAGAATTCCCCGTTTCTTCAGTTAATCTTCACTCAAGGGGGAAGGCTAAACAGTACACAAGAGTACCATTCTTTTGCTTCTTCTGTTTCAATCTCTAAAAGTGTGTGATTAAATATGAATATTATAATAATTTTACTCCTGCTTCCTGTGGGAGCCCATTTCCCTCTTAAGATTCTATAGCCTAAAACTTGGAAAAGGAAAGGTTTGAAGCTTTCTGACCTCCAAGGAAATAATAACTAGAAACTCAGAATCTAGTTTGTCATCAAGTCCCAGCTAATTTATTTATACCAGATGTACCAGGTCATTTATTATACTTCAGAATAATATAATTTAGCCTTAATTATCTGAAACCCATTTTAAGGCTCCTATTTTTCAAGTAGTGTACCAGAGAAGGAAAACCGATTCCACTGAAAACCTATTTTTAAATCCTGATCTAGAGCTAGTCTTTAAAGGAAGGAAGCTTTGACAGGAAAACTAGAGGCATCTCAGTGATCCTTGGTGGGCCAGCGGCCTTGAAGAATGGTTCTCCAGCCATTGAGGTTGATCCTTCAAGCCCCATGCTTGATGACATGGCTAACTGTGGTTCATACACAGAAGTTATTTTTAGAGGCAAGAGTTTTCATTTCCCAAAAGTATAACCACAAGATGTCTATTTGGAATGAATCAGATTTATACACTAGGACAATAGTAAAAGCTCGGATCATGCCTGTGTAACCTCAGTTCCCTGCAGAAGTATGTAATATTTTGGTGCTCTTTTACCCTGGGATCCTTGTCCTCTGTCAATGGCCCTCCTCTAACTGAGGCAATTCCTTTGGAAACCGAGCAGTGCTGTGGGGTTTCACAGATGTCTTCCAAGTTAAGTTCTCCTTACAGAAGAAGTTTTATTTTGTCCTTGTGGCTTTTCACAATGATTTAAAACTGACATAGGGGCAACAATTCAGTAATCTTCAACAATGGTGGTAGCCTGAGTCAGATGCTTTCAAAGAGAAATTGGATTTGGTGTCCTGCGAGGGCACCCTGGTACACTTGCATTTTGTGGCCACACCCAGCAAATTGGCCTGATCTGGCCAGCGTCTCGAGTCTACGCACCTTTGACTCCAATCTAGCCTTATAACTGGGACTGTACTTTGTGGGACTTTTGGCCCCTTAAACTGAGATTTAGTCTACAAGGCTGGAGACCTTAAAGGAAGGCATTGCAAGTGCACCTGGGTGGCTCAGACGGTTAAGTGTCTGACTCTTGATTTCTGCTCAGATCATGATCTCGTGGTTTGTGGGTTCAAGCCCCTCATCAGGCTCTGTGCTGACAGTGCAGAGCCTGCTTGGGATTCTCTCTCTCCTTCTCTCTGCCTCAAACCCCCACCCCCGTCTCTCTCAAAATAAATAAATAAACTTTAAAAAAAAAAAAGAGGAAGGCATTACCGAACCCAGAATTAGCACACACAAGTTGACTAATCTAGCAAACAGAATATTCACCAGAAATTGGAAGAGGTTCACTGCGTGGCCTTGAGAATCCCATCCAGCCACTTACTGTTTTGGTTGGCCACATCCCTTTGGGTTAGTTGGTTCATTTGCTTACATGCTTTTTTTTTTATTTTAAGTAGGTTCCATGCTAAAACTCAAACTCATGACCCTGTGATCAAGAGTCACGTTCTCCACGACTGAGCCAGCCAGGTGCCCCTGACTTCACCCCACTTTATCAGAGTAAGAGGCTCCCTCAAATGGAGCAAAATATGGCACCTGCCTCTCAGGGTTGCCCTAATAAAGTGAATGCTGGCAGTCAGCCACTTAGTCTGTGTATATCTGTCTAAGGTCAGTGTATCTGAGGGCTCCCTGGCAGGAATCAGCTATTTCCATACCAGAACAGTAGCAATGGCGTGTCAGAGCAGGGTTGCAGAGATGGAGAGTGGGAGAGATCACAAGATGGTGAATAAATTGCTTATTTGCTTTGTCAACCCATTGGCTCATTCATTCTCTCAGTTACCAAGCATTTGCTGAGCACCTACTATGTCTCAGGCACTGTTTGAGTCCCAGGACCGTGACCTTTCCCAGTTAATGATGGAGTACAGAAGCTCTCATCTCCGACTCCACTCCAAATCCTACCAGCCTTACATTGGCTCCCCTTAAACAGTTGTCAAGCTAAAAATGGGTACAGTGTCTCACATTGGTCTCAGCAACCATTACCTCATTTGTAAACGGAAGCTCATAATACTTGCCCTGCTGCCTCATGGGAGTCCTGGATGGATCAACTGAGAAAGCAGAAACGGAAGTACCTTTAATTATAAAAATAATAAAATGCTGATAGCAATGACACATTAAGATTTTTTTGAGGGCCTGCAGTGTTCCACAGAATGAGCCCTACGCAGGCTGTAACTGAATGTCAACTGATCCATTTCAGAACTCCTCCCCTTCAGAGACTCAGATTTTAGAAAGATCATCTGTTTTAATATATATCATTGTGTGAACACTTACTGTGCGCCAGATACTAAACTCATGCTTCACGTGGATTCCCTCATTTAATCCCCACAGCAATGTAGTGTGGGAGATGCGTACAGGTATTGTTATACCCATTTTATAGATAAGAAACATAAGGTTTAGAGGGGTTAAAGAACAACTTGTTTATAGTAACAAAGCTAGTAAACGATAGAGCCTAGATTTGAAGCAAGTTTTCTGACTCTAGAGTATGAGCTTTTAAGCATTGTGCTGTCCTTCCTCTTGGAAAAGAGTAAAACTCTATACAGGTCTGAGCTATTGGTAATATTATCATAATTTTTTTTTTTTATTTTAAAGCAGGGGACAGCTTCCTAAAACTACAGAGAACCATTTCTACTGCAGAGAGGGAGCCCCACTCAACTTGTTTTCATTTTATCACAAGTTTGCTTCTTTCACATCCTGGTTTGTTTTACCATCTAGACATGTATTTAATTGGGAGGGCTTATTTGCACAAGGTTCAGTGCTGCGTTAACAAACCTAAAGTAAAAATCGGGGGAGCTGGAAGTCATGGAGAAAGCGTGTGCTGTGAATAAGAGGCAGACATGGAAGCGATAGCCAGACAAGAGCGGTCTGGCTGGGGGTGGCCTTCTTACTGATTCTATACAAAGCACAGCCTCCAGCAGGTCCGTCTGCTCTTCATGGCTAACATCCCTGCATGCATCCTCCGAGCACAGACCCTTAGCTCACCAGGAGCACCCAGATGGGTTTCCTCATGGAGCGCTGGTGGTGCAGTCAGCGGGTGGTGCTCATACGAAATGGTTTCCTCAGACTCTTAAGAAACTCCCACTCAGCCTTCTTTCTGGTGGCTCAGTGTTTGGCCATGGAGTGCTCCTTGTTTTGCCTGACAAGGCATTTGTATTAAGCTTTTCATGTCTCCTTCTGTGGCTGCTACTGCTGCTCCTTCTCCTCCTCCCCTTCTTCCTCTTCAAGATCGTCATTATCCTCAGCAGCCGAGTTAACACGTTCAAGAACTTAGTACCTTGCCAAGCAACGTGCTAAACACCTTACACTCAGTAATCTATTTATTTGTTCATTCATCCACTTAATGAATATTTATTGAACTTTCACTTTGTACCAAACACTGTGCTATATACATGCTGGTAATCAAAACAGACCGGTACCCCTTCTGTTAGTCTAGGGGAATTTATAATTACAAACTGTGGAAGGTTCTATGACAGAAGGATACATGGGACTATGAAAGGTGAACGAATAGCATTATCTTCCGTTTTACAGGTAAGGAAACTAATGCTCAGAGAGATTAAATAACCTGCCCAAAGTAACACAGCTAGTAAGTAGGCCGAGGAGAGATTCAAATCCATGCTGGTCAGATTCCAAAGCTCACACTCTTAACTGCTGCACTTTATTGCCTCTCCAATGTGTGAAGTGCATATATAGCCGTTAATTCTAGCCCTATACATTTGGGTTCTGGCCTCGTCTCAAATGTGTGGAGTTGCAATTGTTTCCAATTAGTTGTGGCTGTGGTTTGGTGCATTTGTTCAAAGAAAGTGTGCATGCAGAACAAAGGTCACGTGCCCTGAGTCCCGTGGGTGTGCACAACGTATAAATAATAATGGCATTCCAGAAAAGCTGGGATTCTTTGGAATCGCCGCATTTGTTTCCCATTAGCTTATGCTACTCAAATACAAACAGTAAAGCATGTGTTTACATTGCTGTGGACATGGAAAGCCCGGCCCCCAAAGCATTCCTTGCAATTTGTATAAAGCTGAGCATCCAAATAGTTCAGAATCAGTTTTGTAAGCCCAGTTTAATAGCTTTAAAATGTAACCTGGATTCCAGATATTGAAAAACCGCCCAGAGAGAGGTATGCGAGTGGCCCAAAGAGACAAGACCAGCTAAATCCTCAAACTATGTACCAAGCCCCATATTTGCAGTTATCTGTTTTGTTTCTTATCCTTTATTTTTAAAAAAGCTAAAGAGCTTAAAGTCCAGAAAACTCCTAGCCATGTAGCAGCAGTAATGGAATTTTTCATTCTATTCTAACCAGCTGTCTGAAGCTTTTTAAAACAAACCTGTTTATGATGAGATCGTTTGGTTAAGACTGAGTAGATGGCAAGGCTGGGAAAAACAAGTGGGAGGCATCCAACACCATTATCTCCCCCTCCCAAGTCTCCCAGACAATAACAGAAGGCTTTCCCATCAAGCTATAGCTCATAGCTAGCATCTGAGAAAGTGAGATTGAACTGGAAATCATCTCCAGTAATGGCAGTTGATATGGCAAAAGTGTGAAACAAAGGCCCCATTAGTTGATGTCTTTGCCTAACACAGCATGTTTTTCTTGAAGAGCTCTGGGCTTGGAAGCAGAAGCCTTTATTTTTATTTATTTCAAGTTTATATTTGCTTGTTGGTTTGTTTTTGAAGTAACCTCTACGCCCAGCGTGGGGCTCGAGCTCATGACCCCAAGATTAAGAGTTGTACGCTCTACCGACTGAGCCTGCCAGGCGCCCCCAGAAGCCTTTATTTTTAATGAGGTCTCCATCACTTACATAGCGACTTGGTCAAGTTATGTCCTCTCTCTGAGACTCAGTGTCCTCCCTTGATGTGGGATATAGGGATGGTAATCTTCCCCGCTGCACAAATTGGCAGTGGGGATTTGAGGATTCCGTGAGAGAGCATATGTTAAAGCCTAGCACAGTGTGTGGTTGATAAGGTTCATATCTTTGCAATCAAGATAATTCCAAGAGGCACGTTATTTATACCATATAGACAGATCAAGAGTGGCGGTTCTCCCTGGTCTAATTTCAGCATATTTGATCCCCCTAAGAACAACAAGTATGTTCTTTGATCTTTGTTCTCCTGCCAACCAAGCACGAAAAGAGCTTTGGCCAAATCACATCGTCCCATGCCACAGTATTCTTTTGTTATCCTGGTTATGGTTTTAACAACATAGAATTGCTATATTCTAGGAAGCCCTCTTTTCTCTTACACTGTGGTTCTAATTTTCTTAAGTAATTATTCCAGGCTTTTTGTTCCTTTTATCACACAGCCCTGAGTACCTGTTCCAAAGCTAACTTTAAATATTTCACTTTCTAATCAAACAAAGTCACTCACCTTTACGCAAGGGTATTTTCATTAACTACAAAGACAAAAGGTCATGATGTCTATACTTAAGTGGAAAGGAAATCATCAGATGGAATTTACTTTTTGAAAAAACAGTTTGAAGAGCACATATTAAGGATTTAAACATGCATGAGGGTGAAGTGACTTTACATCAAACATGATTTCAGAGGTTTTCTGGGAAGCAGAGTGACACTGGAGCAGCCTTTCTTAAAGCGATTCACTCATGGCAAGGTGGTGGGGGACAGATCTAGTTCGAAGTGCAGATCTGTGCTCTACCTCGGGCCTACTAAATCAGAAGCTCTGTGGATTGGGCCTGGGAGCCTGAGCTTTTAACGGATATCCTAGGTGATTCTTATGGACATTAAAGACTCACTCCTATGGTGTATGAAAGTGTACATACCCTTTTTTAAGCTTTTATTTTTTTAAAGTAATCTGTACTCCCAACATGGAGCTTGAACTCACAACTCCGAGATCAAGAGTCATATGCTCTACCAACTGAGCTAGCCAGGCGCCCCTAAGACGTGTATATTCCCTTTGACCCAGTGATCCTACTAATGGGAAACTAAGGAAATAATCCAAAATATGGAAAGAGTTAGGTGAAAGCTCTTGGTGCTTCATCTTTACTTATAAGAACAAAAGAATGAGAAGCAGTGTCAATATTCAGTATTAGGAACATGGTTAAATGAATTTCGGTAGATTCCTTAAAGGCACTGTATAGGTGTTTCATCATATTTAAAGCATTACTTTTACCACATTTATTTATTACGGAAAGTCAATGAGGCAGGCATTATCTTCCTCATTTTACAGATGAGGACTCTGAGGTTTAGGGAGAATAAATAGCAGGTAATAAATGGGAAAAAAGCTAATAATGGGGGAACCAGCATTCCAATCCAAGTCAGTCTGATTCTAAAATCCAAATTCACCTATTTAAAACTATAGGCATTACAAAGAAGCCCACCTTTGAAAACACAAATGTTTCTTAGAGTTTGGTAATTGGGGATTTTTCCTGATTTCTCTTTCCTTTCACCATGGTATATTAAATTGATACTTATATAATTAAAGTATTAGATTATAAATAAAAAATTGTATATTTAAACAACTGTGATAGTTTCATGGGGCTCAACCAGAGTTTCAAGGAGGGGAATAGCTGTAGAAAAAGCTAGCTGTGAAAAAGGCCTTGTATGCTTCCCGGTAAAGCATGCCAACCATTGCGAGGCAGAAATGTCAGGCTTATAGAATGATGGTGGGGGTGGTGGGGTGAAATAATCAGACCTGTGTTTTAATAAGATAGTTTACATTGATAATCATTATTCTGAGCCTTGGCTTTTAAAAAGCTATCAGGATAGTGTCCTTTGAAAATGGCAAGCAGTTAATCAAAAGCATTAGGCACCTAAAGTTAACTGATTTGTGTGCAAGGCCCTCATAACTTTCTTTTGATAAAGTGACTGTTCAGTCTGGAAGACATTGTAAAGAGTGAGAGAGGGAACAGAAAGGTCAATATTGTGAATTGTAATTAGCTGATTTGATTTCTGTGCCAAATTCCCGGCTGCACGAAATCCACAGTACTATGTCGCTGGCAATCCTTCATCTCTGACACATTACCCTTCTTTCAACACTCTGGAGCTTCAGACTCTTCTTTAGGACTTTTGCACTAATAATAGTTTTCTAGATTTGGATTTGTTTTCTTAGTGTGTGAGGGTTAGGCTCACCAGCAGATGTCTGTGTAATGGTTTCAGCGTATACCATAATCCTTCAATGTTGACGTTGTCTCCAAAATGGGAGTAATTTAAGACTAAACAAGTAATCTCCCTGGCAAAATTTTAAAGTCTTTTTAATTGTACTGAAAAAAAAATTGACGGGTGCCTGGCTGGTTTGGTTAAGTGTCCGACTTCAGCTCAGGTCATGATCTCACAGTTCATGAGTCTGAGCCCCACATCAGGCTCTACGCTGAGAGCACAGAACCAGCTTGGGATTCTCTGTCTCCCTCTCTCTCATTTTCTCTCAAAATAAATAAATAAATTTAAAATTTTTCCTTAAAAAAAAGAAAAGAAGAACCATAATGACCATCTGTGGTAGCCAGGAAGACTTAAGGAAGTGGCATTTGAACTTGGCTTGAAAGGATGAAGTACTTTCAATGGACAGAAATGAAAGCAGCTCATACTAGGTGCTCAATTAATGTTTGCTGACGGGACTAATGACAGGCACAGATATGAGATGTGCTTAAGAAATAGCAAGTTTACTAACCCAGATCTAATCGCAAATTCCCATTATTATAGGAAACAATTCTAGTTCAGGTAATCCGTGACATACGTGAAGGTCATTTTTTTGAAAATTAACCTAAAAATGCTTATATCAAAAGCAATTTTCCCATATGAAGTATGGTAAAGAAGGAGATCAGGATGTAGTTGGTCAAACTGAAGTGATATTAGCAGTGTTCAAAGACTCGTTTATGGACCCTGGTGATCCATGAAGCCTAGGGATCTGCAAGGTCAAAATTATCTGCACAACAATACCAAGATGTTGTTTTCCCCTTTTCACTGTGTTGATATTTGCACCAATGGTGCAAAAGCACTGTTGAGTACAACTGTCAGCACCACAGTATGAATCAAAGCAATGACACGGGGGCACCTGGGTGGCTCAGTCGGTTAAGTGTCCAAATTCGGCTCAGGTTATGATCTCATGGTTTGTGAGTTCAAGCCCCGTGTCAGGCTCTGTACTGACAGCTCAGAGGCTGGAGCCTACTTTGGATTCTGTGTCTCCCTCTCTCTCTCTGTCTCTTCCCCACTCATGCTCCATCTCTCTCTCTCTCTCAAAAATAAATAAACATTAAAAAAAAAAAAAGCAATGACACCAAACAGTACCAGTAGTCATTGTGTTCATTTGCAGGAAAATAAAAGGCCATTTCACTTAAGAATATCATGGCTGGAGGGCCCCTGGGTGGCTCAGTTGGTTAAACGTCTGACTTGAGCTCAGATCATGATCTCGCGCTCGGTGAGTTCGAGCCCCGCTATGGGCTCTATGTTGGCAGCTCAGAGCCTGGAGCCTGCTTCAGATTCTGTCCCTCTGTCTCTCTCTCTCTGCCTCTCCCCTGCTCATGCTCTGTCTCTCTCTCTCTCTCAAAAATAAATAAACATTAAAAATTTTAAAAAAAAGAATATCATGGCTGGAGTACCTGGCTGGCTCAGGTGGTAGACCATGCAACTCTTGATCTTGGGGTCATGAGTTCAAGCCCCACAATGGACACAGAGATTACTTTAAAAAAAAGCCATGGCTGAAGCAGTAAAAATGATTAGTTTATTAAACTATAACCCCTGAATATCCTTTTAAAAAATATTCTGTGTTACAAAATGCAAAGTACATTTAAAGTATTTCTGCTGCGAACTGTGTGGATATGTGTCTCAAGGAAAAGCACTTGTAAGATTATTTAAGCTAGGATCTAAACTGGTCTCATCTTTCATGGAACACCATTTTTATTTGAGATAATATCTGACAAACTATGGTTATGCAGACTTGGGTATTTGCTAGGTATTTTCTTTGAAAGGAATAAAGAGAACCCATCAGTTAATGGAAAAGCTGACAGTATTTGTTGCCAATGAGAAAATTTAAACTGTCAAGAGAAACTCAACGTTTTGGAAAACCTGTATCTGCCACTGTGAGCTTAAGAGCTTCCCAATGCTTAGACTTTTTCTGATGAGACTGGAGGTGATGTAATTAATGAATGTGATTCTTTATGTCTCACATAATGAAAGGTGTTGACATTTGGAAGACCTGCATAGCTCAGTGAACCAATATTTTTTTAATGTTTATTTATTTTTGGGAGACAGAGAGAGACAGAGCATGAGCAGGGGAGGAGCCGAGAAAGAGGGAGAAACAGAATCCGAAGCAGGCTCCAGGCTTTGAGCCGTCAGCACAGAGCCCGACATGGGGCTCAAACTCACGAACCGTGAGATCATGACCTGAGCTGAAGTCAGACACTTAACCGACTGAGCCCCCCAGGCGCCCCTCAGTGAGCCAGTATTTTTGGATGAACCCATGTAGGATGATACAAAATGGGTAAAAGTTCTTTTCAAAGGTCAGAACATACCAATGGATTTTAATGGAACAGAACATGAAAAGTATATTCATGTGGTTTCATATTCCACATTGCAATGAACTTTCGCCCTTGTTCAGTGTTTATGAAGTATCAATGAAAAATAGCGACAGTTATCTGAAAAGGCTACTAACATACTTCTCTTTTGCCAAGACATATCTGTGAGACACTGGATTTTCTACAAATATTTCAACCAAAACAACCTGTAGCAACAGACTGAATGGAGAAGCAGATGTGATAACCAGCTTCCATATTAAGCTGGACTTTAAGGACATTTGTCAAAATGTACAACAATGCCACCCTTCCTTCTAACTCCCCTATGTCAGGGAAAAATATATTTCCTTTTCATTAGAAAACGTTATTTCTGTTAGCACATCATGGGTTTATTACTGTTATGTTTAAATAAGTTATTAAATTTTTTTTACATTTCTCAGTTATAATTTCTAAGATGGTAGATGTCAGTAGATCTAATGTGTATAAACAAAAGTTCTCTGAGATTCCAAGTAAGTAAAAGGGGCTCCTAAGACCAAAAAGTTGGAGAGTCACTACTCTAGCCTATGCATCTGTATTATACATTTAGATGTGTAGGATGGGGCGGGGGGTCAGAGGGTGCATTAGAGCAGCAAAATGGAGATGGTACTAGAGTAGGAGATGGTAGGTGGCTTGTCTTTCTTTGCTTGAAAAAGAAACAAAGCCACTGTCACATTTCTCTATGCTTGTTCCAAGTAGATCCTGGTGTAGCAGCTAAATCACAAGGAAAGAACATAAAAGTATACGTTGCAGTGACAGTGAACACAGATAACAGAAACCAAGATGTGTTGGTGCATGCATTTTATTTTTCTGCATACCTCTTGTGCAACTGCAAAAATCTCAATTTGGTAGATCCAGCATCTTCTTTTGGCCATTATTTAAAACTAGGAAGTGGGCCTGACATTTAAGACTGAAAGTGGGTGGTGGGGCAGGAATAAAGGACACTGGAATACAGCCTCAGAGAAAGATGAAGCAGAAAGCGAAATGAGCTCTGAGAACTGCCCCCAGAGGCCATTCATGCTGTGAGCTGGGCTTTTGGGTCAGTGGAGAGATTTGGGGGAGTCACTGTATAATTAGAAAGACATTGAGTATGTAACTGAAAAGTCAGACACAAAACACACATGCCTCTTAGTAGGCATATCACCTACAATAAAGCAAAATGAATTTCAAACCATCTTACTGAAACTGTGGAAGAGGGAGAGATTTTTCAAGTTTTTCTAATGATCAAGACATGGTCCGTGGCAATTAATTGTAAGTATTCATTTAAAATGTGTGTAAAATGTCATTGCTAGTCTCTTCTTTTGTGGGAAGCATTTGTTATATTCATTTGGTGAATGGAAACCTAGGGGTTTCCATTAGGATCTTGTCTGATCTTGGTGTCCCCTCAGCCTATAAGTATGCTTTGCCTGTACATCCTATGTTTCTCATCAGAGAATTCTTCTACCATAGAGGCTTTTAGGAAGTTAAATACCATGGTATGGAAAAGTCGGATGCACTATACAGTCTAGCTACTAGGTGGTGGAAATAGTGTGGAGGAGTAGAGAATCATGTCAAATGCTATGGAATGTTCCAGAAGTACAAAACTCTAAAGAATATGAGCAGTTTACACCTCTCTGCATTTGAAAACGATTTTTTAAAGCTTCTGTGTAACTCATTCACCATTTTTTTTTTAATGCCTCCTGTTCGCAAGACACAGTTTCAGACCTACCTGAGAAATCTCAAGCTCTGTACATTTCTGGTCGTTTCTTTCAGCTCCTGAGAACCATGTCTGTGCCCAAAGGTAGAGTTCTGGATAAAACCCTTGACGAGGAAGGGTTCGAAAGTGGCGACTGTGGCGACGATGAAGACGAGTGCATCGGGGGCTCAGGGGACGGCACCACGAAAGTGAGGAACCAGCTCCGCTTCCTTGCAGGTGCGTGTGCGCGCCAGCGCGCATCCGAGCAAAAATGGCAATGCTTGTAGAGTCAATACCAGTTGACTCTGCTCTCTATAACTTTCCACAAGTCCCTGCAACATATAATGCCTTCAACTCTGCAAGGGAATACTATATTCTAGAAAAATAAAGTTTTCGGGTAGGCTTTCTTTCGCCCCATCTCTGGACCAGGGTAGAGTCGAAGGGTAACTTCCTGTTTGTTTTTTTGTCGTCTAAAATGAGCTGATCTAATCAAGTGGCTCTGTTTCCCATTGGACATTTCCTTGGTTCTTCTCAGTTATAAAAAGCTTCGGAGTCTAGTGAAAACCAACAAGGAGGTAACTTTGGAAGGAAGCATAAGCCTTCCACTCTTGTTTCTGTCTTCATACCATTGCCCACATTTATTTCTGTAGAGACACTCCTCTTTTGTCCCTTCTTAAATTAGACCCATCTCTCCACTGTATGTTGACTATACTGGAATTAAAATTTTAAACTTTTTCAAAAACAATTATACCCATCCCTCAAAATGCATTTCAAGTTTGCTGCAGTAAAAAAAAAAATGCTTTATGGAGAGAACAAACTTGTATTTGCATTCCGGCTCTCTTCCTCCTAAGACTTCACTCCCTTGTTCACCAAATGGGGATCATTGCCCCAACTTCACAGGACTACTACAGGATGAAATAGGGAGTCCAAGTTTGTAAAGCATCTAGCCTGGTACCTAGCACATACTAGGTGCTCCATAATTGTTAGTTTCCTTGAATGAAATCTTTCACAACCATCTCAGTCTACACGTGTCTCCATCCTCTCTGAATTACTAAAACATATTCTACCAACACTTTCAAGAAATGGTCTGCAGTGACTCCCAAGTTCCATTCCTAGGGCATAATGTGCCCCAGAGGCTGGCATCTTATAATAAGTAAAAATAATAGAAGCCAACATTCATTGGACATTAGCCATGTTCCAAACACTGAGCTGAATCTTTACCTGCAATTGCTTTATGTCACTTTCACTATGAACTAGGGATTGTCCTTACTCCTGCTTTACAGATGAGCAAATGGCTGCTGGAGGAGGTAGAGTAATTTGCTTATGGTCCTGCAGCCACTAAGGGCAGAATCAGGGTTCAAAGCCAGGCAGTGAGATTCCGGAGGCCGCTCCTGGAACAGCTCCACTCTGATTCTTTCTCTGCTCATCTAGACAATTGTAGAAAGACTGAAATATGCTTTGCATTTTGCTACCCAGGAAAGCTTTCAGTCATCTAAACCTTGCCCGCATGATTCTCCAAAATATTGGCTGGTTTCAGTATCGATCCTTGGGGCACACCACTTTTCATAAAGGTCCCTGCCTATCCCTGCTCTTGCTTTGCTAAGCAGAAAAGCCACTTCCCTATCCGTGTCAGAACATGACTCCACAGTTCCATGGTGACTTAACATTTTTCAACAGTGTTTGGTAGGGGACCTTGTCAAGGGGCTTTTCAAAATCTAAATAGATTACATCCACTGGTTTCCCTTTGTCCACATGCACATTTATCCTCTCAAAGAATTCTAGTCAATTAGTTAGGCATGATTAACCCTAAGTGCTTTGTAAACTGTAAAACACTACACAAATGGTGGTTAATTTAATTTACAGGAAAAATGATGCCTTACCCCCAATAGGTTACACTTGCCTAACATGTTCAGTGATCCTACCAGCCTGGAGCTCCTTTGGTCCCCTTTGAAATGCTTCTCATGGAGAGGAGACTCATTGGCAATCTGCCAGGTTCATGGAACAATAGCTGTTTGGAACGACAAGCTATACACTCTGGTCATACAATTTTACCCCAAATCTGGGTAGATGCCATCTGGTCCTGGTGATTCATCAACATCCATTTAGCCAACTAGACTTGGAACACTCTGTGCGTTTACTGCCGTCTCACTTAGAACTCCAGATCCCTTCCTCCAAAACAGAACTTGGGAATAAAAAACAATAAGGCTCAGAGTGGGCTCCACCCCTGTGCTATCTCCCTCTTGTCCCCGCACAGACCTTTTACACCATAACCAACAAGTGGTCCTACTGGCCGGCTCCCTGGCTCACATCTTCCCTTGTTTCCCTGAACTGGATGAAGGGCAGGACATGGAGTTTCTGTTCCTGACTTTGTTTCTAGCTCCCATGTGTCCTGGGTCAAGCCCCCTTCCTCCTTTTGGAAGTCAGTTTCTCCGTTGTGAAACAAAGAGCGTGCCCAGTTCTTGCAGGCCATTCTAGTGCCAGCGATCTGTGATCCTGTTCATTTATTTGGCTTTGGTCCCCGGCAGGGTGCTTGTTTGGAGTCTTGGGGACATCTTCTTTTGTGTTTTCTTCTGACCCCATAGGTTCCCTGCTTTCTTACTTCGTGTCTCTCTGTTACGTAAGATTGTGGCAGTGAAATAAAATCATCATCATCATAAAATCAGCCATGCAGACCATTTGGCGTGGTGCCTGGCACCTAGTAAGCACTCACAAAAGGCTATCTACTATTAAAGCAACTGGTCTGTTGCTACTGACTGCTGACCTCTGGAGCTCAAAGAGCCTGCAGATGTAGCTTAGAATTAGCTTGTTCTGTTTGTTTGTTTAAGACTCATAAAAGGCAATTAAAACCAGGTAACCAGCATGCAACAATATCCCCTGTACCCCTTCCTACTCCAAGTGGGGTCCGTGGACCAGCAGCATCCGTATCATCTAGGAGTTTGTTAGAAATGCAGAATCTCAGGGCCCACCTCCAGACCTGCTGGGTCACAAGGTCATGTTGACAAGGTCCCTAGGTGATTTGTTTGCACCTTACCACCTTGTAACTGAGTGCTTGTGGATTTAGGTTTAATATGTGAAGCATCTGAGAAGCCACTAAACTGGCCACAGTGCGCTATGTGTTCCAGGCATATAAAAGGGGCCTGAGACACGGTCACATGTATGATACATTAGGACACTTGGGTTCCAGTTCTAGCACAGTTACTCACAGTGGGACCTTGAGCAAGTGATGTCGTGCTCTGAGCTCAGTTTCTCCAGCTGTAAAGTGGGGCTGCTCATCCTCACCAAGCTCAAATGAGTTGTTGTGGAAACCAAAGGCGATAATGAGTATGAAAGTGCTTTGCAACCTGTTAAGCTCTACCGATATTTAAAACAACCAGGAGACTGTTATTATCAATCCAAAATCTCTGGAAGCTCTTTGGCTTTCTCAGCATCCCTGGTTCGGCACGCATTTTCTGCCAAGATTGAATTTAGCCCATGAGTTAGAAAATGCTTTTGCACTGAACACCATGTTCAAGCTCCCTTCCAGAGACAGATCATCCGTGATGGACCTTGTGCAATAAACTGACTGTCTTGTTGCCGGGTTGCCGTCAGCACTGTTCCCAGTTATGGCCTTGTCAAAGCTCTCATTGTGAGCTGTTTGGGAAGCTGGCTACTCCCAGCACTTTGGCTGGGGCTGATTCCTGAGAAGCTTTGCAAGCTCTGGCCAGGTGTCCCCAGCCAAGACATGATGACTAAGCATCTTAAGCATCTGCTCCCTCTCTGCCAAGTCGTCAGTCTCACCCACACAGAAAACCATGCATACACAAGCGCGTACTCACGTAGGTGCGCATGTGCGCGCGCGCGCGCGCACACACACACACACACACACACACACACACACACGCCTGCTGTTAGAAACACAATTGAAACCCATGCTCGCAAAGCAGCCCAGCAAGAGACATGCACCTTAGAGATATCTGTTACCACTCCCTCACCCCCTTCCTCCCTGGACTTGTGTTTGCTCCAGCTTGCACTATTCTGTGGTACAGCCAGAACATTCTGGTGAGCCTAATGTCTTCATAACTGTGAGTCAGAAAAAGAAGGTAATCCTGTCTCAGGCTGGGTCAAAAACAGGCAAGTGATCATGGATATCGTGATAGCCTAGTTTTTTGGATGAGGGACGTGGAAACGGGCTGTAGAAGATAGACACGTTCCTCGTTGCTATGTGGGAGTAAGGTGGCTTGAGCTGGTGGGTGGTGAGGTGAGGGGGAGACTTCATGAAACACATCTTAGGCTTACAACTTGAACCAATATTAAAACCAAATGGATGTTTCTTAGCCATTCAAACAGATGTTTCTTGTGGAAATGTTCGCCCTCAAGAAACTTTCAGTTTCCCCATGTCAGTGTGGGGACTAAAAAGAGAAAACCTGCCACTTGTTCCTTGGCTGGAGGTCAGGGTGAAGGTGAAATTTAGGCCCAGACAGGTCCCTTTCGCCATCGTGTGCTGTCCTGTCCAGGCGTTGTGACAGAGAGCAGCCGTTTGCTCTGCCCCACCAGTCACCTCCTCCCAGCAGTGCTGGAGCAAAGCCATTAAGACTCACAGCTGTGGGCCCCCTGAGTCTCTACACTCCATATTTCCTCCGTGCTGTTACTTTACAATCCGGAGGCGAGAGAACAACTCAAAACAAAAACAGCATTTAGAAATATTTTTTAAGCCAATGATTTTCATTCACTTTTTTAGTGCATCAAGTGTAACCTTATATTCTGACTCCTAGCAAGCCTGCACTCGTAAGGAGATGGACACTTTGATAGCTTAACTCTTCTGAATTGTCCAGTCAGACCTTCATAATGTGGGCCCATAGTCACATTGTATGAATAAATTCATTAATGGGTTGGTTTGGTGACAAGGATAAAACCAGAGGAGGAACTTTATAAATGGGACTTTTCTCATGGGTGATATCTGCAAGGTTATAACACTTTAGAACAAATCAGATTGCCTGTTGAAGAATAAGTAGGAACTTTGTCGAGGAATGAGATGTCCTGGGTTTGGTGGTGGTGGTGGTGGTGGTGGTGGGTTGTTTTGTTTTGTTTTGTTTTTATGGGAAAGTTGCAGAGTCCTGTTCAGAGATTAATATACATGTGAGGGGCGCCTGGGTGGCTCAGTCAGTTAAGCGTCCGACTTCGGCTCAGATCATGATCTCACGGTTCGTGGGTTCGAGCCCCGCATCAGGTTTTGTGCTGACAGCTCAGAGCCTGGAGCCTGCTTTGGATTCTGTGTCTCCCTCTCTCTCTGCGCCTCTCCTGCTCACACTCTGTCTATCTGTCTTTCTCTCTCTCTCTCTTTCAAAAATAAATAATAAAAAAATACATGTGAAGATAGTAATAGATCTATTTATACCTCCCTATTGGTAATAATAAGTCCAAGAATAAATAATGACAGTTTTCCCAAATGTATTCTATAGTTTGACAATCCTGCTTCCTCTGCACCCTTTGCTTCTCACTAAGTAACCCACGTCCAAAACTCTCAGATGTCTTGTAATGACTCCTCCAACCTTCTTTCTTGTTATGTCAGTCCCTGAAACATGTGACCCTAGTGTAAGGAGGCCTCATGTCATTCACTGTGTCGTGGGTCCCCGCTGATGGATGAACGCAGCACTCTGCTACCCTCAGGCTGCCGACGCTTGAGACATTCAGGTCTCAGAGTCAGACAGTCTCAGTTCTGTCTCTGCCACTTGCCAGTGTTGTGGCCTTGGACAACGTCACTCAGCTCCTCTGAGACTCAGTTTCCTCATCTGCAAACACAATGACAAAGTATTTCCTAACCTACCCACTTCAAAAGTTGTCGAGTGAAACACAGATAATAAAAGACATAGAAGTACTTTATACACTGTAGAGCAGGAGTGCTTGGTGGCTCAGTCGGTTGAGCATATGACTTTGGCTCAGGTCATGATCCCATAGTTTGTGGGTTTCAGCCCCACATTAGGCTCATTGCTGTTAGCACAGAGCCTGCTTTGGATCCTCTGTCTGTCTGTCTGTCTGTCTCTCTCTCTCTCTCCCTCTGTCCCTCCTCCATTCATCCCCCCCCCCAAAAAAATAAAGTTAAAACTTAAGAAAAATAAACTGTAAGGCAGTTTCTCATTTAGGGTAATATTGTTAAGATTGTTTAGTACCATTGGGTTATAAGTTTTAGTTGCCAAAAGCCTGTAGCTAAAATTATAAATTAAGTCCCCAATGTTCTGGCCAACAATTTTCGTTATAATATGCTCCTTCTTCTCCACCCCCAAGGTGGCATTTTCAGTTACTCATTAACTTGTTTTTAGCCCAGTGAGAAGGTATTTAAATAATGACAAATCTGTCTGCCACAGTCACAACAGTGGTAGTCACCTACATCGTGAAAGAATCACAGCTAGTTATGTTGTGTTTTCTTTGGCGTTAGTGGGACGGTGAGGGCAAGCGTGGATGAGTTGGGGATGGTCAAGGAAGGGCCTGTGATTTTGGTCCGTTCTGTCTTGCTCTTGGCTATAAGCAGTCTGCTTTCCTGCCTTGATCTTTTTGAGAACAAACGCCATAGGGAAGCTGAAGGAAGCAAAGCTTATGAGAATAGCACTCTTCCTGCAGCTAGAGACCAGGGGGTTCGTGCTGATAGACTGACAAGACAGCCAATCCCATCTCGCCCCAGAGCTTTGTGCAGTTTCCATGGCCCACAGACGTGGAGTTTGATGCGAGCTTTAACAGTGAGTGATATTATCTGCCTGTTCAGTAAGTGGACTCAGAAAAGGCCCTTCCCCATGCTTTAGTGTTGACTAGGGAATTAGTACAGGTAAGTACTACTGTACTAGTAGACAGAGTACAGTACTCTCGTCTGGTGGTAGACAAGAGTAAGGGAAGGTAAATACTTTCCATAAAGTTACTGGAACTTGAGATGCTTTAAGGAATGTGCTTATTATTCATGAGACGCTCAGGGGTTTGCTTTTCTAGGTCTACTGCCCTGTGATACTTTCCTGCCTGAGCCATTAGGCTAGGAGGCTTTTATCAACAGTAATGCTATGATACTTACACTTGCTGGTGGGCCTTACATGGAACTCTAAGAATTGGGGGAGCGTTAGGAGGAGTGTGAATGATCCGAGGCCATTGTATTAGAGTTTATGATCAGTTTCTAATTAACAGGAAACTGTTGAATGTATGAATCTCCCTAAATGGTGCCGTTGATTTTCTCTGGGTGAAGCCATGGTGGCCAAGTCCGTGACAGCCTCAACTAAATTGTGGTAGTCTAGTATGGAGAGAAAGGAATGGGAGGGAGAGACTCGACGCTTAGCTGGTGGAAAACTGGAGGAGGAACCAGCAGGAAGGTGGCAAGCTCAAAGCCTTGAGCTGAGCTGCCAGATAGATGTGAAGCAATCCCCATGGGGAAACCTCCACCAGGGGTCTGGGAAAGCAGGTGTGTATGCCAGCAAAGTGCTCCCCTACAAGAAAAAATACCATATCAGAAAGAGAGAAAAATGTGATGTCTAATGAAACGTGTGCAGTGGCCCCGAATGATCTCTCGCAAGATTCAAATCAGAGGAGCTCAGCACAACAAGGAGCCATGAGCCTGCAGAGCGAGGCAGAACCTGAAGGGGTCAAGTGCCACCAGTCCTGGTGGCCGCACGTGGAGATAAGATATGAAGCCAGGCTAAGGGCCTGCTCGAGGGGAGGGGGGACCTGGAGCCACTGGATGCTTTGCAATCACTGACCTTCCACGAAACCCCTGAAACTACACACAAGTCTACACACGTCCTCAAGTCTCTCTTTTCGATTCAGACCACGCTGTCCTTAAATTTGGCTTGAAGGTGTAGCCATTATCTTTTTCTCCCTCTTGTTTGCCTGTGTCAGGTGCAGGGAGATTTCCAATTTGCTTTGGTAGGAATGAAGTTACCGGCAAGTTTTTGTTTAGTTAGGTTTTTTTTTTCTCTTGTTTGATTAGTTTGTTTGTTTGTTTGTTTTAAGGAAACCTTGTTATAGTGCCTGCGTACATCCACACCTGGCTAAGAGATGTTTAATGATCTGGCAAAACGATCCATGGCACTTATGGTTTTTAACATTTCGAAATATACTTACTGATTTTTAAAAACTGTCTTTCGATCTTTTTCCTTTATTTTTCTTTTCTTTTTTTACAATCCTAATGGGTATGGGTGATGGCAAATAAGCCTCTAAGGTGAGAATGGAAGACCAGTGCAGACAGAATCTCTTAATTTGTAGCTCAGTGATGAACTTAAGCAGTAATGTGATTACCAAAAAGATAAAAATAAGTAGAGGCTACTCTGTAAATTCTGGTGTTGGAGAAGAGTCTACACCAGAGCAGGAAGCAATGTCATGAGCAACTTCAGGATGGGGTTTCAGAGCAAAGCAGTGTCCTTGACTAACAGTGAGCTCCTCAGAGGGTAGAAAGCAAGCCTTTTTCATAGTGTGTGTACACTTACCAGCTGTCAGTCACCAACCTCTACTTCCCTCCCCCACCTTGTCTTGTAATTGCCACCTAGTAGAGGTTCAATAAATATTTCAATTATCTACATGCTGTGTTGACTTCTCAACATTTGCTTCCTTTTGCCTCATGCTTGGTAGGCTTTAACCTCACTGCTTCTGTAATTAGATTCCTCAAAAGTAGCCTTTGACTTCTAGCAGCTGAAATTGTGAGCAAAGAGATAGGAGATCCCTGTTCGAGTCAACGCAAGAGCAGGGGCCCCTGTGAGGCAGCAGGACGTGCTGTGGGAGACATTGTATGTCTGTAGCCTAGAGTGTCTCTTGAGGAAAGTGAGCAGGATGGTGAAGGACCGGCAAACAGGGTCTGTGGAAGGATAGCGAAGAGAAGTAGTGATGTTCAGTCTGGACAAGAGGAGAATTAGGGAGCTCTGAATGTTATCTTCTAACATTTAGAGGTCTTGCATGTGGAAGATGAAAGTACATCTGGAACCAATGCGTGGAATTCACCAAGGAGATCTATTTTCACTGACAAAAAGGTGAACTTTCTAACCCTTTGAGCTATTTCTCGGTGGCATGGATTGCTCTAGGTAACAATCAGCTTCCTGACTCTGGTGATATTTGACTAGAGATTGAATAGCCATCTATCAGAAAGATTGCCTGGGGGAGAGTGGAGTAGGATGTCACAGAGTCAGTAGATACCTACATCATGGGCACTTGACCTCCACGGTCCTCAGTAGCGCTGAGATGCTATGGTTTTATGATGACTCAATCATGCAAATAGAGTGAAAGAGAACCAAGATGGTGCAACAAGCCAGTGAGGCAATTTTTCTGGCTTAGGGCGAGGAAAGAGGAATGGAGAAGTTATTCTCTCTGGTTATATTTAAGCACATGTCACCAATTATGATTTTCTGCAACTATTTTCCTAAGCAAATGGATCCTTAGGAATAACAGAGACTTTTCCAGGGAGCAATTCTTTTCAGCATCCTGTCTATCCCTCACAGCTTCTAGAACTCCAGTTCTCATTTCTCCCCAGTTACTTGGAGGCTTGTGGCCTTCCTGACCCTGTGTTAGAAAAGCAAACTGGGCTACAGTGTTTCCCCCCAGCTACAAGTGGTTAACCCTAATGGCAGAATAGTCAATGTCAAGGCTGTCCAGTTCACGTCCATCTCCTGCACCATTCTCTCCCTTCTTACCCTGGTCTCGCAGAATAGATCAGCGCACCTCAAGTTATCTGTGGGGAAGGACTGGGAAGGTGGGGAATTTGCCCCTCCCAGATCTGTCATTGACCAATAGTTTTATAAAATGTAAGAATGAATTAGTACAAAAAGGAAATCACAAAAAGGACAACAAAATATAAGCCACAATGGTTACTTAGGAGACTCAACAGACCTAAAAATTTCTCTGTCAAATTGCTATAAAAATTGCTAAGTGCTTATTTTCGATTTCTGTGCTTATCTTCTCACAGATTGGCAAAAAATAGCAGAGTGGCAGACCCCACTCTGAGTAGGGAGGAGTAGCCTGCTGTCTGTGTCTCTGCCCTGTCTCCCCCTAACTGTTAGAGCCAATGGTGGAACAGACTCAAAAGTAGCAGATGAAATGAGGGTGAGGGCGGTGGTGTGCTGTTACACCTCTGTATGCAGTATCATCACATTGGTAGCTTGATATTGGCCATGATGGAAATATTTACACCACAGAAATCAGCAAAAACTACAAATCAGATCTGAATTTATTGTTTTGTTGATTGTCTAGACTCTAGACTTAAGAAAGTGATGGAAAAATGTTAGTAATGTGGATTAAACTAAATCATGTTGGCTCTCTAGCCATTATATTGTGACTCGCACAAAACACTGAGGATCCATTCTTCAGTGTTTGAAAACTATTATCTGATTTAGCAGAGAAGTCACTGCCATCGTTGATGAAGGAATGGGATTCTGACAGATATCATTGTTATTTCATTTTTGTCTTATTCCTTAATGTAAACCAATATATCAGCCAGTGCTCTTGCAGGAACTACACTTCCTTGTCAGTACAACCCTGGTTTGGCTACCAATGCAAGAGCCTGGCAAAAATCAATGAAAGAGGGGAGCCTGGGTGGTTCCTCAGTTAAGTGACTGACTTCGGCTAGGGTCATGATCTCTCGGTTCATGACTTCGAGACCCCCGTTGGGCTCTGTGCTGACAGCTCAGAACCTGGAGCCTGCTTCGGATTCTGTGTCTCCCTCTCTCTCTGCCCCTCCCCCACTCGCACTCTGCCCCCTCTCTCTCAAAAATAAATAAACATTAGAAAAAAAATATTTTTATAGTTTATTGTCAAGTTGGCTTGCATATAACACCCAGTGCTCTTCCCCACAGAAAAAAAAATTTTAGTCAATGAAAGGATTCTGTGAGAATCAATTGACTATATGGAATCTATAATAAAGAGTATTGTATATTTTTTAGTATCTGGAAATTGTGTGTTCCACATCCTTTATTCCAGCAAAAATTAAACTGACATGCATGCTTTTTTAAGAGTCATTTGTTGAACATTTACCAGTGTATCATGGGGTGAAGGGGTACTTTGGAAGATTTGTTTTCCTTCCTTCATCTCTAACGATTCTAGGCTTGAATCAATCGCTTTTTGCACCAAGAGTGAGGAAAAATTCCTCTCTTCCTAAGTTATGCTAGAAAATGCAAGAGCCCCTCATTTTCAGTTACTCAGAAATCTAGGATTCCTCCTAGCTTGGAAACTTGCTAACTTGGAAACTGTTAACCAGATCCGTAAACTTTTTTCTCAAAACCTCTATTGAGGTTGATGGGCTGTCACTGAAATCTCTGTGCTAACCACTGGAAATCTCCTCAGCCCCACCCCATGCGATGAGAGTCTTGTAGCCCAGTTCATGGGGCACCGAGACGAGGGCCACTTTTAGAGTCCAGTCTCCCCATATCAGACGGCATGATGACAAATGAATACCGTGTGCTGGTATTAGCCCTGGTTTCACAGAGTTGGAGTGGAACTCCTAATATTGGGTTACATTTTGTTGGCTTCGTAATCACTTTTTTAACCACCGACCATATGGGCAGAGGTTGGAAGGAGAGCTAAATTTGGATCACACCCCCACCCTTCTTTTCAACATTTCTTTCTTGTTTGTGCAGGGAGGCAACATATTACTCATACTCGCATACGGCACCAATTGCTAGAGGTCTAAGGAGATTCTCCCAAAATGTGGTCAGATCAGGGAATTGGAGGTTTTCTATACAAGTATGTAGTGGTGTGTAAGAGTATTTGTGCTCTGCTTCTGCAGGTTTCTTTTTTTTTTTAATTTTTTTTTATATCTTTATTTTATTTTGAGAGATAGAGACAGAGAGCAAGCGGGAGAGGGGCAGAGAGAGAGGGAGACACAGAATTGGAAGCAGGCTCCAGGCTCTGAGCTGTCAACACAGAGCCCGACAGGGGGCTCAAACCTATTGACCGTGAGATCTTGACCTGAGCTGAAGTCGGACGCTTAACTGACTGAGCCACCCAGGCGCCCCTGCAGGTTTCTGAACCTGTCTGTGACACACAGCACTGGAAGACTAAGTCAGTAATGAAAAGGAACTCAGGGGTTTTGTGTCTAGGGGTTCATAAGTTCTTTCCCATTTCTCGTCAGCATCCAAGGATTGTACCTTTCTGCACTAATATCTTTCTGACTCGGGCTTTTCGGAGCGTGGAACCACGAATGTCTCTCTCCATTAATTTGTTGTTGTTGTTCTAGCTTTCCTTCTCCCCACACGCCACACAGAATGATAGAACAGGGAAGATGGATTTGTCTGGGGCAGTGGTGATGATTTGGGCAGTATCTGTGGAAATCCTGTGCATTTCAGTTCTAGGACATCTTAAACGTGACTACACAAGTCATACGTTAGCCTAAACCAGTTCTTTTAGCACCTCAAAGGGATTTCGAACCAAGTTTGGCTTAAGGAATGAAAATTAGTCTTCCTTCAAAGAGAGGTTGCAGTCTTCCCACTGACTACTAGCCAGCTTGGAGTCCAGTGGGCATTTTCCTTGCTGTCTCTGGATTCTGGGCATGAATGAGGAGGAATGGAGCCCAATCCTTTAGCCCGGACTTTCTTAGTCTAGCCCTAACCTACATCTCCAGCCTTGGCTCCCACTAACCCTTGCTCCATCCTGTGTTCCAACAACCTTGAATTTCTCACTGTTCCTGAACTTGATGTTCTGCTCTTTAAGGCTTGCCTGGGCCTTTATAAATTCCTGTCTTTGTGATATACGTAAAGCCCATAGTCCTGGGACTGTACCTTATGGGTTCCAATAAATGATGGCTGTTAATACTCTGCACATGCTGGTCCATTAGCCCATAATGCTTTCCCTTCCTCTACCTTTAAAACTCAGCTCATGGGGCGCCTGGGTGGCTCAGTCAGTGAAGCATCCAACTTTGGCTCTGGTCGTGATCTCACAGCTTGTGGGTTGGAGCCCCGCGTCGTGCTCTATGCTGACAGCTCGGAGCCTAGAGCCTGCTTCGGATTCTGTCTCTCTCCCCGCCCCTCCCCTGCTCACTCTCTGTCTCCTTCTCTCTCAAAAATAAATAAACATTAAAAAAATTTTTTAAATAAAAAATAAAACTCAGCTCAGATGTAGCTTCCTCATCAGTGAAGCCGTGCACGGAGAGAGCAGTGCATGCTGGGAAGATAGTATGAGTTAAGACATGGAGGTGAGAAAGAGCATGGCGGCTCTGGGGAAAAATATGCAGTTTGGTGCGGCTAGAACAGGAAGAGGTAAGAGGTGAGGCTGGAAGATTAGTTAGGGGTCAGATCGTGAGAGCCTTCCATGCCTTGGTAAAGAGCTTGGCCTTGATCCCATAGCAGGGTCTATAATAATCAGCCTCCTCACCTACCACCCCTCTCATGGCAGACATTGATAATCAATCATAGCACCCCACTGCACTGGGCCCAGATGTGACCTCACAATCCTTTTCACCATAACACTGCAGGGAACACCACCAAAAGATGGAAGGCAGCATTCTGGTTGGCTGCTGCTGCAGCTGGTGTGTGTGTGTGTGTGTGTGTGTGTGTGTGTGTGTTTAAGTTGGGAGTATGAGAGAGTGCAAGTTGTGAGAGAATTATGACTTGGTTAGAATTGCATTTTGGAAATCTTCCTGAAGAAATCATCTTTAAGCAGAAGAATCAACAGAGCCTGATTGTTCAGATATGGCAGGATGAGGAAGAAAGGGTAGTCAAGGACAAGGTCAGTGTTTCCACTCTGGGCAAATGGACAGATGCTAATGCCCTTCAGAGAGAGAGAGTGAGCATGAAAGAGGTAATGAGAGGTTTTGTGTAATAATAATAGTTCACTTTTTGAGTGCTTACTATGTGCCATGCACTGTTTTAAGCATTTTACATGAAGCAATTTATTGTATCCTCCTGACAACCCTGTGGGTGGGTACCATTATTGTTTCTGTTTTGCAGATAAAGAAACTGCACAGAGAGGTGTAAAATACAGAAAAGCTAACAAAATCAAGGGCACTGAGGGAGGACACGAGGGCAAGAAAAGCTGAAAACACATCACTGAGTCATTTGGATGAATATGAATAGAGCGAACCAGGTTGCCAGGCACCCGTACTAGATAGAGTTTATCAGTTCATCTTAAATGTTTTGGAAACCAAAGGATTTATTAATCTTGGAAGAAGCCCACCGTGATGTGTATAAATCCATCTTGCCTTCACCGTGGCTATTCTGCTCACAAGGGCAATCAGTAGGAATATGAATTAAAACAAGCCTATCCATTTCTTTGTGTCTTCTTCAATTTCTTTCATAAGTTTTCTATAGTTCTCATTTTTTACACCAAAGAGGACATCAAGATAGCCAACAAATACATGAAACGATGCTCAGCATCACTCATCATCAGGGAAATACAAATCAAAACCACACTGAGATACCACCTCACGCCAGTCAGAGTGGCTAAAATGAACAACTCAAGAGACTATAGATGCTGGCGAGGATGTGGAGAAATGGGCACCCTCCTCCACTGTTGGTGGGAATGTAAACTGGTACAGCCGCTCTGGAAAACAGTGTGGAGGTTCCTCAAAAAACTATCAATAGAACTCCCCTATGACCCAGCAATAGCACTGCTGGGGATTCACCCAAGGGATA
>CM053579.1:16351108-16396009 GCA_028646485.1 Cryptoprocta ferox
GAGAAACTTGCCAAGAACAAACAGAAGCCTATCACTCCAGAGACTGCTGAAAAGCTGGCCCGTGACCTGAAGGCGGTCAAGTATGTGGAGTGTTCTGCACTCACACAGAAAGGCCTAAAGAATGTATTTGACGAAGCAATATTGGCTGCCCTGGAGCCTCCAGAACCGAAGAAGACCCGCAGGTGTGTGCTGCTATGAAGGTCGCCAGAGCCCTTTCCGCACAGCTGGGGTCAGCACCGTACTAAAAGCAATGTTAAATCAAACTAAAGATTAAAAATTAAAATTCGTAAAAAAAAAAAAAAGAGTGGTGGCTTAATGGGTGCAGAATTTTACTTTTTTTAAATGTTTATTTTGGCGAGAGAGCACACAAGCAGGGGAGGGCCAGACAGAAGAGGGAACAGAGGATCAGAAGCAGGCTCTGCACTGACAGCAGCGAGCCCGACACGGGGCTTGAACTCATAAACTGCAAAATCATGACCTGAGCCGAAGTCAGTCGCTCAACCAACTGAGTCACCCAGGCACCCCCAGACTTTGACTTCTGAGAGGATGAAAATGTTCTACAATTAGTGATGGTTGATGGCTGCACACTATTGTGCATATACTGCATGCCACTGGACTGTACTCTTTAAATTTTTTTTATTATTTTTTTATTATTTATTTTTGAGAGACAGAGAGACAGAGAGCACGAGCAGGGGAGGGTCAGAGAGAGAGGGAGACACAGAATCTGAAGGAGGCTCCAGGCTCTGAGCTAGCTGTCAGCACAGAGTCCGACGGGGGGCTCGAACCCACGAACAGGGAGATCATGACCTGAGCTGAAGCCGGACGCTTAACCAACTGGGCCACCCAGGCGCCCCTGGACTGTACTCTTTAAAATAGTTGAAATGGCGAATTTTGTCTTATGTGACATTTACCTCATTAAAAAAAAATAAAAGAAAGAAAATTCGGGGGGGCCCGGCTAGCTCAGTCAGAAGGGCGTGCGACCCCATCCCGGGGTTCTAAGTTCACACCTCATGTTGGGTGTAGTTATTACATAAAAAAAATTTTTTTTCCAAATCTCATGCTGCTTGATCCTCTGCACGTGGAAGAAGTCACAGTTCCCTTAAGTGCAAAATACATTTTACAATGTTTTTTAAAGGAGAGAACACACGGAAATTAGTGCTGACATACAGGAAGGTCTCGAGTATGAGAATCAATTGGTGAGCCAAGGATCAAAACCACTGCCCTCACTCTGAGCAGAGATACCGACTTCTATTCTCCACCTGAAACAGTGACATTTCTGTCAACGTTTCTGGAGACAATAGAGTGTTCCTAAATAGCAAATAATAACAGAGAAATCAGAGGCTCCATGACAACCAGACTGCTTTGACCTGGCAATTGGAGAATCCAGAATTCTCTTTACCAAACCTTTTTAAAATGTCACACCCCGACTCCCAGGGACCGATTCCCAATCAAGCAGAGCAGCCCTATAAATTTGATGTTGCTTCTGGATGGCAAGAAGTTTTAAGGCTAAGACTCTATCTCAGCCAATCTACAGAAAAACCCAAAGCTTTTCAAAAATAAGAGGCACTCTGAGTCCAAAGCATCGCTAGTGAGGAGGATTATAGGAGATGATACACAGAGAGCAAAGCATTTGTACTTTGTGAAGAATCCTTCCCTGCAAAGAGAAAATAAAGTATTTCTTTCCTAGAACAGAAGGGGAGCATTTTGTTGTTGTTGTCGCTGGAGCACTTGTCTGTATATTTATATGCAATGTGAACGTCTATTTTTGAAAACAAATTCCTCTCTAAGGCGTTGTTTTCCCTTTGAAAATGAGTCTTTAACATGATCGAGAGCTTCCCTAGGAAGAAATGGTTTCTGTAATCCATAAGGGGGAAAATGCACAGAAAAGAGACGCAGACACCACTGAATACGGTCCTGTTAAGATCCATGCCAGACTCTGCAAAGACCTGCTTCTGATATGCTTTCAATGACTCTGTGAAGACAGTTCATCAAAGGCACAAATATGCAGCCAGCCCTAGTCAAGCCTCCTCGCCACTGAGCGCTGGCCAGTGCTTCATCCACACCAGCAATTCTGAGTAAGCAAGAGGTCAAACAACTCAGCATACCCGTGAACATAAAACCAGAGGTCAGCTCTCTGCATGCTACCCGGCCCTCCCAAGCAGCACAAGAGACCCCCTGGGGAAAGGACAGACTGGTGGTTAAGAGTCCTGACCAGTGGGCCCTCAAGGGCAGCACTTCTGGGCAGCACATACAAAGGAGGTCCTATGTGAGCAGCTACTATGAGAAGGAAAGGAACCTTCTGCGATTAAGAAAACAACAAAGAGGGGCACCAGGGTGGGTCAGTCGGTTAGGTGTGGATAAACGATTTCGGTTCAGGTCGTGATCTGTTTGTGAGTTCGAGCCCGCACTGGGCTCTGTGCTGTGTGGAGCCGGCTTGGGATTCTCTCCCTCTCTCTCTGCCCCTCCCTGCTCGAGCACGCACGTACATAGTCTCTCTCTCTCTCTCTCTCTCTCTCTCTAATATGTAAACTTAAAAAAAAAAGAACGCGACAAAGGGTATTCACTAGAGTCTGCTATGCTAGAACACTGATTTTGAACATGTGAATGTGTTCCAATGTGCTTGATATCTGAGGAAACAGTTTGAGCACGTGAATTTCACATTTGCTTTCTCGTGCCATATTTGTTGTAGTAGTTATGTACTTCTTAATTATTTAGCATGTGCAAAACTATGCTGCTGTTTTTGTTAGGTTATTGCTTTTTAAATGTGCCACTAGTTAAGTTTTTTAGTGCTGTACCCTAACCCCAATCTTCCCATAAGGCCTGTGGTTTTACCGCACGATTTTGCAGAGCACAGTGATCTTTAGGGACGAGTATGTTGTGCGATAGCAGGACTGGACTTTCCTGCCAAGTTTGTAGCGTCAACATGTTAAGCGGAAGCTACACACTCAGTGGATGGCTAACTTTTTACCTGCCCTTTCACGGGAATCGTGTTAATTACAGCGACGCCTTCGGCGAGCCCAGGGAACTCTGTACCAGGCACGGTGTGCCTGAGACCCTACGTCTCTAAGTGGGAGACATAACCCAAGCCAAACTTTCCAGCTGCCGGTGAGAAGGGACCAAATTAACATCTGTCACAGGATGAAACAACATTAAGAATGATAAGAAAGCAAACAACCCGATTTAGAAAGTGGGGCAAAGACCTGAGCAGATATCTTAGCAAAGAAGATCTACAGATGGCAAAGAAGCATATGAGAAAATGCTGCACATATCATATGTCATTGGGGAATTGCAAATTAAAGAGCTACCTATTAGATATCTATTCTAATGCACACCTATTTGGATGGTCAGAATCCAAAACACTGACAACACCGAACGCTGAGAATATGGAGCAACAGGAACTCTCATTCATCGCTGGGTGGGGGGGGGATGAAAAATGCCACAGCCACCTTGAAAGACAGTGTGGAAGTGTCTCACAAAACTGAAGACACTCACGTGCCTTGGTATTTATCCAAATGAGCTGAAAACTTATGTCCACGCAAAAACCTCCACACAGGATGTTTACAGAAGCTGTGAACATAATTACCAAAACCTGGAAGCAGCCAACATAGCCTTCAGTAGGTAAACGGAGAAATAAACTGTGGCAATCCTGACAATGAAATATTATTCAGTGCTAAAAAGAAGTGAGCTATCAAGCCATGAAAAGACACGGAGGAAGCTTACATGCATATTGCTAAGTGAAACAAGCCAAACTGAAAAGGTTACCTACTGGATGATTCCCACTACATGGCACTCTGGAAAAGGCAAAAGTACGAAGACCGTGAAAAGATAAGTGGTTGCCAGGGCGTGTAGAGAGAGAGGAATGAACAGGCAGAGCACAGGTGATGGTCAGGGCAGTGAAACGCCTCCGGATGACACTATAACGATGGATACACGTCATGATACATCTGTCCAAACCCACATAACGTAGCGTCGTCCCTAATGTAAAAAGGATGGACTCTGGGTGATGACGATAGCGAGGTTCATCAATTTGTAACAAATGTACCACTCTGGAGCACAATGTTGACGAGGGGACGGCTGTGCCTGGGGGGAGGCACGAGGTCCAGGGGAACTCTCTGTACTTTCTGCTCAAATTTGCTGTGAACCTAAGATTGCTCTAAAATATAAAGCCCATTAAAAAATATTAAGAGTAGCTCTTAAATCAAAGTTTAAAGCCCGTTCAAAAACATGTACGCTTCTTATTGTGACAAGGCACTGTAACATGTCCAAACGAACCTACTCTCCAGAGCACAGGGCCGAGCACAAAACAAAATGCAAAAGGCGTAACAAATTGTGACAATTTTGACTCCTCTATAAAAAGGAGCCATGCAATCTTTTTTTTTTCTTTTTCGTGGAAAGAACAGTGCTCTCCAGTTTTTAAAAGTTCGTTTAAGTGTCAGGGATCCCTGTCACACAAAGTCATGTCCTTCAGCTGAAGACAGGAGCAGGGTCATACCCTGTTGTTAAATCTGTAGTGAATTAAAGCCATTTCTTTTAAAAGAAAAGTTTTTTTTTTTCCTGAGGATCTCAAAGTCCGAACTTTGAAAGAGGAAAGAGAGATGAGAGGAACTTTAGGGTTGCTATAAATGTCTCTGTCTTTGGTTTGAAAGGTTACATAAGGATGCACAATTGCCTAAGTAGGAGGGAGAGCCCAAGCCAAAAGCAGACTCTGGGCATTGTCTTCGGGACATGTAAAACGTTTCCAGAAGGTTTCAGAAGGCTTCAGGCCTTGGGCTGTCCAACTACATGTACAAGCAGGGACCCTGAAACGTCCCAGATCATCGAAGACCTTAAGAGAAACCAAGGGCCGTAAGAAGCTACCAGCACAGATGTCAGATCTCAAGCACACCCATCCCCACTCCCTCCTGTAAACCTGTCACTAGCCAGCATTCCCCTGTCCGACCACCAACCGCTCCACTCCCAACAAAACAGGAAGAATATCTGGACTCGGCTTGAAAACTAAGGTTTTCTCAGTACAGTCCCTAACCCTGCTGGGAAGCGCTACCCTTCAGACTCCCCCCACCCCCCAAAAGCCCTTCTGAACGCAGAGGCCACATCAGGACCTGGAACTCTATGCCAGGACTCAATGAATGTGCATCTGCTTACATAAAAATATTAAGACATATCTTCATATAGGTAACTGATGCCTCCAAGAGCCCAGTATTACTTCCCTTACCAATTTCCTGCACCGTTCCAACTTGTGGGTGAATAAAGTAAATGGATTTATGGGCAATACAGCTTCTGTCTCACAGGAACGTGTCCTTTTTGACTTTGTAGTACTACATCTACTTCAAGGACTTTGTAGTACTACATCTAGTTCAAGGACTCAGTACTGCTTGCAAACTGGGGGGCCTGCAGTAACGTTTGCAAATCAATTTTTATGGGGTGACAGGTGGCAGGGGAAAAGAGCATAAAAATGTAATTGCAATGGTCTTAGGGAACACTAAAGAATTCAGTTGTTAAACATCAGGAACATTCCAAAGCAGTGGGCTCATTTGGTTCTGAATTTTACTTAAAAGTATTTATAATCAGAAGTTACTAGGTGGTGGTGGTGGTTTTTCAAGTGGGCTCTCTACCCAACGTGAAGCTTGAACTCATGATCCAGAGCTCAGAGTCGCATGCTCTACCAACTGGCCCCAGAAGTAACTTTTAAATCATGGCAATGCCTCACATTCACATGGTGCTGAAATCATCTTCACATATATTATTTTGTCCTCACCATAAGCTCTGAAGCTATGATCCTATTTTACAGTTACAGAAACTGAGGCTCAGTTTCCGAGCAGAAAAATATTAAGACATATCTTCATCTCTTCTGAGATGCTTGGGAAGTTGAGAGAGGATGTATTGGCCTAAATGCTGGAAGTGCCTGGCCCCCAGCTCAACCAGGACACGCACTCCAGTGCTAGCTAAGATGCTAGCCCTCTAACTGCCGAGCTGCCCCACACGTCTACATCCCAGCCAAAACTAACATTTGATTTGTGGATGGATTATACATGTATATGTATAATTACGCTAATGCTAAAATTAAAGAACATTCCTAAAATAATACCAGTTTGGCAGAGGAATAGGACTGGGATTTCGGTTTCGTGGAGGGCTCGGATACTGGTTCTTTGTACAGCAGCTCTCCTATGGGAGGGCCTTGCAGGGGGAGGGGAGGCAGTTAAATAGCAGTGAGGACACCGGAGTCCATTTTACTTGGGGTTTTTTGTTGTTTTCTTTCTTTCTTTCCTTCTTTTAATCTAAGCAGTTCTTTCAGAGGATTCTAGCATGGACACAAATGGAATTGAAAAATGTTTAAACAAAGAATACATATTTGCTTGTTCAAATTAAAATTACTTCTAGGCACATTATCGAGAAACTTTATCTGGAAAGTAATTGGGCAAAGCACAAGGGCTCTTAATTTTAACACGTAATGTTTCAGAGAGAATGAAAGGGACATGATTTTATTCCCTTTCAAAGAGCAGCAATAAAGACCCTGATGATCCTGTATTACACACGATATGCAGCTCTTAATGCCATTAATGGAAATGGGAGGCAGGTGCATATACTCAGAGACTAAAGAACAACCTGAGAAGTGGCTATTAAGTCAGAGATCTGTCTATTCAGATCACCCCTTGCCTCCCTTGTTTTAAGGACCAGCTCAGTAACTAGCAGAGTTGTTAAAGCATTAATAGTCCTAATTCGCTCTGACACACTTGAAGGAAAAGTACCTCTTCTGTGAGTACAAAGGACTCCCCCCCCCTCCAGTTTCTAGTCTGTTTAGTTTGTTTTTGAGACTAGAGCTAATTTGATGCAGAATTAGATTTTAGAAAAAAAAATAACTCACATGTTAATCTACCCAGTGCTTCGGGACCCCAAGCTAATTCTCATGGCTATTAGAGACCAGATTCTATCTTAATACTTGGAGGGGGGCAGCAGCCAGAAGCCTCCAGTCCCTTTAGTCAGGGAATCCTCATGCAATTGGGCATGGTGGTGACAGCAGAAGCTGGAATCTGCACTACATAAAGGAGTCCCCACACCTCTGGGGAAGGGGCCACTTAAATCTGCACAGACTTCTGCTCAGCCAGATCCTGACACGACCCTGGTTTCACATAGGTCCACTAAATCTTACTTGGCCATAACGCATCAGCCTCAGTTCACAAGAGCAAAGTGGCCTCATGGACAAAAGCCTACAATTGTCCCGGGGGTGGGCTGAAAATCTCTCCTTTGGTCTCCCAGTGGTTCCTGTTATTGTTGTAGTACTGCTGCATGAAGGACAGCAGTAGGTTTCAATTATACGCTGCAAATAATCCACCTGAAGCATTTTGTAGTGATATTAATTCCGTGTTGTTTATCGCTGCCAGAGTGGAAGCAGCAGAGAATTGGAAGCAATTCTGGTGAATAAAGGTTAATATCGGAACATCAAGCAAGTAAATAAATAAATAAATAAATGAAAGTGCACAGAAGACTAAATGAGATTTCCACCTTGTTAGTGAATTAGGGCTTGCGGATTTAATACGTTATTCTCAAATTCTTTCCCGAAGCGTTTAGGAATAATTATACACCACTTAAAGGACAGGCATGGCCAGATAAACCTATTAGGTCTATAATTTGTACTAGAAGCAGGGTTTCCTGTACATGCGAGCTGGATTTAATTTTATCATTTGTACTTTGCAATGTCTGTTGATTATTCATCACATGGTATGTCGGACTTCTGAGACTGCAGCCCTTAATTTTCCTGATACATGAGGGCTCAAATGCATGAACGGAGCTCTCCCGGTAAGCTCATCAGTTTCTAACTGGGAACATCCATTTACACTCAATGTAAACGATCTGCTATCCTGCCTTCCCGTTAGACTTAAAAGCTCAAGAACTAGATGATCAGAAGGTGTTTTCCTCCCAACACCTGCGTGTGGTCTACAAGCCATTTTCTTCCTGGGACAATTGTACTACTGCTGGGCCCTCCTACAGCTGAGGAGATGGCATCAAACCCTTTCAACAGATATACAGGTTTGCAGCTAAAAGCACTGTAGCAACTCTGGGCCTAATAAGTTAGGTGGGTGGCAGGCTGGAACGTGCACTTATCCAGGAGCACAAACGGACAGAAGCCCTTCCTCTCGAGGCTTCACACTAAAAAAACCTTGCCTGTACCTGGCAGGGACCAGTCTTAACCCTCGGTGTTTTCAGTCCACTGACATGTGCTTCAAAGTCTAACATCCCCACTGTTTGATCAAAGCCCTACGCCAAAGACGCTACCTTGGAAAGGGCTTCTGGGAATGTATGCCCCTTTTTTCATGGGAAAGAAGTGGGGCATTTTTTAAATCAAGCTAATATACATACATTTACCGAGCCCCTCTGTATGGTATGCAAGGCATGATGGGATTACAAAGCTGAGCAAAACACGACGCCTGGCTTCGGGGGGCTTACAACCCCATAGCAGCAATAAAACCAATAGTCAATTTTTAATACAAAGTAAGTATTATTTCCTTGAGGACTGAGACTGTGGCTTATTCATTTTTATATCCCCAGTACCTGACACTTGGTTGGGCACACAGGAGAGGTTAGATAGATGTCTACAGAAGAAATGAACAACTCCATCCTGGTGTACAGGGTGTGGTAAGAGGGGAACATAAAACTGGGGAGGTAGAAAGATGGGGGGGGTGTAAATGGCCTCTAGCCCAGATGACTGTTCTGACCACAAAATACACATGTGGTCAGCACCACAGATCGTGGGTACATACCGCTCTTGGTCTGATGGCCAGAGACACTATTCTGAACGTAATGAGTGATCATTTGAGTTCTGTTTCATGCAGGAGCACTTTAAAGAAAATCTGGAATAAGGATGCTTATCTGGATGTTAACGCCTTGCTGTTTATAACTTCCTGAAGGAAGCAGAGCTTGGTTCAAATTCCCACTCTGGACTGTACACCGAGACAAGGGGAGCGGGGTCTCCGTGGCCTTTCAGAAGTTTGGGTACAACGTGCCAGGCACCAGCCAGATAGGCAAACCATAGTCATGCACACTGGCTGTGCCGCCCCACACCCTACTTTAAGCAGAGCGGCACACCCAAGGCAGCCTTCTCTCTAGAATCCAAACTTCAGAAGTGTGCCTCCAGCTTTCCCAAACAGCCCCTTAGCCAGGCTGTCCACCTCAAACTTTTTTATCTTCTATGAAATGAGGTCTCTTCTGATGCACGTCTAGCTGTATGGCTAGACCTTGGGATAGACTGCCTTCTCCAGCCCCCCCTGCAGCCCTCTCCCCAGTGTTTCCTAGCCTCCCCGTATCCACCTGTTCTTCCTTCTTAATTAGCACAGAGGAGAAATGTGCTTATTAACCACACTAACGTCTAGCCTAAGACAGATGGGGATATAGTGACACATTGCCTATCTGGAGCCTAAATATAAGCCCCCCCCCCAAAGGCTCTGATCAGCCCAAGTCCAAGGGCTGGAGTCAGAGGAGAGGCCCTTCTTCACAACTTCTGTGCACTTACTTGGCATAGAGTTTTGATGAGCTTAATGCTACGGTTTCTAAGACCACAGGGAAGCAGCCAAGAAGGAGAGACAGAAGTGGCTAAAAGCAGGCATGCTGACAGCAGTAAAGAATGACAGCTGACAGCAAGGAAGGAGACAAAAACCATTCAGAAAGCTCAGTTACCCAGAACTGCTCATTTCAAGGTTTTATTGTATTCAAGAATACATATGCAATGAGGAAAGGGCTTTCCTCCTATTCCTCTTAGCTTTCCAGATCATCTCATCAGCTCTCAGAGCATTTGCAGTGAAATACAGAATATCAGAGCCGGCCAGGATCGTAGTGACCAGCTAAGTTCAAAGCACTCGTTTTCTGAACTCCTGGAATGAGGCCCTGACAGGCTCACTTCCTGAACGTCCATCACCCAGCCGGTCAGTGGCAAGAGCAGGGATACACTTATGTGCTTACCTTGTAGCTTGTGTCCACTTAACAGCAAAACAAAACAAAACTCAACTTGCTTAGACTGTAACGAATACTGAAATTTAACATCAAACTGGAAAGAACAGCAGCTTAGAACTTCTGAAAAGGTCGGTAAAAGAAATTAAAAGATACAGAGATAGAGATATAAAATTCCTAGAAATTCCTCTCTAATTACATTTTTATTGCTGTTATTGCTATCAAGGGCCTTCACTTATGAGACAGAGACATCTGTGGTATCAGGGCTCTAGAAGTTACAGTGAATTCCTAAAACACCATGCATCGAGCCTCCCTTCAAGGACAGAAAGCTTTCTCGGCCTCAGCAGATGGCCCCCTTTCCACTCATTGTTACAACAGAGTTCTAGCACAAAAAGGCAATGTGGACTGCTTTTGCTCCCTGCATTCACCCTACTGATCATTCAGTTTCTTCCCAAGAGACCACTTGTAAGCCAGGCCTGCGAGAGAGCAAGAAAAGGGGGCCTGGAAAAGAACTGCCTGGATCCCAGATCCTTTGAGCTAATATACACTGGCATGGCTTCGGTGGTTTCTACTGGTTAGCTCTTTAAATCGGTTCAAACCTTACATCTTGTTCTTAATTATTAACAGGCTTTAATCTGTTAAATGTACTGTAGTCAACAATACCAAAAAAAAAAATCGTTCATGTACAGAGGGGAGGACATGGGAATCAGAAAAATTCTACCTTCCTTCAAATCACCTGGAATATTATTGTAGAATTCTGGGCTGTGCACATGAAACAAGACACAAAGGCTCAAGAGAGGCAGGGGGAGGGGGTAGTCTGGCACAGGAGAAAAGATTTAAAGGGATACCTACACAGATCTAATTCTTACGACATCATAAAGTCCCATAAACCCTAGAAGTGACAATCTCAGGAGGCTACCAACAACCAAAGGTTACAAGAGGTGGGGAGTTCTTTCACTTCCAACAAAGAAGCAGGAACTCACCCAGGAGACATTCACCAGTCAACCTGCTATTCCCGGTAGCTGGTATCAACTAAAGAAAGGATGGCTAAAGCACATCAGGGCTACTGGGAGAAAGCAGTGAACACCAGGGTCCCTGGGACCATGTGGGACACCATGCTGGCCTGGACTCTCAAAGGGATGGCTTCTCCTGCTTAAGGACACCTAGCTTGTGAATGATTTATCACTCCTGTTCATTACAGGAAATTAATCTACCCAATTGCATTTTCTGGGTCCTCATTCTGTTCCCAAAGAGGGTGCCCCAGTAAAAGGCAAAAAAAAAAAAAAAAAGGCAGAAATGCTCCTAAAAAGGGTACATCTGTCTTCCAACTGCAGGCCTTATGGGCAAACTCCTCTTTCAGGGCTCCATTGAGGAAAAAGAGCATAATAATCACCCGCCATTTGTCAGACAGCCCCAAAAGCACCAGCTAACCTCTCTCCTCTCCCCCTACACACCCCCTGCATGCCCCTCCTCCTACACCCCGCCCTTTAAAAGCACCTCTTTCACCAGCCACCTGTCAAAATAAAGCAAGCCACGGATCTTTCAAAAACTGACACTGGAAAGAAGCCGTTGGGACGATTTCTTTCCAGGACCTGTTGAAAGATAAAAGATGAAGCAGACAATTTAAAAGGCGAGACTGTACCCTCCCGATCACAAAGCTGAAAGCAGACAAACCGTGGAAGCCAATGACACAGGAAACGCCCTTTGACCAGAGACAGACATTAGGCATAGCAAAGTTATTTTCCATAAAGAATAAGAAGCTGAATTAAACCATTGCACAACTAATAGTCATAAAATCTTCTCATTGTAAAAAAGTGGGAGAGGAGGGAGACTGGAGGGTTATTACGAGCTCCTCCTTTTAGAAACAATGACACCGCTTTCTAGGAAGTTTTGTTTAGATGACAAATGTTTTAGGAAGGGTTTTGTTTGGGTTTTTCCCCCCTTTGCTTTGTTTTGTTTTTTGAAGTGAGACACACAGACATGTGGGAAACTCTGCTCCAATAAAGGGCAGAAGAACCATAGAAAAAGGCCCTGCCCTTCAAGCAACTAATTTGTACTCACCTTTGGGTTTAATTCCCTCACACAGGCCAACATTTTAGCTGCTTCAGGGAATACTGCTGAACTAAGTGCATAGGAACCAAAGGAGATGCAGGTTCCTGGCAAGAGCTGAGAGAGGGTGCATCCGGGACACGCCAGGGGAAAAGTGAACTCTTAGAGCTGACCAACCACGTGAGGTTAACCCCCGATTTCCCCGCCTAGCCCTCCCCTGCACACCTGGAGCAGAGAAGAGCGGCCTGACGTTTCAAGTGACAGTTTCATGCTTTAACACCTTCTAAAAGTTAAAAAAAAAAAAAAAGCCCAAGAAACTCCTCATGGAATTGAACTTAAGGAAGTTATTTAACAGAAGCCAAACATGCAGGAATGGAGAGATGATTGCTGTTGTGCTCAATATAAAACCAAACACACACAAACATGCACATCTGTAAACCAGCAGAAATCATCTCAACGTCCATACGGGGTACCTGAAATCCAAGTGCATTTACCCTGGGGAATATTATACGGCCATTTGAACTGTAACTGTGTAGAACTGTGTGTACCTACAGAAGCATTTTTCAAGTTATGTTAAAAATAAGACATACACTGGGGCGCCTGGGTGGCTGAGTCAGTTAAGCGTCTGACTTCGGCCCAGGTCATGATCTCCCAGTCTGTGAGTTCCAGCCCCGCATTGGGCTCTCTGCTGTCAGCACAGAGCCTGCTTTGGATCCTCTGTCCCTCTATCCCTTTGATCCTTCCCCGCGCTCGCTCGCTCGCTCTCTTTCTCTCAAAAACAAATAAAAAAAGAAAGGAAATGGATTTTAAAAAAATAAGAGATATACCAAGTAGTATGTACTATAATTTAAACCAAGTACAACTGTATACACGTGAGTAGGGAAGGGACCGTTGTGTGTGAAGGCTATGGAAGTTCCTCCTTATAATTGTTGTCATACATACCATCTATTCAATTGGAAAATATTTAACCTACCATAAACCATAATCTATGGAGGCCAAATGACACTGTGACAACTCAGTGCCAGGTACAAAGTCCTGAGAGCCAAGTGAGGGCAGGGAGAAGAAAAATGGCTAGAAGCCGAAATGCTGCTGTCCAGATCCCCAAGACAGGGTGAATTCCTAGATCTGAAGTAGCTTCAGTCCACAGGCTCCCATTTCCCCCCGTGTGCAACCCTCTGGTTTTCTGGCCATTGCAGGTGGCTGTGTTTGCTGTTATTGTGATGTCATTAGCAGGACAGCTCAGGCTCAGAAACCAAGAGATTTGAATTCATGCCCAAAAAGGAAGCAGTTACCAATAAAGATAAGAAGAGTTTGATTCTGAAAGAAAGAACAGAAGAAAGAAAGAAAGAAAAGAAAGGAAGGAAGGAAGGAAGGAACAGTTTGATTCTTTAGCCCGAGCACAACACCACGGACCCAAAAGTCTGACCAGACTTCTCACATGTTGTTTCTTTGGATTTTAACGGCAGATCAAGACAAGAAATGAAATCGTAGACAACACTAATGATTACACTGTTCACTGTTTCACCTAAGAATCTACGTAACAAATACTGTCTAGATTTAGCAAAAAGAAGAAAATGTCTCGCCTAAGGAACTGTTTCTTTTGATCAGATAAGCAAAAAATGCATAACCAGTTTGACGTCCTGTTTTACCCCAGCCAACTGCAAAGCCTACTGGTCAAGTGTGGAAGGCTCATTCACTACAATAAATAGCCTTGCTTTTAAAGTTCTTTATTCCAAAAGGGGGGAAAAAAAAGTTCTTTAACCCATCCTTTCCATGCATGTCTTTTTATTTTCTGTTTACATTAAATAGGTTCATCTACATAATGCATTCCAAAAAGGCCCACAGCATTTGCTGGAGCGCGATCTACTGTTACTAGGATAATAATTAACAACAATTACCACTACGATTGTAGGAATCTTGTTGAATATGGATTAAATCATTTTAAGTAGGTAGGGTTCATATTACAATTAAAATTTTAAAACCTTGGAAGAAGATGACATGACTTCTTAAAGTTTCAGGCCCTGCCAGATTTTTAAAAATTAAAGACATATGGTTGAAGGATGGGTCACTAGTTCCTTTACCCTTGATGTTTAAGGACCAACAGATTTCCATTAGTAAAGCAATTAGAAGGGCTGATGAAATCATGGCAGTCTCTTCTTGGTTGTTTTTGTTAAATGGAGGAAAAAAATGACCAATATTGACTGATTAAACAAAACAGCTATGAGGAAAAGTAAGAGAAGAGAGAGGAGAAGGGCCTGGTCGAAGTTACAATACATTGTTTAATAAAAAACATGAGCACAAAGTCAAATCATTCAGTGGACAAAATTCAATACAACTGAAAAACACACTTATGTGAAGTGGTACTTGAAGAAATTTCCAACATCTTATATTTACCTGGAGTAAAATGCCTTGCTCTGCTTCCTTATTTAAATTGATTAAAATTTTCCTTCATTTCGAAGAATTATAATCACAATTGAAATACTTGAAGTACATTTTAACAGTCCCTTGGAAACTGCAGTTAGGGGTTAGGCTTCTTCCACAAGAGCATACACTACTAAATGCACATTATTATACAAATTTAAGGTTTGACACAACTCTCTCTCTGATCATACAGCACGTAACTGTTGCAAAAGGTGAAAAAAATTTACGGCCAATTTTCGTTAGGAAAAACACTTAATACTTGAGGCAATTTATATTTGGCAAAATGTAGGATCTGATTCTACATTTCTTAAATGTCATCCCAGGAAGCCACAAAGCATTGGCATAACACTCAAGCATATAGCACAGATTCAAAGACATTTCTGAAATTAAAAACTGTGCCAAATGCAATCATTTCCCTTGATTGTTAGTGTCCAGCCTGCGTCCCTCTCACATTAAAAACACTTCTCAATTCCAGGGGCTTTGAGAAGGAAAACAAATACGCTGTCCTAACAGCGGAGGTGCCTTGAGTCTCTTGTGTTTAATATGGTCAATTACAGAAATGCCTTCTATAAATGTGACTAATTAAAGGTAATATGGGCTGAATTATACAATATTTTATAATCTCTCTACAAAGAAATACACACTTGTCACTTTCAAACACAAAGTGACCCCTCCCCAGAAGTACTGGCAATCGAAGCAACTTAGAGATTTACTTTAATAAACAGTTATAAATAACTAACACAATAGTTTCCATTGGAAACACGCTCTTCCCCTCTAATAGGTGTTAAACATCTCCTAATGCTGTATTTAGGCCATTCTTTTGCTTCTAGCCAACCCTTTTATTACAGACCCAGCTGAGATAAACAAGAATGCCAGACTCTCATGGCGTGTTTACTTCATTCTTGAGCTTAGAAGCAACCGAGAAAATCTCAGGGCTCCAAGAGAAACGCTAAGAGGTTATTGGTGAAAACAGTACATGTTGTGTCTGCTTTCAAAATAAAAGCAGAGACGATCACTCCTCCCTAAACTTAAAGCTACGTTTAGACAGCTAAGGATTGGTTCGCCCTATCATAAACTCTTACCCCATACTTTCTATTCTCAATAGGGCAACTTATCCTTATAATGATAGCAAGCCACAGTATTCAAAATAGGGCACATGCCATAATCGTTATATTTAAATTCATATTTAAAATAGGGCAACTTAATTTTTTTTTTATTTTTTAAGTAAGCTTTATGCCCAACATGGGGCTCAAACTCACAACCCTATCGTCATTTTAAAATTCTTTTCTCTCTTCACTGTTCAGCTTGTGTGCTTTCCATTAATTAATTAATTTTAAAAATAAAACCTTTCAGGGGCACCAGGCTGGCTCAGTCAGTAGAGCATGAGACTCTTGATGTCGGGCTCGGGAGTTCAAGCCCCACAGTGGGCATAGAGATGACTAAACAAATACAATTCTCTGGGAGCCTGGGTGGCTCAGTCAGTTAAGCACCAGACTTCAGCTCAGGTCATGATCTCTCTATTCATGAGTTCGAGCCCCACATCGGGCTCTGTACTGACAGCTCAGACCCTGGCACCTGCTTCGGATTCTGTGTCTCCCCCTCTCTCTGCCCCTCCCCCACTCACAATCTATCTCAAAAATAAACATTAAAAAAATTTTTAAATACATGTCTCAAAAATATTAATTATATTTCAATTTTAAAAATAAGTAACCTGGGACGCCCGGGTGGCTCAGTCGGTTAAGTGTCCAACTCTTGATTTCGGCTCAGGTCACAATCTCATGGTTTGTGAGTTCAAGCCTGCATCAGGCTCCGTGGACAGTGTGGAGCCTGCCTGGGATTCTCTCTCTGTCCCTCTCTATCTCTAAATCAACAAACTTTAAGTAAGTAATCTGAAAACCAATCCCTGTTCTCAGAGCTGGGGTACATCGCAGGAAGCCCCTTCCCAAATTTACTGGCTAGGCTGCATTTGCTCACGATCCTATCTCCCTGGACACTCACTCCGCAGGCCAGCACCTTCCTCCCCCTAGGGAGCCTCTGCATACTCCGTCGCCCTTAATTCAGTCTTGGGGGGGGGGGGACGGTCATTTTGCTATCCACCGACAAGTGCCATCTGGTCCGTATTTTGCTGATGCAGAGTTCAACTGTAACAATCGCTGCTGGGCCGCAAGGTTTTGTTTTGAGCCACTCATCATTCAAAAACAACTAGTATTTCTGTGGTCTCTATGGGAATAAAGGTGGACACCAAACTTTCCCAGGAACCTGAAGACTTCGGTATTCCCAGTACTGGGGTGGTTCCTCTGCAGACACAGAGTTCACTTTGCTTTTTGGGGTGCCCACGTAATCCCAATCCCTACAATGATAGCTGAAGTCTATTACCAGAGGAGAGCGCTCCATGTAAGCCTCACTAACTTAGCCCACCTCACCTGCACTGCTCCACCAAGTACTCCAGAATTCGCCTCAGGACCCGATGACAGAAACAGACCCTGGCCATTCAACTATCTAGGAGGGCCCCGTGATGGTGTCAAAAAGCAGTGCTCCTGGGGAATGGGAAGAGCCCCCCATGGGCCTAAGGGCAGAGTCTAAATGCTGAAGAAAACTATGCTTCGCCCGATCATCATTCACCGGAGACCAAGGGCTTCTCCTTGGAAATAGTTACAACTGTCGCTGCAGAAGAATAAAGCAGAAAGGGAGAGGGACAAAGTGTGGCTTCTCAGTTAAGGGGAGAGGTAAGTGAAGGCTCCAAACATTTGAGGGAGTGAGCCATGCTGCTGTCTAGCAGCATTCTAAGTGCTGAGGATAAGGGCAAAGGGACCTGCCCTTGAGTGTGCCCTGAGGAAGAGAGAGACCAACGTGTGGGGTGGACTGGGGGCGGGGGGAATAACAAAGGAGAAGGTGTGGGCTGGCATGGGAGAGGGCAATGGGCAGACCCCATAAGGCCTCATAAGCTTTGGCTTTCACTCTGGGTGGAAAGCGGTGAGGGGAGGGGGGCTGGAGCATTCTGAGCAGAGAAATGATCTAGTCAGAGTTCACAGAAAAGGATCGCCCTGGCTGATGTGCTGGGACAGCCCCGGCGGGGGACTGATGAGAAGGACGATAGCCAGAGCAGAGAGACCAGATAGGGGCAAGTGGGAAAATCCAGGGTAAGAGGGGATGGGAGAGGCGACCAGGACAGTAGCTCCCCAGGTGGGAAGAGGACGACAGATTCTGGATACATCTTGAAAGCAGAGCCCAAAGGTAGAGCTTACGAGAGAGCATCTCAACAGAAGCCACCTGCCACCCAGTGTCCAGAATCTCTGTTCAGATCACAAGAAAAGTGACAGCCCCTTATTTTAGAAGCCTGTGATTGCCTGATCTGCCCTCCACCTTGAGAGCCACAAGGCTGTCCTGTAAGACTGCCACACTGCTTAATGATCAATCAGCCTCCCGCCTTGCAGGGCCTTCTTCCCAGAGTGTCCAGGCCCATCAGACCTGAAGGGGCAGGAAAAAGAAAAAGTTAGTTCCAAACTGGGGAAAAACGAGGCAGAACATTAACCAAGCCTCCAACCAGGGGCATTTAGTTCAAATTCCGGCTAAAGCAAACCCACTGCACACCTCCCCTTAAAATAATTCTCCCCGTGAACACAAAACATGAGTCTTCCTCAGGGGCTCCAACATCCTAGGCAGGGAAGGAGTTTTAAAGGACGGTTTCTAAAAGTACACCCATGAAAAGTTGTCTTGTTTTGCAATTGCGAATCTTAGCACGGGGAAATATTCTATAATTAAGGCAATTTGAACAATAGCAGATAATAATTTGACTATAAATTGGAAGGAATGTAATGACTGCTTATTCTGGCACCAAAGAAACAGGACTTTCTGTGAAGTGACTGCCAAGAAAAATGATACTCCCACTCAGACTGGACCAGTGCAAGTAGTAACTGTTAACCACATGCTGTACACTGCAGTTTGCAAAGACACAGTGCTTTGTTTTCATCTCTAACCAAACACCAGGCTGAAAACGCAAATGGGAGACAAACTCTGTGGCGGAATAGAAACAATAACTGAAGGGAAAAAAAAGTTCTGTGGCTTAATGCTTGCTGGGACGCCGACGTCAAAGCTTTGGGGAATGAAGGAAAGCTCGGCGGTCCAAAAGAAACCACTTTCCGGGACCCCTGGGTGGCTCAGTCGGTGAGACGTCCGACTTCGGCTCAGGTCATGATCTCACGGTTCGGGAGTTCGAGCCCCACGTCGGCCTCTGTGCTGACAGCTCGAAGCCTGGAGCCTGCTTCAGATTCTGTCTCCATCTCTCTCTGCCCCTCCCCTACTCGCATGTGCGCACGCTCTCTCTCAAATAAAAACATTTTTAAAGTTTAAAAAAAAAAAAAAAAAAAGTAACCAATTACCAGCCTGCTCCTGTAGACGAGAAGCCAGGCTTAAAGAGGCTTGTGAAAGCCAACTGACAAAGTAGCTGTGAGAAGAAAGGACTAGAATGAAAGGAATGGCTGGGATGAAGCCGGACCAGGTGACCTTGAAGTAGACCAGACAAAAGCAGCAATCCTGCCTGGGGCCTGCCCCCAGCCTCCTGGGGAAGAAAGAGAGAAGTGATCACCTGATAGAAACGTGGAAGCACGGGAAGGAGCAAAGGCAGCCTCTCTCTTCTAAAAGCACCTCTGTAGGTATAGCTGAATTCCTATTAATGTCTGGAATGGACAACGTAAGAAGCAACCATTTGTCCACCAGGATTCCAACAAACCACATGAAACACTCAGCTCCCATCTCCAAGCAAGCCAATAAGTAACACTACAATCTAGGTTTGAAAAGAGGATTCTGGGGCGCCTGGGTGGTAGACTCTCTCCCTCTCCTGCTGCCCCTCTCCCCCACTCGCGCCCTCTAAAATTAAAAAAAAAAAAAGGATTTTTTTCTTTTGCCCTTTCTTATTTAGGCATCTAAGGACCGAATGCAGAAATTTTTAAATAAACAGCTTCATACGGAGGGCGTCTGGGTGGCTTAGTCAGTTAAGCGTCCAACTCTTGATTTTGGCTCAGGTCATGATCTCCCAGTTCGTGAGTTCCAGCCCTGAATCGGGTTGTGCGCTGACAGTGTGGAACCTGCTTGAGATTCTCTCTCTGCCCCTCCGCTGTGTTTCCTCTCGCTCACTTGCTCTCTCTTTCTTCAAACAAATCAACTTTAAGGGGCACCTGGGTGGCTCAGTTGGTTAAGCGCCAACTTCAACTCAGGTTATGATCTCATAGCTCATGAGTTCAAGCCCTGCATAGGGCTCTGTGCTGATAGTTCAGGGCCTTGAGCCTGCTTCAGCTTCTGTGTTTCCATCTCTCTCTCTGCCCCTCCCCCGCTCATGATCTGTCTCTCTCTCTCAAAAATAAATACTTGAAAAAAAATTTTTTAATTAACTTTAAAAAATAAATAGATTCAGGGGCGCCTGGGTGGCTCAGATGGTTAAGCGTTGGACTTCAGCTCAGGTCATGATCCCGCAGTCCATGAGTTCAAGCCCCACATCGGGCCCTGTGCTGACAGCTCAAAGCCTGAGCCTGCTTCAGATTCTCTCTCTCTCTCTCTCTCTCTCTCTCTCTCTCTCTCTCTCTCTCGGTCTCTGTCTCACTGTCGCTCTCTGCCCCTCCCCCACTCACACTCTGTCTCTCACAAAAATGAAGGTTAAAAAATTTTTTAATAGCTTCAATTCATTTAAAAGGGATAAATAGAAATATCCATTCCTAGAATACAAAAATCAAAAATCATGCTTGAACTTATTTGTGAACCATAAACATTGCTCAGACACCTACCATGTGCCATGCAATGTGACAGAAACTGGAGGTACATGGTCTCAGATCAGACATGAGTGGGCAAAGAAGGGCTGCTTTTTTTTAAGGTTCAAATAAGGCACATGGTCAAAGACAAGGCCCATCAAATGTGTGTACTCCTATCCTTAACTTCTAGAGCTTCTTTAATTATGATTATACATTTACTCAGTTTGGTAAATGTTTCAAAAAGGAAATCAATATTCAAATATTTAAACCTGTCCCCTCTAATCAAAAACCAACTCTTGCCTCTTGTTACTTCAGGTCAGAATGTCAGTTTCCCAAGCAGAGCAGAGCAGGCAGTGATATTAGTAAGGAACCAAATCGAACTTGAATATTCGGTGTAGAAGGACAAAAATCACCAACCAAAAGCTCTGAAGTGAATAAGCCACTGAACTAATAATATACAGCCTTTAACTTATGTAAGTCTTTTTATTTTGAGAAAGAGAGAGAGAGAGGGAGTATGTGCACACGAGTGGGGGAGGGGCAGAAAGGGGTACAGATGATCCAAAGTGGGCTCTGTACCGACATCAGAGAGCCCTACACGGGGCTCAAACTCACGAATTGTGAGATCATCACCTGAGCCGAAGTGGGCCGCTTAACCGACTAAGCCACCCAGGTGCCTTCAAGCCTTTTACTTATTTTTTATTTTTATTTTTTTAACGTTTATTTATTTTGGAGAGAGAAACAGAGAGCAGATGGGCGAGGGGCAGAGAGAGAAGAGATACAGAATCCGAAGCAGGCTCCAGGCTCCAAGCTGTCAGCACAGGGCTGGATGCGAGGCTCAAACCCACAAACTGTGAAATCATGATCTGAGCTGAAGTTATACGAAGTCGGACTCTTAACTGAGCCACCCAGGTGCCCCCTTTAACTTCCTTTTTTTTTTTTATTTTTCTAAATGTTTTTATTTATTTTGAAGAGAGAGACAGAGTGCAAGCAGGAGAGAGACACAGAATTCAAAGCAGGCTCCAGGCTCTGAGCCGTCCAGCATAGAGCCCGACGCAGGACTCAAACTCACGAACTGTGAGATCATGGCCTGAGCCAAAGGCCAACGCTTAACCGACTGAGCCACCCAGGCGCCACCTTCCCCCACCAAACTTATTTTTTAAAGAAAAGGACAAAGTGACACATAGCATTGACTCCTTATTGATCCAGCACTGGGAAACTAGGTGCCCTAAAAGGGGGAATGTTAACTAACTTTCCTTTCTTTCGAGAGCAATTTTGGATTTCAAATAGGCCCTACTCTTTCCAAAGTATACTCTCTATATATTTGAATAATGCCAAATGCCGTTACTTAATACCGCCCTGAAACATCGTAGTGCCCTCAAGGGTTAAAGCTACCTCTGAGCATCACCTCATCCTAAAAGTGCTCAAGGAACTAAAAGGAACCGCCAAGATCAGCAAGTTCTGGGTCTACCGCTTAGCTTCTGGCCTCCCCACGCGGTTTCTCTCGCACTTCTCCCAGATGTCAAGTTTTGCCCGCCTCTAAAACCGTTCCTCCTCTGACCCCTCCACTCCCCAGCCAGCGCTACTTGACTTCAATTCAGCCGTGGCCTGGGAAGCCAGATAACCCAAGCCTTCTGTCTACCCAATTTGAATTCAAGCACCTCAAAAGCTTGACTCCTGTTTGAAACCTCTTTGAATCCCCAGCACCTAGCATTTTGCTCTTGATAGAAGAGCCATCCAATCAGTGATTGCTGATGATAAATTTCCGAAGGCCTTGTCTCCAAGTAGAATGCATGGGCTTTATGACAGCTGTTTCCATCATGTAGCTTTTCTGCTTGTTTCCACATTCCCAGCTGTGTTCTGGATGGCTGTGCCGGCCAGAAGCCTAGGGATTTACTGTACTTCTATTTCTTGATAAGATACTTGAAGAGAATAAACACATGGCAAAGAGGACATTAAAGTAAGGGATAAAGAGATCTTTTTATTTTACCAATAAAGAGAAAGGGAAGAAATATCACCTAGCACGCTGACACTTAATAAATGACAAGCAAGACTGGATTCCTTTCTAATTCTCTCCAAAGTACTCTCAATGGCCTGGGCTTATTTCTCTCCCCTCAGCAAAGCATCACAGGCTATGCAGCACTTGCCTCTTGATTAAAAAATATTGTCTTTCCACGTTCAGCAGACCTTCCTCTTCAATCCAAGTTAGCCAAAATTAAAACGAGCACGCGCGGAGTCAAAATTAAAGCTCTCTTCTGAGACAATACTTAATGAGGAATTTCACTGGAAAACTTAGAAATTGTGGAACCTCAGACATGGAAGGGACTCGGAAATAATCTGGGGCAGTGGCTGTCAACCATGGCTGCTCACTGGGACCACTGGGGAGCTTTTTAAAAGTATCACGACCTGGCCCCACTGCCAGAAAGTGGGATTTAATTGGTCTGGGGTGGTGCCCAGGCATTAGTAGGTTTTAAAAGCTCTCCAGGTGATTCTAATGTGTAGCCAGGCTTGACAATCCCCGATCTCATGCGGCATTCTAACATCCCCACTCCCATTTTTCAGACAAAGGAGAAAGAAACTGACCAAAGGTATCAGACAACTAATCTGTCAGAGCCAAGCAGGAAATGCTCCTTCCAAGAAACCACGTCCTCTCCGTGGCAGAACGACTCCATCTAGGACCGTGGGGTCGCTCCCATTTTCTCTCCTCAGTAAACCAACATCCCCCCACCTATCCCACAGTAAATGCATTTTCTGAATATTCTTTGCCTTGGAATCCCATTGCATAATTCTTAAAAACCTAAACTATGTGTGTCAGTGTCCTTCCATCCACTGGCTTCATTTTAACTTGTGATCAACTCTGGGAAGTTAATCAGGCATGCTTTCCCCTTAAAGAAGCCAGACTGCTTTCCCTCCGCTAGGCTGGACTCACTTAGCCCACCCTTTTCCCCATTATCCTCAACACGGGCCTTCTCTGGAATCCTTTGCAAGGTGCACCTCCAATTCTTTGAGCTCACTCACTGTCTAGTTTGTACCTGCCCTGCCGCACCTCGTGGCCTTCCCTCTTCTCCTGGCCTAAGCTCTTTCCATTTTGTGAAAGATTCCTTTTCCCCTGAAGCAGCCTCTTTTACTCTGCCAGTTAGTCATGCCGGGTTCTTTTTTTCTTCCCCCAAGCAGCTGGTCTTTTTGATGTCTGGCACACATTTATCTGGGCTTCCAATAAGATGTTTTTACATAGTTTCCAGGCTTCCTGGAGGTTATTGACTTTTTTTTTGGGGGGGGGGGAGTAACTCTTCCATTCAATTTTTTCCCTAATTTCTAACATTTGTTAGAGTTTCTTTTTCAAAAGTTGAATACCTGGCTGATGGATCTCTTTGATTTTTCTCTCCCACCAGATTGCTGAATTAAATGCCTCAGAACTTAAATATAACATTTCAAATTACCTCCAGGATGGAATTGCTTCATGAATTTTCTGCACTTTCATGTTCTCTGTAGTAAGCAACAGATGCTTAGCCAAGTGGAATGGAAAATGCTAGTTCTTACCTGTGCGTGTTTTAGCGGGTCTGCTTATATAAATATTCTAATATCCTTAAGCCTGTGTCCTTCTGCTTGGTAAAGGCAACAAACTTCAGATTTTACTGTGTAAAAGGTAACCAATGCGCATCGAACAGCTTTACATACTGAATCTGATGTGTGAAATTACTCATCTAAATTTGCCCCAAACTGCCTAAACACGAAAGCCTCAATTATTTCTCCCTTAAAGACGTAGATCTCAGGGGCGCCTGGGTGGCTCAGTCCGTTACGCCTCCGACTTCGGCTCAGGTCATGATCTCACGTTCGTGGGTTCGAGCCCCGCGGGCTCTATGCTGACAGCTCAGAACCTGGAGCCTGCTTCAGATTCTGTGTCTCCTTGTCTCTCTGCCCCTCCCCCTCTCATGCTCTGTCTCTGTCTCAAAAATAAATAAAACATTAAAAAAAAAGAGGTAGATCTCAGAGCGAGAAGAAAAATTCTGAATCTTTCTGAAAAATTCCTATACCAGTTATTAATGAAGTGGTTAAGACAAGTACTCCCGCCCCCCAAAAAATAAAAACATTTATTGTATGTTATGCCAACATACGGAGATTTAGTCTAAATTTATTTTACTTCAGAATGTTTAGCTCCAAAAGATTCTGAGGAAAGTAAGAGACCATGGGATGACGATCTATCATCACAGCAGTATAAACCCCAATATGGCACTGGCATCCTGGCAGAGAATGCGACAGAATTGTCTACGTGATCCACCCCGCCCAAATCATTTAACAAATATTGCCTCGAGCTGCCACACTTGGTACTGTGAGGCACACAAAACACCAGAAGCTGCCCCCCGTCCTCCAGTTCCTTACAGTTGAGTGAGAAGGCACGTAGGTGCCCGCACGCACAATTAACTACACAACATGAGACAGTTATGTGCAAAGACCATCGATCTGATTCAAGCAAACAATTAGGAGGAAGAGGGCATGCACCCCTGAAGAGTTCATAAATGACTTAATAAGAGTATCATTTATGATACTTGATGCCACTGAAGCTCCAAGTGGAGGAAGGACTCCATTCAAAGCACTGCAGTAAGGAAATGAAGCTGGTAATGGAATGAGAAGGTAACAGACAAGAGGAAGGCAGAGTGGTTGAGAACTGCTTATGTATGTGGAGTCACTATCTTGTACACCTGAAACTAACATACTGCTGTATGTTAGCTATACTGGAATTAAATTTTTTTTAATTTCTTAGGTTTTTTTAACGTTATTTTTTTTTAATGTTTTATTTATTTTTGAGACAGAGAGATAAAGAGCATGAGCAGGGAGGGGCAGAGAGAGAGGGAGACACAGAATCTGAAGCAGGCTCCAGGCTCTGAGCTGTCAGCACAGAGCCCGACGCGGGGCTCGAACCCACGAACGTGAGATCATGACCTGAGCCGAAGTTGGAGGCTTAACCAACTGAGCCACCCAGGCGCCCCTTAACGTTATTTTTGAAAGTGTGCGCGAGAGGGAGAGAGAATCCCACCGAGACACCCGTGTCCTGAAAATGAACAATTTTTAAAGAGAACTGCATACTTAAAACAGTCTCCGGACAGCTCTCACTGCTGCTATATCCCTTGCCCCACCGACCCCTTAACTCCCCATGGCACTATAACATTCCCCAACTCAGCGACCATCACCAGCTCCCCATGGCCCAAGGAATACAATTTACATTCCTTCTACTGTTAGCACTAGGTTGTCTGTGTCCGGGTGTGAACACTTAGACTGCGAAGGACATGACTGGATCCTCTCTCTACTACAGCATCAGAACAGTGCAGTGATGGTCTTTTGCTAGTTGATGGTCCTCTTCTAGCTTCTATTTCTGAAACCAGCCCTCCATGGGAGTTGGGAAGGTACTTTGTCTCTCGATTTGTACCACACAGCACAGACTGTTATTCTGGGTCAGGGAAGATCTGGGTTCACATCCCACCTCTACCATTCACTAGCTGTCAGGCTGCGAATCTATTTGCAGATCCCTTTGAGTCTGTTTTCTTGTAGAGACAACAAGAAACTTCCTTTCCATTCTTCAGTCTAGTCTCCAGCTAATCCTGAAATTGCATGCAACCCAGTGTGAGTCCAATCAGAAAGGAAAATAGTAATTATACTGAATCAAACATCTTATATTTGTATGTTCTAACTAGAGAATGAGCTGCATAAGCCAGAACTTTTATTGTTCTGTTTTGAGCATGTCCAGGAAATAGTTCCTGTACTACTTGGGACAATCTCTATACTGACAGGCTCTGTGGCTCAATTAGACCCTCTTTCTTAAGGGAAACCCAGAGAAACCAAACTGAAGATTCCAACAGAATAGAAGATCACAAGTTCTCTGCAAAATCCAGCCCACCTACTTAAGTGGGAAAGAGGAAATGTAAATCTTGAGGACATATGCTGCCTTACATACGATAATCAACTCCATATCAGAAAATATGCCTACCAGGGTGGCTCAGCTGGTTGAGCGTCTGACTCTTGGTTCCGGCTCAGGTCATGATCCCAGGATCGTGGGGTGGAGCCCTTGCGCTAAGCATGGAGCCTGCTTGGGACTGTCTCTCAATCTCTCTCTCTCTCTCTCTCTCTGCCCCTCTCCCCCACTCATGCATGTTTTAAAATAAATTTTAAAAAAAGAAAGTATGCCTACCTCTCCAATGCACATGTACACTTTCTGCCACGTAATCCTAACAGAGCTTATGTCATTCCCAGAATCCTTTGAGGCATACGTGTGCATATGCCTGCAAGTGCATTGCTCAGAAACATAAATGGGAACTGGAAACAAAAACTCCAAAATCACAACTATGACACAAACTTCTCTTTTATCCTTCAACATCCCTATGAAAGAGACCTATGGCAAGCTTAAGAATATCTCTAGGGGCACCTGGGTGGCTCAGTCAGTTAAACATCTGAAGCTCAGGTCATGATCTCAGGCCTTGTAAGTTCGAGCCCTGCATAGGGCTCTCTGCTGACAGTGTGGAGCCCATTTCCAATCCTCTCTCTCTGCCCCAACCCCGCTCGTGCCCTCTCTCTCAAAAATAGACAAAGAGTAAAAATAAAGCTCTCTAGCCAATGGCCTCACTCTTAAAGGCAATTTCAGCAAAAATTAGATTAGGAATAAAGTGCCAATGGTTGAGGTGCCTGGCTGGCTCAGTGGGTGGAATGTGCAACTCCTGATCTCTGAGTCATGAGTTCGAGCCCCATGTCGGGTGCAGAAATTCTTTAAAATAAAAACTTAAAGAAATAAAAAATAAAATCAAATGCCAACTGTTGCATCTCTCTAACCCTGTCTTTTGGATGGGGAGGCACAATGAAAACAGATTGTTGAATTTCCTATTATCATTTTTTTACTAGCAAACTGGCATTACCTAGCTAATAATCTGGTCCTAACCCCTTCTCCCTTGGAACTCTGTGGGCACTCCTTGCTCCTCATCTGCACCCCTCAGATGGCACTTATCTCATACCACGCTGCATTCCAATTACGTGTGCGCACAGCTTATCTCCCTGCTACCTGGAAAGGCCCTGGTGGCAGAGGCCCCTCTGACCCTTTTTGCTGCCTCGACGACTGAGCACACAATACTGCACATAGTAGGGTGCTCCAAAAAGAGATGCCCATTGAAAGCTGAACAAAAACCTATCCTTTGTGTTAAAGATCCCTTTTGATCTACCCATTATTTGATGAGAACGGGGGTCAAGCGGATAGGCAATGCAGGAGGAAGCACTGTCAGCATGATGTACTCCCTGATACCCTTGAGAGCACATCAAATTATCTTAATTATGATCTAAAAAGACTGAGACTCCTTAAGAATACAGTATTCTTTTTTTTAATGTTTTTATTTACTTTTGAGAGAGAGAGAGAGACAGTGTGAGCAGGGGAGGGTCAGAGAGAGAGGGAGACAGAATCTGAAGACAGTCTCCAGGCTCAGAGCTGGCTGTCAGCACAGAGCCTGACGCAGGGCTCGAACCCACGAACCATGAGATCATGACCTGAGTCGAAGTCAGATGCTTAACCGACTGAGCCACCCAGGCGCCCCAAGAATACGGTATTCTTAAAGCCTGTTCAAACCTCTAGAAAGCAAGTACAAGGCCGTCGGGAATAAAACCTTAAACTTGGGCTAAGCCTGGAGCTAGCCACCCAGAGGTTGTGACCCTTTGCCTGGAAACAATCCTGGACTTTTTGCACTTAAAAAAAAAATTGGTTCACCACCCCCAGCCCCCACCCCACACACACACACCTGGCCAGAGAAAGTGCCTAGCCATTCATTCATTAGGACAAGGGCTGAATCTGAATACAAGTCACTATATTGACAATGCTCCCCAAAATGACCAAACCTATCTGAGTGTAGCCCAGGGGAAGACAAGGCTAATGTATGCATCTGGACAGGCCAGGGCGATGGTAAAGATCTACACTGGCCGTCTAAAGGTATTTACTTGGGTCTGTGTTGTGACAGTGTCCTAGGCTCAAATGAATGCCTCTAACACTCCACATTTTTGAGCCATTCAGTCATGCATTTTTGTTATTGTTGAAAGTGGTGCGAAATTGCACTGCCTGAGCTAAAGTCCTTGGTGGTCTTCCAAGGATTCCAGCTAAAAAGGCACTTCCTTTGTTCCTCAGGAGAATGCAGTCCAGTAGGTCATTCAAAAGGGGAAATAAAAGCAACAGCCCTGGGAGGGAGATGAAGGACAAGACAAAAAGAATAAAATGTTTTGGGTGTGAGCACATTAGCTTCCATTTCCTGCTGCTGGTCGCTAATAACTCTCCTATGTTTGGGGGGGGGGGGTGTCCAGATAGGCATTTATGCAAAAATATCGCTCAGGTGTTTGCCAGGGACCAAGACAATCAAAGGGAACACGACAATCAAAGGGAACACCTAGCATGGTCCTTGAGCACCCTTCAAACTTCCTTTTTCCTGAGATGCTGGCTGGGGAAGATGTCTTGCCATTAGGAGCCTGCACGGAGCCAAGTTGGAGAAAGCGGAGAGGGCAATTTCACAACCCGCTCCCTGAATGCCTCCAGTCCGGCTCAAAGGCACATATTGTTTGCAGGAGAAGATGAAAACTTGTCACATTCCCATTAAGTGCATCGCCCGCATCCATCCCTTCAAAATGTGGGAATGACAACTGTAACCTTCACGCCAATCATCTCTGCTGGGCCCAGGCCCAAGCCGAGCAGGGCACAAAGACCCCAGGTCTGACCTGTGGAGCCCCCAAGCTTCAGGGGCTGCTGATTCACTTCACTTTTTCTGGCGGGGCAGGAGGGAGAGGGGAAAGAAAGAGGGCTTTTCAAGGCTCTACAACCAATAAAATCGTGCCGCTGTGAGGACATACTTGAGTTCCCAAAAAGACAGGCAGCTCAAGGGCAAACAGTCTCTAATCAGTGGCGTGCGAATTATTTGGTAACTGCCAGGGTGCACTGAGCTCCTAGGCTGCTCCAACAATTTCTTGAGTTCTATTTCGAGACAGATGCCGAAAACACTCCGAAAGTGCCCGGCGACTTCCCTCAATTACCTTTGTAATTTATATGTAATTGATGACTGCACTTAATCTCCAAGGTTATTAATAGCCCTTGCAAAAAAATGACCCCCACGTCTTCCTAAGCCTCTAGAAGCGCCTGGTTGAAATTACAGTATTTCCTTTGCTGGCTGCCGGCCCCCTGCCCGCCCCACCCGGGTGACCAGCGCCGCGAGGCAAAGGCGCGCTCTGCTCACTTCCATGAAAGGTTCGGAATGGAGGCTTGGCCCCCGGGGGCTCGAATCGCTCCCTTCCCCGTTAGCTGGCGCTGGCCACCGGCCAGCTAGATGCCTGGTTCTTCTGAAGCCTCAGGGCGAACCGGCTACCTGCGCCGCCGCTGGCCCCGGCGCGGCCCGCGGGGCTGCGCGCAACAGTTGCCCTCCGCGAACGAGCCTGCGACCCAGAGGGGACCCGCCGGCCGCCGCCAGCCTCGCGAGGAGGGGCGAAGAGTGCCCGCCGAAAAGCTGCCTCTCCAGCGCTCCGACGGGGGCTTCCAACAACACCCCACGGGCCCCCCCAGCGCCGAAATCCGGTGAACTTTTTCACAGGCTAAGGCGTCTCCATTTGCATAACCATCTCCAAGCAGAGATTCAGGTTTCCCGTAGTCAGTCCTTTCAAAGGTTTGTAATGTGCAATTAACCCTGAAAATGAGGTGAGGAAAAAGAAACGGGGTGGGGGAAGTACCCTTCCCGTCCTGTACCTTCCGGAAAGCAGGAGCGTCCCCAAAAGTCAGGGTTTGGTGGGTTGGAAAGTCGTTTGCTCTTTAAAGGCGACTTCTAAAGCCGCTGGACCTACTAAAACTCCTATTTCGCGTCAGCCGTGGAAGAGAGGCGGGGAGAGGGTTTTTAAAGAACATCAATGAAACCTCCAGTCAAATTCCACGCTTGGCGTCCCCCGGAATCTGGCAAGCTCTAGGTTGCCCCACACACACCCCACCAGCGACCCTCACCCCACGCCCGGCCTCCCGTCACCCACACAGCAAAGCGGGGAGCCCAGTAAGGAGTTCAACCCGGAATAGGCGAGGGAGCCGGTGACACGCATTTTGAGGGCCAGAGTCCTCGGGGCTCCCTGGGACCGGGAAGACGCGGCGAGGCGGGAGCAGACACCGAGCCCGTCGCGACAAACTCTCGCGCCCTCTCCTGCCTGCCCGTTGCTCCCCTCGGGCTACCTGCGGCCGCGCCGGGGGACCCCCCGCGGCCCCGTCCCCGGGGTGCCTGCCGCCGCGCTCGCCTCCCGGGGGCTCCCACCTACCGTTGATCTCGTGCGTGGGGGCATCGTTCTTGTTGAAGCCTTTGGACACGTAGAGCCGCCGCACTTCCGAGCAACTTTTCGACTTGGGCTCGGCAGCCAGCAGCGCGGCGCAGAGCACGGCCAGGGTGCAGAGAAGCGCGGGCAAGCCGAACCGGGCCATGGTGCGGGCCGGGGCCGACGCGCTCCCACCTCTGGGACCGGGGGCGAGTGGCGGGCGCGAGGCCGGGGGCTCGCGCGCGGAGCGAGAGAGCGAGGGAGTTGGAGCGGGAGTTGGAGGAGAGCGGCGAGGGGAGGAGACGCGGGGCGAAAAGTGGAGCTGGGCCTCGCGCGTCAGGCAACGGTCCCGGGTGCCAGGCGCCCGGCCGGGGGAGGAGGAGGAGGCGGAGGGCGTGGAGGAGGCGCGCGGCCCTCGGGAGCGGAGGCGCGGGGCCGGTGGGCTCCGGGCTCCGCGGGGCGGCGGACGGGGTAGCGCTGGCCGGCGGCGGGACAGGGGCGCGGGGAAGGAGGAGAAGGTGGCAGGCGCCGCGGGGGCCGCGGAGGGCGTGGGCGGCGGCGGGCGCTCGCTGCGCGCGGCTCGGGCTGCCCGGCGCCGGTCCGCTCTCCCGGCTCGGCTCGGCTCGGCTCACTCTGCCTTCGGCCGTGCCCTCCTCAGCTCCGCAGCTGATTGACTGGCCGGCGTGCGCGGCGACGCTCGGCAAACTTGGCCCAGCGGGCGGCACTCAGGAGGAGGGGGCGGGCGGCGGGGGGGGGGGGCCGGAGACGGGCGGGAGCAAGCAGGGCCGGGACGGGAGAAAACCTGGAAGCGGGCTGGGATCCGGAGCGGCCAAATCCACTTCCTAGGGGGCCGCACCGGGCGCGCGGAGCTCCCTCGCGCGACACGCCCCGCGGGGCTCCTCCCTCCTCCCCTCCACCCCTCCTCCTCTCTTCCCCTCCTCCCCTCCTCTCCTCCCTTCCTCTCCTCCTCCACTCCTCCCCTCCTCCGGGGAGGCGAGGAGATGCCCGCCGCCCCCCACCCAAAGAGGGAGGGCTAACTTCTGCGGGGTGTAGGGCCCAAGTCCTGGGGGACCGCGCCCCTGGGCACTCGTCCCGAAGCCCCGGTCCGAGTCACAGGCCTTCTGCGCTCGGCCACCTGGCTCGCTGACCGTGGGCCAAAGCCGGGCAGAGCCCGCCCACCTCGATACCTGCCCCCCTACCCGCAGCCGCCCCGCAGCCCCAAGGACGCCCCTAACCGCCGCGTTTCTGGGCCGGGAGAGGAAGGTGCTGGCATGACTCGAATTGTTTCGCTGCAGGCACCAGAGGACTTCGGACTCGGAGCTGGCCCTAGACCCTCACCTGGCCCTCTCAGACCTGCTTTCCATCCAACGGTGCCCCAGGAGCCGAACCCCGGCAGGCCTTCTCCTCCCCCGCCTTCCCCCAGACACGCCTGGTTCTGGTACAAGTCTAACCAAACCCTGAAGTGGGAGAAACCACCACCACCACCACCGCCTGCCCTACCCCCCCACCCCCCCACACACACCGCAATCCCCCAGCCAGCGCAAGACGATGGGACAGTCTGGGATGACCTCGGAGACTTTGGAAACCTGGCCCAAACCCTCCTTGTGCAAGTAGGGAAACTGAGGCCCAGAAAAGGGAAGCGACTTGCTAATAGCATGCAGCCAGGTTGTGAGTTCAGAACCCTGGGCTACACTCCCAGGTCACATGGAATAAAGGTAGCCCAAGACCCCCAATTCCCCTCTGCCCTCAAGCCTCTTGAGCCAGACTCACACCTCTCTGGGACCCAGTCTCCACGTAGCCACCAGAAAACTGGAAATGGGTGAGTCTTTCCACCTTCCCAGCTTTGTCAGATTCCATTAATGAGTGTTTTTGAAGCTCCCAGGGCTCCTTTAATGAAGGGAACTGTGCAGATTGGGAACTTGTCATTACCCTTGTTATTGTTACAATCTGCTTTAAGAGGTTAGGGTGAGAAGTGCCTCAGACACCTCGGGAGTGTGCTGGGAACTGGGCAGATAAAAGGGGCTGGAACTTATTATTTGGCTAGACTCTCAATTCCCATAAAATTACATAGGGTGAAGTATGTGAACCATCATTACAATTATCACCCTCATAGGGTTTGTTGAGACTTCGTCCACTGCTGTTTGTAAACCACGTTGACATGTTGGCTCTGTGGAGTTGTAGAAACTTAGGTTAGCTGTTGTTTTGAATGCCCACTGCAGATCATCAAGGTAAACAGACAGATTGTGGCCGGTGTATTAGTGGAACTTACAACCTCTGTGGGTTGGCAGAACACTTAACCCTGCAACTAGCAGAGAAGTTTTTCTAAATATGCAAACTCTACTCCAAGTGAATTTCCTGCCATTTTCAACAGACTTTCAAATAGTCCAGGTTTTTCTCAATCTGATACCATCAGGTCTTCAAGTTATTGCTAGGGCTTAGCCCAGCACTTTTAACTTTCATTGATTGATGCATTTACTTAAAGAGGTTCTTTACCAAGGACAATATGATCTGAGATGCAACCAGCATTAATAATAAAATAAAAATCCAGTGACCATAAGTGAAAAAAAGATACTCCCAAACCATGGAGCCCAAATCCGAAAGCTTCTTTTTACGAGTCCAGGGGGAACTCATTCCTTGCCCCCCCATCCCCACCCCCGATTTACTCCTGCCTTTCCACTTCATGTATTATTAACCAAAACTTGAGCCTTTTCCACCAGAAACAATAACCTCTGGCTAGAAACGGATCTGGACAAGTCTGAACTTTTACCACACAAGACCGGAACCCCAAGCCCTGCTCAGAGGCGGCTCCCACTTCAAAGCCTCCTTTCATTTAAATACAAACAGGGTGAACAACTGGCAATCTACGAAACAAATACCATCTAGCTTCCCTTTTCAGATGCCCCTTAGCTCCTCCTTTCCTCCCCTACCCCCACTCCAGCTCTTCTCTTAGAAAGGCTCCTTAGTGAGGATGCATGTACTCTGTAAATTTTCTGAAGGCCAAAAGATGGATTGGGTACTGCATGTAAAACCTAAGAATCAACAGCTTCTCAAGATGATTAACCCACATATAGCACTTTTCGGGGGGGGCTTTTCTATTGTGGTAAGATACACAAACATAAAATTTACCATTTTCACCATTTTAAAATATACAATCCAGTGGCATTCAGTACATCCACGAAGGTGTGCAGCCATCACACATCTAGTTCCAGAATATTTTCATCATCCCCGAAGGAAACCTCCTACCCATTAAGCAAAGTCTATTCCCTTCTCCCCGCCTAGCCCCCCAGGAAACCACTAATCTGCTTTATGTACCTCTAGATTTGCCTATTATGGACATTTGGTATAAAGGGAATCATGCCAGATGTGACCTGTGTCTGGCTTCTTTCACTTGGCATCAGGCCTTCAGGATTCATCCATATGGGAGCAGATATTAGGATTTCTTAATATAGCTGAAGAGTATTCCATTTTATGGATATGCCACATTGGGTCATATAGTACTTTCCAGTTTGCAGAGTTCTTCCAGGTGCATTCTTCTACTCCTAGAAAATTTTAGTGTTTTTTTTTTTTTAAATAGGTGAGCAAACTGGGTCTCAGCAAGGTTATGTGGCTTGCTCACAGACACGGAGCTCTTGAGTGGCTGAACCAAGACTGAAAATTTTAAGGCCTCTGACCAAACGTCATGTGATTTTTTGGTTAGAAAACACAGTACTGGGCGCCTGGGTGGCTTAGTCGGTTAAGCATCAGACTTCAGGTCAGGTCATGATCTCGAGCTTCATTGGTTCAAGCCCCACATCAGGCTCTGTGCTAACAGCTCAGAGCCTGGAGCCTGCTTCTAATTCTGTGTCTCCCTCTCTGTCTGCCCCTCCCCCCATTCGCACTCTGTCTCTCTCTCTCTCTCTCTCTCTCTCAAAATAAAAATAAGTAAACATTTTTTAAAAATTAAAAAAAAAAAAAAGAAAACACAGTACTCTGGGTCTCATTTAGGGTCAGAATGTGCCACTGGCCAGATTCTGTAGAAGCATCCCTGTTTCAGATCACTAAATGTTCACTGAGCACCTACTGTGTGTCAGATGCTCATCGTCCCTAGAGGGAGGAAAGACATATAAGCCAAAAGGAGTTTACAGTTGCATGTACTGGGTCAGAATAGAATGAATGTATGGTGGACTCGTTTTCTCCCGGAAAGGCATTTCTCCTTATGAGGCACTGGGGTACATTCGCTGACGGTCAGAGAACAAGGTATGCACTCACTGCTGCTGTCCTCCAAGCCAAGAACTAATTGAGTCCCGTCCACCCTCTCAGCTCTGGGGGGCACTTTTCCTGGCCGTCTGGGGAGCTAGCTTGGTTGCCAGATGTGGGGATGGTGAGTAGAATGTGACTTCCTTTCCTCGGGGAGGTGTGGTCCTACAGCCCTCTAGCTCCTCCCCTTACCCAACCCATTTTTCCCACAGCCATCAGAGTGAGCCTCTGACAACACCACCTGAACAATGTCCCTCCCCTGCTTAACCCTGCACCTCCCCACCATGCTACTCCATCGCTTTCTAGATCAATTCCCAAGTCATTCAGCAGATGAGGATCATTGCTCTCGGGCCAATATCGATATTACCAGCTTTTTTACTGGCCTTTCCCAACCCTGTATCCTGTGCTTGGCCCCACAAGAGCATGTCCTCATTCTCCATCCTGCCCTGGAATTTCTTGCACCCATACCCCGCCCCTGCTGGGAATATCTTTCCATTCCCCTCCACTTCCTGGATAACTCCTTCACACTCATCCATTGAGACTCAGCTGAGCTATCACTTCTTCCAGAAAACCTCTCTGGATTTCCCCAAGCAGAACTAATGGCTCCTGCTTTGAGACCTCCAAAGCACTGTCTGCACAAAATAACTACTACACTTGCCCCTGCATTGGGATGACCATGCACTGGTCATGTTTTCTCTGAGGGTTCCTCCACCTTCGGCCTCCAAGAGGTCTTTCAGGCTTTATTTTTATTTGAATGCCTATTGCCTGCAAGAGCATGTAGTTCATGTGTTGGGGCAGTTTCTCACTGGAATTAAAGACCTAGAATTATATTTGAAATCTCCTGATTTTTAAATGTTGGTGACTACTTAAGTCTCACAAGAGGTTACCAGACAAACTCAGCCCTGCCTTCAGCCAACATTTCACCAAGTAACGTTCTGTTCTCTCTCACCCCATGCCTCTTCTTTTCAAGCAACCAAGCAAGTAATATCTGCTGACCACTTGCTATGTAGAAATATTGGCTCTGTGGAGGCTCTAGAAACTTGGAAGACCAGAGGCATTTGAAGAGCTGACAATCCGCTTGGGGAGATGGGGTCCATATCTGCATGGAGAAAGACACTGGTGAGGATGACACAAGGCAACACCTGTCCCCCGGGACAGTCATCCCAATTTGCTCTTTGTTTCATGGTTGCCGGTCTCGTCTTGATCCCTTTGGAAATTTACAGAAGTGCCAGAAATGGAAGGATCAGTCACCCGGAAGGAGTTGGTGTGTGTTGTCTGTTCCTGTCTCCTAATTTCATACTCCCTTTCAGTATTCTTCCTGTAATGCCTGAAGTTTGCCTTACCTTTCCTTGTCCCTCAGAGAGCTCATCTGTGTTTCCTTTTTTTTTTTAATGTTTTATTTATTTTTGAGACAGATACAGAGCATGAGTGGGGAGGGGCAGAGAGAGAGGGAGACACAGAATCCGAAGCAGGCTCCAGGCTCTGAGCTGTCAGCACAGAGCCCGACACGGGGCTCGAACCCACGAACGTGAGATCGTGACCTGAGCTGAAGTCGCAGGCTTAACCGACTGAGCCACCCAGGCGCCCCAACATCTGTGTTTCCAACCTTAACCACCAGCAACAGATGCCTGGCCACCATATGTTTCCCACTGGCCTCCCTTTTCCTTCAGGAATCACCTGGACTGGTCGGCTCTTCCTTTCTACTCTGGCCATCAACTGTTCCTTGTCTCAGTTCCATTCCCTCTTGTCTAGACTGTAGAGCCAGCCTCCTAACAGGTCTTCTGGCCTCCAAACTCTTTCTCTTCATCCAGCCACCCAGAGACTGTCACAAAGTCAATCTTCATACAGCATCATTTGCTAGCTTCCCATTCCTTGCTTAAAAAGTCTTCCATGGGAAGAAAAACTCACAGTAATAGCTGATATTTGTTTAGTACTACAGCGTTTAGGAATTGCTTCCACATGTACTATCTGTGAAGTATGTACTATTTTCCATAATTTATGGGTGAGGAAGCCTGTTCAGAGTCTTAAATTGAGGCCCTCTGAGTCCAAGTTCAATTACAGTCACTTCTCACTATGCTCCAAGCCCAAAACATACCCAGGAAAACTTCGAACACCATACAAGGCTAATGGGTAAGAGACTAGAGAAGGGAAGACTTCCTCTGGACCATGAAGGACAGGGAGGAATTGCCAGGCAAAGAGTGTGGGACCAGTGGAGGCCAGTGAGGACACTATTTTGACTCAGTCCAGGTTCATCTGGGAGACTATCATGAAATCAGGTGCCGGATAATGGGGACATGTTACACCGGGATGACAGTGCCATCTTGATCCTATCAACACTGATAATGTATAAGCAGAGAGTGAAACGGCAAGTGGTACCTTAGAATGATCTGGTGGGGGGAGGGACGAAGAAGCATGGGATGGACTAAAAGAGGCAAGTTAGGCCATGGCCGTCTCCTCAACAAAGTGGTGAGGGCCCAGCATTTCTTCATCCAGGATTTCTGTATGAAGAGTAGAAAACAAATACATAAATGACAGAAAGGGAGGGGGCACCTGAGTGGCTCAGTTGGGTAAGGGTCCAGCTCTGGATTTCAGCTCAGGTCGTGATCTCATGATCCAGCCCCTCTTTGGGCTCTGTGCAGACAGCGCCAGGGCCTGCTTAGGAATCTCTCTCTCCCTCTATCTCTGCCCCTCCCCTGCTCACATGCTTACGCTCTCTCTCTCTCTCTCAAAGTAAAGAAGTAAACATTTTTTTAAATGATTTTAAAAAAGAAAGGGAAAGGCTAAGCTGTGGGGCCAGGCAGACTGAGAGCTGAGTCCTGGCTCTGTCACCGTGTGTCCTTAGATAAGTAACTTAACCTCCCAGACTGCGTTTTTTTGTTTTTGTTTTTATTTTTGTTTTTGCTTTTGTTTTTGTTTTTGTTTTTTTTTTTTTTCAGCTGTCACACCTACCCCTAGAGGTTTGCAAGAGAAAACCTATGAAAAGCAGTCCTTTTGGCCTGGAGCACATAGAATTCCTTTTTGTGCCCTCAACACAAAGCATAGAGTAGAAAATACATATACATGGAAGTAATCAGAAAGCACTTAGCACACTGCCTGGTACAAAGCACTCATTTGCTATCCATTCAGTCATTCCTTCATTCAACAAGTATTTATTGGGATCAACACTCTTTAAAAAGGCTTTGGGAACAGAGTTATGAATAAAACAATATCCCTTCTCTCATGGGGCTAAACGTTGGGACTCAATATAGTAAATATTAGCTAACATTCTTGTGATGGTTATTATACATTCCATTTACTTTACAATTTGCTTAAACCCCACCCTGCCAGCACTGAAATGCTATGTAGGATGATAGAATATTGGTCTAATAATTTTGGGGTTTTTAAAATATTCGTTTAGAGAGAGGGCAGGCAGTGGGTGGGAGCAAGGCATAGAGAGAGGGAGAGAGAATCCCAAGCAGGCTCTGCGATGTCAGCACAGAGCCCAGTGCAGGGTGCGAACCCACGACCCATGAGATCATAACCTGAGCCAAAACCAAGAGTCCAATGCCCAACCGACTGAGCCACCCAGGTGCCCCGGGTCTAATAATTTTGTATTGAAACACATGAATTATATCTGTATTGGTCCCTGATTAGCATTGAATTATACAAGTTGTGGAACACAGAGGCATCCGAGTTATTTTTATCCAATGTGGTCCTCTCACTACAGGAAAGGTGTTTCATATGCCCATTTTCCCAATAGGATAACTGAGGCCCAAAGAGTAACACGGACATTCTTATGTAATAATCACATGTCACTGGTTTTGATATTTTCTCATACTTTACTACTGGGGCAAAGTTTTCACGATGTGTGAAGATGTATCCCACATTTCATGCTCATCAGAGAACAAAGACCAAACTGAATATCTATATGGAAAGCTGGTTAGTCTTCTCTATACCTAAGCTTTCATTTATAGTCTGATTTATAAAATAAGAGCATTTCTTTTTTTTTCAAGCATTTCTAATTACTGAAAAAAGAACCTACTTTTCAGTGGATGTATTTCCATGTGATGGCAACAAAACAGTTGCCCTAGAAATTCATTACCCCAGCTTGTGGCCTATGATTTGACCTACAGCTTTAGATGTAAAACATGCATTTCAAGATAATTGGGAGAGAGTTCCTTCTCTAATTTGCCCACTGGACATAAATGGCGCATTCATGGAAAGAAAATTATTTCTTCGTATCCTTTTGATTAAATAAAAACACTGGTACTTTGTGTTTGGCAATTAGATTGTGAAGGTACTTCTGAAACCATCATTTTCCAAAATTGTCTGTCTCTTCCACCTCTCACTCAGCCCCTGAGAACACTGCACAGGCAAACAGACAGGGTTGGAGGCAGGCAGCGCAGCATTGTCTAAGCAGAGGCTACTAGACTGTGAGAGCTGGAAGGGACCTTGGCATTTGTCTAGTCAATCCACTTCAAACTTGACCTTTCCTTTTGTGTTTGAAATTTCAAGCCTGTGAAAGACTGTCAGAGGCAACACATAGGTTTTGACTAGGACAGTGGCAGTGGTAATGGTGTTTTCCCACCTTGCTGCTTCGATTCAGGATTTCAGAGAGAACAACGGTTCCTAGGTTTCAGGCACACTGTGGCTCAAGATTGCAAAGGGCACCTAGTGACATGTGGTGCTGCATCGTGCATTTTATATTCATTCTCTACCTTGTTTGAAAAACAGATGAGCTCTCTGGTGGCAGCCTCTGCCTCTCTCCCAGGGCTCCAAGGATCTGAAGGGCGCCCTCCCCAACTCTGGCCCTGAACATCATGAAACCTTGTTCTCCCCCCACTGTGAGGATCAGGAAACCGAGCTACAAAGCCAAGGCCCAGTTAGAAAGCGACACAATGTCTTAAACGACATAAGAAAGTCCTTCATAAAGTGCCAATTTAGCCCTACAGGTAGTGAGACTTGCACTTTAAACCTGAAAAGCCAGATTGAATTCCTTTTCTGTTTTCTCCTCCTCCTCCTCCTCTTCTTTTTCTTCTTCTTTTTCCATAGCACCATCCTCCCTGCCTTTATGTGAAGAGACAATGTGCATTTTTAAGAAGACCCAGCAGGGAGTAGGCATTTTTATTCCAGAGAGATACTACAGATAAAAAGAGTTGAAGAGAGTCAGGGTCAGACATAGTTTGACATTTGTCATTTTCTAACCACTGATGGGTGATGTCTCCAGAGCTGTTGCTGTAACAATAATGAATTCAAATGAGCAAGGAAACTATAAACCTGCATAGACATTCCAAGCATCTAGCTGAATCCAGGCTGCGCACACAGCACACGGGGGGTGGCCTTTCCCATGTCCCTCCCTGCTTATGTAGACAAGTTTCTCTTACCCAGACTGACTGTGGATAATTCTAACCAACATTTTCTTAATTCTCAGAGTACCCAGTGGCCTATTCCAGCATGCAGGAGGTTTGTGGGGAAGCAGGAGGATGCATAAAAGTGGGCAAAACCCAGGAAGGGGCTTCTGCCTTCTCACTTCCACCACCTTCAAGAGAACCCTGCTTTTCTTCCCTTGACTTCTCAGGGTCAAGAGAAGGAGGTGGCTAAAAAAAAAAATGTATCAAGAAAAACTTGTAGGGGTGCCTGGCTGGCTTAGTTGATAGAGCATGTGACCCTTGATCTTGGGGTCATTTTGAGTTCAAGCCCCATGTTGGGCGCAGAGCTTACATTTTTTAAAAGTTAAAAAAAAAGAAAAACTTGTTTTCAGAAGTCAAATTTCTGATTTTAAATAATTGAATCGATTTCTTTTTTTTTTAAGTTTATTTTTGAGAGAGAGAGAGAGAGAGAGAGAGAGTGAGCAAGCTGGGGAGGGGCAGAGAGAGAGAGGGAACAAGAGAATCCCAAGCAGGTTCTGTGCTGTCAGCTCAGAGCCCAACGCAGGGCTCGAACTCACGAACCATGAGATCATGACCTGAACCGAAATCTGGAGTCGGATGCCTAACCGACTAAGCCACCCAGGCACCTCTCGAATCCAATTTCTCTGATTCCTAATTTTATTTCCTTTAAAGTATGGATTCATATCAGTTTGTCTACCTTTACTGAATATGTACAAATGACATGATTTTAAAACTTTGCTGGCTTTAAGTTGATATTTGAGGTACTATGAAGAAAGGAATTCAAGGTTGTACAACTACTACCTCTAATTAAGGTCCAAAAAATTCTCATTGCCCCAAAAAAGGAAGTCTATACCCATTAAGCAATAACTCCCCACTTAACCCTCCCACCACCCCCTCATAAACTCTAATCCATTTTCTGTCTCTATAAATTTGTCTATTCTGGACATTTCATACAAGTGGAACCATACAGTAGTGGTCCCTTTCTGTGTGGCTCATTTCACTTAGCATAATGTCTTTGAGGAGCATCCATGTTGCAGCATGCATCAATACTCCATTCCTTTTTATGGCTGAATAATGTTCCATTATATGGATACACACATTTTATTTATCCATTTATTGCTTGGTGGACATTTGGGTTGTTCCCATTTTTTGCATGCCTAGGAATTTATCGTAAGGAAATATCCAAGGAGAGGCATAAATCATTAGTTAGAAGGATATTCATTGTATATATATACCACAGTTTGTTCGTCCATTCATCCTCTGATGGACATTCGGGCGTTTCCCACCTATTAGCTGCTGTAAATAATGATGCCATGAATATGCATGCACATGTATTTGAGCACCAGTTTCCAATTATTTTGGGTATTGACATACTATTGTTAAGTTATTTTACCCATTTTAAGGGGGGGGGAGAGAGAGAGAGAGAGAGAGAGAGAGAGACAGCACTAGTGGGGGAGGGGCAGAGAGACAGAGAGAGAAGCAAACAAGCTCTGCACCACACTGTCAGCGCAGAGCCCAATGCAGGGACAGAGGATCCAAAGCTGGCTCTGTGCTGACAGCAGAGAGCCCAATGACGGACTTGAACTCACGAACCATGAGATCATGACCTGAGTTGAAGTCAGATGCTTAACAGATTGAGCCACCCAGGCGCCCCAGCATACTGTTTTTTATCATGGATTGTGGCTGGGTATTGTAGAGGAGGTTCTATCCTGTTGCCCTCTGTGGGGCAGTAGTTGAGTAGTATGTCTTTGGCAGACCTTGGAGAACGGCATGGTGAGAAGTCATTGGGTTGTGAATCAGAGGCCTCCGACTGAGTCCTAACTTTGCCTCTATCCTTGACTCCAATTTTCTCATCTCTGCAGTTGGAGCTCTAGAGGTCCTTTTAGCTCTTGACACTTGACTTTTGCCCTAGACAAGATCCTGGGCCTCAGGAAACTTACCATTTTATTAAAAACATTTTTTTTATTAAGTAAACTCTACCTGCCAATGCGGAGTTTGAACACACAGCCCTGAGATCAAGAGTCACGCTCTACTGAGCCAGCCAGGTGCCCTGAAACTTACAATTGTAGTGGGCAGACAAGACATGTCCCCCAAGAGACAACCGATGACCCACAGCAGCATGTGTGAAATAACAAGAATTAGTATCACAGGTGTTTGGAGAAAGTTTTTCTTTGAGTCTACTCTCTCTATTCAACATGAGGAAGCCTTTTCAACGATGTTCCAATTTCTTGCTGCAACAGCTGCTGCCACCGCCAGTAATCTAGACGTCTTGGGTTCTGCTAGGTTGGGATATTAGCCCCAGAGACTGAGGACAGCAATGAAAAGAGCAATATTATAAAGGAAGCGCTGAACTGTCTGCAGTGCCCGATTCTTGCTGCACAGAGCTAGTCCTTCACTAGGAAATGATGAGCAGCTGGCCGCGGTCCCCCCAGCCTGGGGAATGGCTGCTTCCAGAAGCTTGAAGGAAAAGCGGCTGGAACTCCAACCCCACCCCGGATCCAGGAAGGACCCCAGCTCTCCCCCCTGCATTGCAGCCCCCGCCACACCTTCTGGGAAGAAACACAGCTACAAACTGCCCCCACGGCCTCTCCATTCACTGCTACATCCCTTCTTTGAATTCCATTTTAAATGTGACTTGACAATTGGATAAAATCATGTTTCAAAGAATGCACTGGACAGCATGCAGCAGGGACCCATTAAAATACTGCTTTGGTATATACAAAAATATACTCATTTTCACAGATTTAAATACTTCTCAGCTCTCTCCAAAGGACTGCATGACAGATGGTTTCAAAGCAAGTCACATTTACAAACAGCAGACAAAAATATTATTTAGCAGATTCTCTAAGAGTTCTTCTGAGCTTTCCAGAACCAATCTTTTCCCATGGGCTTTTATTTCTTTTTTTTTTTATGTTTATTTATTATTGAGACAGAGAGAAACAGAGCATGAGTGGGGGAGGGGCAGAGAGAGAGGGAGACAGAACCTGAAGCAGGCTCCAGGCTCTGAGTTGTCAGCACAGAGCCCGATGCGGGGCTCAAACCCACAAACCATGAGCTCATGACCTGAGCCAAAGTCGGACGCTTAACCAACTGAGCTACCCAGGCGCCCCTGGGCTCTTTTATTTCTAATTTGTGGAGGCCAACAAAAAAAGTCTGTCCACTTCCTAGCAACCTCGGTATGTGCATTTCTTTTTTTAAAAAAGAAATATATTCTTTTTTTTTTAATGTTTGTTTATTTATTTGTGAGAGACACAGACAGAGACAGAGAATCCCAAGCAGGCTCCACACTGTCAGCACAGAGCCTGAAGCATGGTTCGAACTCACGAACCATGAGATCATGACCCGAGCTGAAATCAAGAGTCAGACGCTCAACCGACAGAGCCACCCGGGCGCCCCTGCTTGTAAAGTTGTGGAAAAGGTCACGTGCCAAGCACACGTAAGGAACAGGGGAAAAGCCACAGACTTGCTGTAATGTAGGAGCATCACGGTCAGCGGGCACCGAAACATTAACTCACAAGGCAGGCAGCGTGTGTTAGCTGCAGATAGCCAGTGGTCCTCGTGATCAGCGGAGGGGTGAGGTCACTGGGCCTTCTGGGGGTGGGTCCGGGCAAGGGGAGATATTCATACCAAAGACCTCAAAGGGATAGGAGGGCATGTGAGATAAACAGAATGCCTTGAACACAGGTCTAGAGGATGAGGAGCATTTGGAGTTGGGCAGAGGGAGGAGGGTGGGGGATGGTCATTGGGGAAGAGCGGAAGCAGAGGTGGGGGAGAGCAAGGGAGCCAAGCCGATGGGTGGCTGGACGGAAAGAATGCTTGGCAAAGCAAGTGTGACCCATCGGGGTATGCTCTCTTACCGTACCAATGAAATAGACTACCTTCTTTCTCTTCCTGCTGGCCTTACCCTGAAAACCAACAGTATTTACACCATCTCTAACATGTATTGACAAGGAAAGGAGAAAGCCTGAGCAAAGCAACAGCATATCTGGCCTGGGTTCTGATTAATAGCACAATTGTGGGTTGTCGGAGTGAAGCCATCCTGTAAGAAGTTAGTGCATTTTCATCTTTTACAGTGAAATTTTCCTGTTTATTCCTCCCACTTATGTTCTAGAATTTTATTTATAACACTTTTTGGCCTGCTCTTTAAAGTGTGTGTGCGTGCCTCTGTGTGTGAGAGACTGACTGAGAAGCTAAAGTACTTTTATTGGGCTTTGAGCTTCTGGAAAGCAGGCCTCACGCACATTCCAAGTATTATAATTATGATCTATTATGCATAAGGAGAAGCAGTATAGACGATGCCCCTCTGTTCTGGCTGTACCATCTTGCCTGGCTGCCTCCTGGGCTAACAGCCATCCAGCCTCAGCTTCCCATTTGGTCCCGGCAAGGCGGCCTGCCTGTCGCCCGGGGCCACGGGGCCTCTGGCAGTCTGACTCACTGTGCTAGAAGGGGCTTCAGAGAGTCACCGGGGCCAGTGCCCCGCTGTCAGGCAGGTCCAGGACCAGACCACCCAGACAGGTGGCTAAAAGTGTCAAGAAAAAGGCCACCGGCCCAGCTGGGCACGTGGCACAGAGCTGAGCCAGCCCGACAGGCAGGAAGGGCTTCCCCAGGTCCCACGGGGACCAGTGGGCCTCCTGGCCCTGGTTGGTGGCCCGGTGGTAGTGGCAGCAGGCTGCGGAGGGACTGGAAAGAGCAGGCCCGGCCCACGTGGAGGCCAGAGCGAGCCCGGGCATCTTTCCTGGCCCAGGGCTGCCTTGTCAGCCCCAGCTTGAAGCTGGACAACCACTTGCCCTTTTACTAGGAAGAGGCTCAGAGAAGGGAAGTCTGTCCCTTTGCAGTTCAGGGCCGGGGGCTCTTCCTCT
>CM053579.1:16396509-16413657 GCA_028646485.1 Cryptoprocta ferox
TTTCAGTGACTGGAAAGAAAAAGAAAGAAGGGAGGCTTTGCTCTCCCGAACAGAGCTTGAGGATTGGGTTGCTAAATGGCCAAGGGCTGTGGTATTCCCAAGTACAAGCGGGCCGTTTTCAAGAATGCGTAACTACTTGTAGTTTCTCCAGTTAATATTCTTAAGAAATGGAAATTGCCTCAACTGTAAAGTGGTTTCCTATTAAGCTTTCTTTTTTTAGTGTCCGTGGCTTTTACTTTTAAAAAATGCTATTTATTTTATGATTATGAAGAAATTGTTTTTGAGAATCTGGTTCCCACAATAGGTGGACGGTTTTTTGCATTTTCCATAAGCTGCCCTTTGGTGTAAATCTGCAAAAATGCCTCTATCCATCTTATTACCGTGTTTCTTTCAGTACTTGGGGGAGAACTTTACTGTGAATTGCTTCCATTAGAATTATTTCCTTGAGGACACATTAACAAATCAGAAAGCTGTAGACTACTACATACACACATACCAGGGGTGGGTAGTTCAGTTTCTGTAATCCCACAGTACACAAATGTTGGCAGGATTTCAATGATCGTATTAATCCTTCGAGGTACTTTGTCATGCATGATAGATGATATTTACAAATTGAGGTCTGAAATGGTCAGACGCTTTGAAGATACTTTATTATGCAGTATGTGGAAGTGTTTATATTACTTGTTTTAGACTATATTGGCCAACCAGGCAGCAAAACATACACAGTGTCCTAATAGGCTGCCCCAGCTTCCTAACAAACCTGCAGGTTCCTGGGGAGTTTTGACAGCCTAAACCAACCAGGTTTCTGAAAGGTTTTGCCAAGGTCTTAAAATCCTACGGATACTCGGAGGGTTTTGCTATCTCCTGTGAAATGCTAGTCTGTTTAGATGCCGTCCATATACTTCTTGAATGACTTTCTGAGTCAATTTCTGTACTGTGAACTCAGAGTGCAATACGATAGCCCTGCTCTGAAGAGCTCCAGGTTCTTTAAGGGCTCTGCTTGATTAATGAGAGAGGATTTGAGCATAATTAGGAATCACAGTGCGTTTGAAGACTGGAAGTGGAAGCCCAAGAAGGGTCACTGATTTGTTCTCAAGGTCCTAGAAGCAGATTGACTCACTGGGCCTTGTTTCCTCTCAACATGCGTAACCAACTGTAGGTTGCTTTCGTTCGCCCGCCCCGCCCCCCTCCCAATTTTGGGGACTTTTAAGCTTTTAAAGGTTTCCGTGATCAAAGAAGCTCGGTTTACCCTGGCCATACTCCATGTGACTTTGCACATTTTATTTCCTTTTTCTTTCCCCAACTACCTTCTCACCATTAGGCTGTTTCTCCCACTGGGCTTCTCCCTTCCTGTGACTTTCTTCTCCTTTTTCTTTTTGTTTTCTTTCTCTCCCCACCCTACCCCAGAAAGTCTATTCCTTAGTGTTCCCGAGTTTTAGAATAGCATGGTACTCTAGGCACAAATGAATTACTCTTTTATGTAAAGAGTGAGGCTTTTCACCTTAGATGGCTGTGGAGGGCTTTGGTTTCTTTCAACCCTCCCCCGTGGTGCCGGGCAGGTGCTGGGTTGGTGTCTTCTTTCCCTCCAGCTTTATTGAAGCAGAAGTCCTCTACTATAAAATTCACTCGAAGCGTACAGTTCAGTGGTGTTAGTAAGTTCCCAGGGTCATGTGGCCACCACCACAGTCTGTTCAGAACATTATTGTCACTCCGAGAAGAAACCCTGTACCTTGTAGCAATCAGTCTTCCTTCATACCACCTGTCTCAGGCCTGGGCGGCCACTAACGTGCTTTCTGTGCACAGACTCATGTCTTGAGGGCCCAGTCTACAGTCATGTCCCTGTGAGGAGGCATCATTGGGTTGCCCACCCCGACGGTGGCCTTCCTGAGTTTTGTCCATTCTCCCTCATTAGCTGGACCTGTCACTGACTACTTGAGAGGCAGGTCAGCTTGAAGATGAGTGTATTCTGCACTGCCATTCGTATGCAAGAGACTCCAGAATAGGGCCTTGGAGAACCTCTGTGTGGACTTTGTCTCTGCTGTCTGACTTCCTTCCTGGACTTCATTTTTGTCAGATGACCACTTACTCTTTGCCCGTAAGCCCTGGTGATGGCAAACCCTAAGACTTGAAGCTTCCTCAAGGCAGGGACTTTGTAACCAGAGCTCTGAGTCTAATGCCTGCCTGCCACATCATAGACAATCCTTGTTCCCTGAATGAGTCAGCTTCTGCACTGATACTAACGAATAGTAATAACGAATAGTAAATTACCCTAGTTTTTTGACACCTACATGTCACTGTTAACTAATTGAGCCCATTTGTGCTGCTGTACTTTTTCTTTATTAACCCGACTGTAGAATCATTAAAAACAAAACAAAACAAAACAAAACAAAACACATGGGGCGCCTGGGTGGCTCAGTTGGGTAAGCATCTGACTTCAGCTCAGGGCATGATCTCCTAGTTTGTGAGTTCGAGCCCCGCATCAGGCTCTGTGCTGACAGCTCAGAGCTGGAGCCTGCTTCGGATTCTGTGTCTCTCTCTCTCTCCCTCTGCCCATCCCCTGCTCATGGGCTTTCTCTCTCTCTTTGTCTCGTTCAAAAATAAACATTAAAAAATAGCATATAAAACGGATATCAATAAATTCTGGTGCTATCCCCTTTGGGGTACTGATCAGAAACGTGCTCTTTTCTCACCAACTCTTGTTCCTGGTGAGTCTGGTTCCTATCCAGGAGCAGACAACAGTGATGCTCCTTGAAGTGTTAAGGAAATGAAAGTAAAAGGTTTAGAGGACCAATTATGTTTGCTCTTTCCTACTAATGCCGTAGAAATCAGTACTCCAGGTAGCTGCTTTGGTACTTTGTAGCTCTTTATCTGAGGATGAGCATCTGGTAAGGAATGCTTTTGCTTGCAATCCAGTACATGCCTGTCCTGCAGTTAGAAAAGAAGTGGGAGTGAAGAGATCCTATCGCAGATTCCTCAGATTGCCCGAACCATGGACCTGGTGGAGAAGTTGAGAAAGTGTTGATAAAATGTTAATGGGGCTGCTCCAGGAGCTCAGGGCTCCTGAGGCACGGCACACGCAGCCCTCTGGCATCGGCAAAAACTCCAAAGTGAAACCCGTAGGGTCATTTGGTTTTAATGTTGTCCACCAATGGGATATTAAAAGCCACACACTGAGGAGCAGAATATTGTGAATTGCTTTGAACTTTCAAAGCTTGCTATCTAACATATCCCGCCAACTCTCAAAGAGTGACAAGCAGGCAGGCGGTGCAGTAGTCCTGAAGACATGTGCTTGCTCTTAAGCAAACACCTAAAATGTTCCTAATTTGTACCAGAGACCTTATCAAAGGGCTTTGCAAAACTTCCAGTTCAGCAATTATGAGTATTAGTTGAGCTTAACCTCTGAGTCATGGGGTGGGGAGGGGGGAATTATCATTTTATTCTACTTTTCAGCTATCAAGGCAGGTGGACCTTTCTAAGAGTAGAGAGTGGCCTAGTGGGAAGGGGTTTGATGAGAAAAGGCAAGGGATTGAGTGCATTCTCTTTTAGAAGTCGGCACTGCTTTCCTCCAAGAACACTGTCCCTACTGTGCGCCGTAGACATGAGAGTGCCGAACAAAAGTGTTAAAACCCCATCAGTGCAAACTACTTTGTGTTAAGCTTTGGAGTTTCACCGCTTCCACCCTCAGGCCCCATTCTAGCTATGATACAAGTAGGACGTGAGCCTTTCTGAAAAGTAGCTTTCGTTGTTACTTCTTAGTAAAGCATTTTTAAATTTTCTAAAAAAATTTTTTTAAATTTATTTTTGAGAGACAGAGCGTGAGCAGGGGAGGGTCAGAGAGAGAGAGGGAGACACAGAATCTGAAGCAGGCTCCAGGCTCTGAGCTAGCCGTCAGCACAGAGCCCGACGTGGGGCTCGAATCCACGAACCGTGAGATCATGACCTGAGCCAAAGCCGGACGCCTAACCGACTGAGCCACCCAGGCGCCCCTTAACTGTCCAGAAGACAAAGCTGCACGATAGGAAAAAAAGTGACACGTATCTTGGTGTCTGTGACCTTTAAGTAATCATAAATTCATTGGCCTGGAATTAGGGTCTGAGTTTCTTCAGGGGAAAGCTTTTAAGTAGATGGTAAAAGAGAGGGTCAGAGAAATATTTTAGGAGATGGCAGGTATCTCCCTTTGGAAAGACAAGTGTCAGCAACCAGATTTTTAAGTAATGCAATCTTCCTCAGGAGAGATGAAGGGATAGTGCTTTCTTTATCAGTAAATGGAGACCAGAGCTGTTTTTCTCTGACGTGGCAATGGAGCAAAAATCGTTTACTGTATTTTGCCATTTAGGAGAACTTACAATTTACTTTTGGGGTGTGTGTGGGTGGGTGTGTGAGAGAGAGGGAGGGAGGGCAGGAGAGAGAGAGAGAAATATATTCCCCGTTGTGTTCCTGTGTCTTGATTTTTAAATCATTTTCCAGAAAATGTTAGAAACTGGAAGAATTCTGACCGAGGTAGTAAGGAGCTGTTCTTATTGAGCCAGAAACTGCATTTTTCTGGTGTTTTCTCTGTGAACATGTCAGACTTGTGCTTGCCAGGAGCTACCCTGAAGCTGATTGTCTGCCGGGGAGGGGGGGGGATGTGGTGGGCTTGGTCACAAGTAGGTGTAGATGGTTGGAGAGAGGGCTCTAAGTGTTACGCTTCATGGTGGTCAGGAGATTTCTTTCTAGAAAATGAACACCAGCATTTTATGATTACCCTTAATATATATATATATATATGTGTGTGTATGTATACACACACACACACACACACACACACACACACCCTTGGGTATATATTAAAAAACAAAAAGACTTTCTGAAATTTAAAAGCAAAATTTGGGTTTCGTGTAACATCTTGGAAGCTGTGGAGCCCGGGTCTGGGTGGAGTAGTTTGGTGTTTGGGCTCAGTGATGAAGGAATGAACGCGCTCATTTAGGGTAGGAGCAGCAGTCGTTTCTGTGAAATCACCTGCAGCCCCCTTGGCTCAATTTTAGAATGACTTTCAGAATGTCCCAGAAAGCAAATTGCTTGTCTTGGGGCCTCAGTTTCTGTTGGCTAAGTTAACTGCCTCCTCCCCTGCGAGAAACACTGCGCCTGGTCTAGTGGCCGAAGGTGCCTTCTGTTAACCAATTTGGAAAAAGAGAAATCAACTCAAGCATATTTTTTTTTCTCTCCAAGAATTGATACACCCATTAAGGACAAGCTTCATGTATAAAGATGACTTTATTTATATTTAGAAGTCATGGCTGCAGGCTTTTATTTGATAAGTTTGAGGTTACAGAATCTGAGCATATCTCAGCATTGGGGCGGGGCAGGCTGCTGACTTTTCCCCAGAGAGAACCGTGATTGGGGTAAAACAAAAGAATTGGTAGGAACGTGTGTGTGTGTGTGTGTGTGTGTGTGTGTGTGTTGCCCCTTGGCAGTTTGTAGTTACGTCAAGACAGACCCTGAGAAGAAGAGCTAGTGAGGCTAGTCTAGGCCTAAAGGTCAAGAATTAAGGTAGGCTTTTAATTAATAGTTTTTAAATTAGCCATAGTTTACAATTACGTTTGTATTTGAACAGGAAGAAGGCTTAGGACTTCTCTTCATTTCCTAACGTGCTCATGAAACACTGAATGGGAACTTGCTTTTAAAGACCGATTTCCTGTGCATGTAAGCGCGCACACACACACACACCCATCCAGACACACAGCAACCACATTGGGATGCCAGAGCGTGATGAATTTCTCAAATATTTCAGCAAAGGTTTCAGAGCACTCATGAAACAAAAGCATTAAGGATTGCTTGTCATAGCTAATAAAGTTTGCTTGGATCTCACTTAATTTTTCTGCTTCACTTCACAAAGTAATTGAAACTTCCTTTTTGCTTCAAGCCCCCTCACCCCCATCCCTTCCAAGAGCTACAGTCTTAAAAGAACATCTCTCTTGGTTAGCAGTTCTGTGGAATTTCTCTGAATGTAGAGCTAGGCCCTCAAATAGTTATTGAGCTAGTGGTCATTCAGTCCTTGGAAGGGAAATTAGTTAAATCTGCAAGTGGCTTCTGGAGGCCAAAGAACATCCAAGGAGAAAAGGGGCTTATTACAACCGAAGCATTCGAAAGCATCTCTTGGGTAAGCCCGGAAATGTGGTCCAGGATAGAAAGCAGAGATGATGGAACTGTCCCCCTTGGAACAATGAAGGTATGAAGAAATAAGCCCCAACTGACAACAAAACTGAGGAGCTTTCCAGGAGCTATCAATTGATACAGATTAGCTAAGATAATGAACTTCCCAATGGCCCACATCTAGCTGTTTGCTGCTTTATTTCAAGTGGTTCTCCGGAAAATTGCTTTTTCTGACAAATCAAAACCCCGGAAGTCTTAACCACCTCTTGCAAAATAGCTTGCTCCGCTTTCCCTTCCAACCATGTTTTGTTTTGGGTTAACAGTAAAAGACAAAACAGATTGTTGACTTTACCAGAAAATTTGGGGGACAGATTTTGCTGCTGTGGCCAGGGAGGTGAACAGAAACCTCAGATTGCATAGCCTCTATTCTCAGGGCAAAAGCTTACTTCTGGAGCGATGTGGGTGGGTTTTGAGGAGCTCTTCTGTTTTTGTTTTAAAGCATTTGGTAAGAAGACACTTGACTTTGAAATTTGATTTTCATATGTACTGGCTTGAGAGACCTGAACCCCACCCCCACTCAATCTACCTTGTCAGCTTTCATTTTTAACTAAGTAATCAACTAGTTTACATACTTTGCTTATTTTAAAAGCAGTCATATGGGAGTAATTTGGCTTTTTTTTTTTTTTATCAAGTTGAGTGTTAATTATTTTGATCTCCCTCTTGAATGGTGGGTTGTTAATAGTAATATTAGTCGCAGCTGGGCTGTGAGGGCTCAAGTCCAGATTCCTTGGTTGAATGTTTTATAGGTCACTAAACAATTTTCTGATGAAAATGATTTATTTAAACCCTAATTCTCAGCCTCTGTCTTCCCCCAATCCCTTAGGATAATTAAATGCCCGGCACTGTACATCTAACTAGTTACTTACTGTTTGAGAATCCTCATTTACATGTTCATATTCTGTGCAGAAAGAACGATTTATCCTGGGAAGAAAGCTTTGTAAATACTAGGGTGTTTAATTCAATTTAAATTCATTTTGAAAAGAATAGTACCGTGGATTGAGTATATACTTTTATCATCTAAGAAAATATTGAGAAAATTACTTCAGTATAAAGTAATAGGATATTGGGTGAGCGACACATTTTTTTTTTTTATACTTTGACGTGGCTTCTTGATTTTGATCATATATCCAAGTGCAGATCCTACCTTAAACATAGGAGTATGCGTGGAAGATGGCCTAAATTACAGCACCTTACCATATGCCAAACCAGGGAATTGGGTGTGACTACGTTCTGAAGTCACTGTGCGAGTGAGGCATTTGAAAAATATTTTGACAACCTTGACTAGGTTTTCATGTCATTTTTAATCAACCACATCATAATATTAGGTTTCGTTGCTTAGCTCACACTAATGGCTACAAGTTCAATATCACTTAAGACAGACTTTAATTATCTCATGTAGATGACGATGGTTCTGTGAGAACTACAACCTAACAGAAATATAACAAAAACAGGAACTAGGGTCAAAAGCCCCACAGGGCTTTTTCAGAGGAGGCAAACGTAGCTCATGTAAGAGTTTTTCAGGCACACTTGATTGCATGAAGGGAGGCAGTAATAGAATGGAAAGCAAACCTATAGCACTAATAAGGATTAAATTAATTATACATCCTACTTCTTGGGGGAAGAATTAAGGATGTGGTTTTCTATGAAATCATTTGATTGCAAACAGAATAAAATTAATTCCCTGGTCTTGCATATCATGCACTGTAACTTAGGACATCTTCCACGTATACGTCTATGGTGTAAGGATCCGCACGTGGATATACGAACAAAATCAAGAAGGCACGTCCAAGTATAAAAACGTGTTGTCAAATATTATATTACTTTATATCAAAGTAATTCTCTCAATGTTTTTGTAGATGATAAAATTACCGTGCTCTTAAAAATCTTAAACTGTAAATGAATGAACAAAATCTTATAGATAATAAGGAGTATAAGACACGTTGAAAGACGGCTGATTTTATTAACAGCCCTTTTATGAATTGAAAACATCCCTTTAGACTTTGGTGTGGAGCACAGAAGGAAGTCTCCAGTCAGCGTGGACGTTTGGGGTACTGGAAAATGTGCTGCATCGCTGTTTCCAGAGTGTCTCGTTCAGGGAGACCTGTATCCTCCTTGAAGGGCCTCCATCGGCCATCCAGATCATTGTGATTACATTAAGACTTCATACCATGGCAGGAAAAAACCAAGCAGGTCTGATTTCGTCTCCAGCACCGTTTTGAGGTGATTCACAGTTGGAAGAGAGGTGGCGTGGAGTGTAACAGTTATGTATTTTTTTGACCCTGTTTATTTGAAAGAAGCAGAAGATACTTGAAAGATTATAGGTGAGAGAAGGGCTCCTTGTTCTTTCTGGTTTGCCCGGTACAGTTCAGGTTCACACGTGTTGACGCTGCATGATTGTTAATACGGTCTTCTTTCCCTCTCAAATGTGTCCTGGTGTGGGCTATAATTTATGATCAGCCTAAGGACAGGAAATGGTATATTTGCAAAGAGAACTTGATAATTAAACCTGATTTCAAATAGTTTGGCTTCAAAAAAAAAAAAAAAGGCTAAGTGAACTTTATAACCCTTGGCTAGGTGTGAATCAGCCTCAGGTTGCGGAATGAAGTTCCACCAGGTCGACCTCCTGGCCAGGCGGGTTCTGCATTCGTTGGGCATGCTTTTCAAAGAGGCTGGAAAGCCATATATACCGATGGCTAAAAAAGAACCTTACAGAATAGAATCGAGTCTGATTCTGATAGCACCTCTGGGTCATCATTGTGGTGATCGCTTCTCATCACCTTGGCGCTACACGTGTGGATGCAGTATGAGTCAGGGCTCACACCCTAGGAGGAGTTTTGGGGACCAACTCGCAGATCTCTGCCTCCCTCCATGGAGCTTGTATGTGAACATTGAATGCAGGATATGCAACTGTGTTCCTCCAGGGCCTGCCAATGCTTTTGTTTTTGAAACGACCCGACCCACTGATAAAGTGAATCTTTTATTCTTTACGAACCTCTTCCCAGGGAGTAAGAAAGAGTAGCAGACAAGCGCTCTTTACTATTTTGTTTGTGCATTTTTTTTTTAAACTGGTTACAGTGCTGTAGGCCAAAGTATGAATTATGGTTTTGTGCCCAGTGATCAAATATCATCAGCCTAGGGAACACCATAATACCCGAGTTGTACAAAAATGTCCAAATAGCGTAGAATAGGTGTTTTGAAATCAGATTTATGTGTTTATTATTATGGCATGTGGTTTAGTGGACTTGGAGCTAGGAGACGGATTCCTGTGCTGTATTAGATGACCTTGGATAAGTCACTTAATCCCTCTGTGCCTTTGGTCCCTTTTCTACTTTCTGAAGCTTAACAAGGATACAGAAATCCTCTTCTGGGGTTAAAGAAGTGAATTGCTTGCTTTCGAGAGATGTAGTCACTCACTCACCTTGTGTCTCACGTGCTAAAGTAGGAGAGGTCATGGAGGGCTTTCTGAGTGTCTTCAGCTTCAGCCCTTGCCCCGAGCAGGCAGAACGCGCTTCAGGATGTGGAGAGTCCCTGGACCAGAATGTGCACCGTAAGTGTAGTGGGAGGTGGGAAGGCCTGCCGGATTATTGTTAGTTCTGGGGGCACTGGAGTGGGTCAGCTCCCTTCCCAGGGCACTCGGCCAGTGTTTTAAACTGGAGCCTTGAAGCTGCAAGTCTGCCCAGGATAGGGTCCCGGTCCCGCCCTTGCCAGTTAAAGGAAAACTTAGTTGATTGGGCAGCAGTGGGTTAAGACAGTGAAGGTACTTAACCAGCTACTCTCACATGAAGATAACTGGATTCCCTTGTAGCAGTTGGTAAGTGCCTCTTAAGCAACCTGGTTCAGAGAGACCATGATAGACAGGAGAACAGGGACAAGTAGCAAGGATGGAACCACGTGTCTCCAGGTGGAAAGTTCTTAGCTCCTAAAGTCCAGATTCATTACCTAGAAATTTCGAGACCATCTCAGCATGCTGTCCATGGGGCCCGGTGCCCTTGCAGTTCATGGTAGAGGACTTCAAATGGGGACCTTTATGGTAGTGTGAACAGGTTATATTAGTCTTGTTGACTTTCGGTTTCAGTGGCTATTAGAATGCTTATTACTCGGGTGCCTGGGTGGCTCAGTTGGTTAAGTGACTCTTGATTTTGGCTCAGGTCACTATCTCATGGTTCGTGAGTTTGAGCCCCGCGTCAGGCTCGGTGCTGATGGCACCGAGCCTGCTTAGGATTCTGTCTCTCCCTCTTTCTCTCTGCCCTTCTCCTGCTTGCACTCTCTTTCTCTCAAAATAAAAAAATAAACATTAAAAAAATTTTAGAACACTTATTTCTTAGGATTTTACTTTGATCGATTGTAAGTAATTTCCCCTGCATTCCCTTTTATTGACATGTAGTTGACATGCAGTGCTGCATTAGTTTCAGATGTGTGACATAGTGACTTGACAATTGTATACATTACACAATACTCATCATAGTAGGTGTAGTTACCATCTGTCACCAGACATTATTACAATATTATTGACTATGCTCCCTAGACTTTTCATCCCAATGACTAATTTATTTGTTTTATAACTGGAACTTGGGGTGCCTCTTAGCCCCCTTCACCTATTTTGCCCATCCCTGCTGCACCCTGCCCCCCACAATCACCAGTTTGTCTTCTGTACTTCTGACCCTGTCTTTGTTTGCTTTGTTCTTTAGATTGCACATTTAAGAGAAATCCTTTGGTATTTATCTTTCTCTGTCTGACTTATTTCACTTAGTACAGTGCCTTCTAGTTCCATCCATATTGTGAGTTGGCACGATTCCATTCTTTTTTTTTAATCGGTGAATAATACCCCATTGTGTGTGTGTGTGTGTGTGTGTGTGTGTGTATACCACAGGTTCTTTATCCATTCATCTAGTGATGGGCACTCAGGCTGCTTCCATATCTTGGCTATTGTAAATAATGCTTCAGTAAACATTGGGGTGCACATGTCTTTTCCAATGTGTTGTTTTCAGTTTCTTTGGGCAAATACCCAGTATTGGAATTACTGGATTACATGGTATTTCTATTTTTTATTTTTTTAAGGAACCTCCATACCTTTTCCACAGTAGCTGCACCAATTTAAATTCCCTTCTGTATTTTTTATCTTTTTAAGGAATTTTTAAGGAATTTTTTAAGGAATTTTTAAAATTCCTTCTGTATTTTTTATTTTCTTAAGGAACCTCCATACCTTTTCCACAGTAGCTGCACCAATTTAAATTCCCACCAACAGTGTACAACAGTTCCCTATTCTTTACATCCTTGCCAACACCTGTTATTTCTTGTCTTTTTGATACTAGCCATTCTGACAGGTGTGAGGTGATACTTCATTGTGGTCTTGATTTGCATTTCACTGATGATTAGTGATGTTTTGCATCTTTTCATGTCTGTTGGCAGTCTGCGTGTCTTCTTTGAAAATATGTCTATTCAGGTCCCCTGCCTATTTTAATCGATTCTTATGTTTTCTTTGGGGGCTGAGTTTTATGAGGTCCTTCTGTATTTTGGATATTAACCCCCTATGGGATATATCATTTGCGAATCTCTTCTCCCTTTCAGTAGGTTGGGTTTTCCTTTTGTCGGTGGTTTCCTTGGCTGTGTAAAAAGCTTATTCGCTTGATGTAATCCCAATACTTTATTTTTTCCTGGATTCTTCTAATTGAAAAATGAAGAAAGACCAGAGTACACTAGAGATTCAAAGTAGACTATAGGGCATCCAGTTTGAAAGGGGAAACTGAGACCCCAAACGGTAAATGCTATGCTTGGATACAATTTATGAAATTGGTCCTATGGCCTCATCTCCATCCTGCCGGGCTTGTACTGAGGGGTAGATTAGTCTGTCAGTGGCCATGGGAAGAATGTTTTGCTTTAATTCATTACTGCTTTTCAGTTCTCCACCCTTTGATAGAATGGGAATCATATTCCGTTTGTCAGTGGTGTAAGTTTAAATTGGCTTCCAAAGCAAAAGTCTGCAAAGGGGCCCGTTTATTATCTCTAGAAATGTCCCCCCATTAGCCTTGGCAGGCCTCCAGCCCTGCAGACGTAATGGACTGAAAACTCTGCCGGTTCCCAGCTTTCGGCATTCATAGATTGGAATGTATAAACTGAACCACCCCGCAGAGGTAGACATAGCTTTCGCCTCATAATTTATTAAAATACAGGTACCCTATTTGGCCTGCTACTAAATGCAGAATGTAGAAATTGCCATTGAACTTGGAGAGGCAGGGTTAGGGAAGAGAAAGTACACTCACTACAGAAGGGATCAGAAATTATCAAAAAATCTCCCTAAAAATATCTAAGGACCTCCGTTGACTACGAAATGAGAGATCTGGTCTATATCTGTTGACTCCGAAGCCCTTTCCAGCCCTCACATTCAGCCAAAACAAGGATCTACTGAGAGAAACTCAACCAGAGACTGTGGCTCGGGATGTTCAAGTGAATAGAATAAACTCTTGGTTACTGGAGAGGCACTCCGTATAGGAGCTAACTGGGGGGCTGATGTTCATCAGCTCTGCCCTCCACAGGAGGCCCCTGGGTGCCCCCCGAGAAACAGAATCATGGGGAACATAAGATCTTAGAGGTCCTATGCACGTTGGAGCCAGACGGGAGTTCAGAAGTCATCTTAAAGAATGAAGTTTTTAAGATCCAGAGAGGGGGATACTTGCCCCCACGTCACCCAGCCACTTTGGGGCAGTCAGTTTGAGGACTGTGGTTTCGGCTTTCTTCATCATTGCTCCTTAAATGATACTGTGCAAAGTTGTACGCTCTCTTTTTGGCTCCAAGAGAATATGGTTTGGTGTCATCTGTGGCAACCCATTTGCTGCACCTAGGAAGGGTTCATCATCCTTTTCTAAACCATTTTGATAATTTGTCTGCAGTGCACCAACTCATTGAGGTTTACCTGCCACTTTTTCTGCCCACGGTCTCATGAACTGGCTGTGTTCTCTTTACTGATGATTTATTTCCATGCACAGTAGCACTGAGTGCTGGCTGCAGTGGATCTCAACCCTTTGTAGTCGGAGAAAACCATAGTGGGTTCTATAAGCGAGATAGTATTCAGTGTGCAGAGAGTACTTGGCAGACCTATAGATATTTCGAAAATACCTCTAAGACCCACAGGATGGGAACCACTGAACAGAACCATTGAAAACATATGTGTATGCTTTTATGTAATGATACCATTTGGAGCTTTGGTCTTGGAACTTGATATCATGAACTGAAATGCTTCTAAGCTTAATCATCTCTGTGCATACCTGATTCGTGCCTTCATTGTACTTGACCTGAAATCCTCGAAGCTGATAAGGACTTGAGAAGGCTGCTCTGATAGCATGTAAACACTTGGAGAACTGATGAATGTCCTGCTACAGCATTCTCTCCTTTCTGTACAGCTCTCGAGGGATTGCTTGTGAACATTCCACTATCCAGCCATTTGCCATTTCTGATCTTACTGTCTACAACGTGTGCCCTCTAACCTAACATCCACTATCGGATGTTGCTCCATCTTTTTGCAGAAAAAAGCGTGCAAAACAGCTGCAGCTATTTAGGAAAGATGAGTAATGCAGAAAAACTGCATATTTGCAGGTTTTAACAGGCTTGTTTCCTTTTTCTACCAAAAAACCCCCTACAGACTGATTTTTTTAAGATTTTTGAAAATAAAATCATTCTAACTTTGGTTTATTAAATAAGGTTGGAGATTCTTGAGATTCTCGTTTTCTGAAGAGATGGCCCTATCGGTGCTTGTATCTGATGAGCGGCAGAGGGTCTCCTGGGAACAGGGAACGTAAGGATGGCCAGATCGCAAACTCAATGGGCTCTCAGATAGTTTTGGGAAGATGTTGTCCTAACTGGGATGGAAAGAAATGGGAAGGGAGAATGCGCTGTTGGAATAATCTATACTAGACTCTGAGCTCCTTTAGGGTGGAGAGCATGCTCATTTCTATCCTCCGCATTTGGCATCATGCCTGACACCTACTAGATAGCCAATAAATGTTCATTGACTAGAGAAAGAAAGGATACTTCGTGGGAATATAGGTAGAGCAAGCAAGCATGGGAGTGGTGAAAGGTTAATGAAATACTGGGATGAAAAGGTGAAGTTTAAAAAATTAGCTGGAAAGCTTGGGGGTGTGCCTTACAGGCAGCCACCAAAACTAAAGTTGAAATAGAATAAAACATTAAGAGACAAGAAACTGGGGAGGTTGTAAAAAAAAAATTACTTATTTGGCTTTGGGGCTACAATTCTGCAGCCGTGATCAGGGAAAATGCTCTGCCCAGCAGCCTGAGTAATGAATAAGAAGAATTTTCAGAATGAAAAGAAAGCAACAAGCTGTGAGTCTCCATAGACCCTCCATTGCTGCCCCCCCATCTTTGACAAGAATGACTTTTTATCCACCCAAACTGTCCTCCTAAAATGAGTTAATAATGTTTGCATTAGTAGGGTCTCTTAATCAGTGGAGAATGAGACTGTCTTAAACGTCTTAGTTACTCTAGAAAGCACAGTTTTTAGCTGCATTAGTTAGGAACAGTGAATATTCTTAGATTTTCAGTAGCATTTATCCCTAGATCTCTTTGAGATCATTTGTTGTCTGATCCAGACAGGTATTCCTTTCACCATTTCTGAAAGATGTAATTCATATGGGAGTTATTAAAGAAAGGTGGGTGTCTGATTCTTACTGTTTCGTGCTGTTTTTTCGTGCTGTACTGATTCTTACTGTTTCGTGCTACTTTTAAAATTGTGTGTGTGTATTGAAGTTCAGAATGCCTTGTCTAAGTTTTCGGATGAAAACAGGAAGTAGTGACTAAATTTAAGTGTGTTTTCTTATTGAGGGATTAAAACCCATGTTTTGGAGTCTGTTTTGTTTTGGTCATCACTCCCAATTTAAATGTCATTGTTGTTTCTGGTGGCCAGAGCAGCCAGCTTGTGGAGACCAATAACTTGTGTTAAGCTTCTATCTGAGGCCAGTCCAGATAAAATACTTTAACTCCAAAATGCCTATGGGTGGCAGATTTCTTAAAAAGTGCAGCATAGACTTTTTGGCCTATGCGACTCAGCATTTCCACTCCTAGGTATGTATATGCCTAAGAGAATTTGAAACCCTTTAAGCAAAAAAAGAAAGAAAGAAAGAAAAAAAGAAAGACGGAAAGACAAAACCATTATCAATGTCTGTATCTAACATGAAAATAAAAATCATATAATGTAATAATATAATTTAAGTATGTTGGTAGTGGCATTATGCACAGTTGCCAAAAGGTGGAAAGTTGTTCATCAACTGATAAATGGATAAAGTTTTGGAATTAGATGGTAGTGATTGTACAAGTCTGCGAATAAACTAAAACCCAGTGAACTGTACACTTTAAATGCATGAATTGTATAGGATATGAATTATATCTTGATTAAAGAATAGTTGGGGGAAGATACTAAAAAACAGTTGGCAGGTGGGGGGGGGGCAAGCAATGTGTCTAGCACCATGTTGGACTCATGAAGTTCCCATTTGCTTTTCCCTAACGGCCAATGTCAGGGTTCACGTGACTGATCAGGATACAGAAACCCCAAACTGGATGGCAGGAGCCCGAATAACTTGGTACCGTGCCACCACGGACAATTCCACCCACACTGACAGGGAACTTCATCTCCTCTTCCATAGACTGAGGGGATCAGATCTCAAGGCCATGGGTTCCTTCTAGTTCTTAGTGGTTGGAAACTCTGGTAGCCTTGGCTTAATATGTGTCCTTATTTCACTGTTTTCCATCCTCCGGAGAATGCGGGCAATGTTGGGAGGTGAGGACTGGGTGAATGACATATTTTCATAACGAAAGGCTTGAGGGTATTTGGGGAAGCGTGAGAGAAAAAGCTAGCTTGTCTTAGTGTGTTTGTGCTGCTGTAACAAAATTCCAGAGACTGTGTGGCTTAAACAACAGAAGTGTCTTTCTCACGGTTCCAGCGGCTGCGAAGTCCAAGATTAAGGTGCCCACTGATTGAGTGGCTGCTGTGAGGGCCCCTGGGGTCCCTTTTATAAGGGCGCTAACCTCATTCATGGGGGCTCCATCCTCATGGCCTAAGTATACCACCATCACGTGTTGGGTTTCAACATCTGCAATTGGGAGTGACAAAAACATTCAGTCTATAGCAATGCTATGTATTTAAAAAGAAACATTATTTCTCCACTCACTGGGTGGGGGCACACTTGTGTGGTTGGTTCCTATTACTGCACCGGTCATTTTGACCACGCTCACCCAGGCACCTCTTGACCTCTCTGCCATGGCCTTCCCAGCTCTCTGTCAGAAAAGCAAACCATCACCACCATTTGTCTTAGCAAAAGGAACATTGTCGCCTCCCCCTTCCTGCCCTTAGCCAGGCTATCCTGACTTGACTTACCTGTTCTGTGTAGTGGGAGACAACTGTGCAGTGGCGAGCTCAAGGGGGTCTGGGCCCACAGCAGCCCTCGCTCGGCTCTCCCGAGAGGAAAGAAGGAGTTGACAAGCTTTCGCTGAAAAGTCATCATTGTGTAGGTTTTCATGAAATAAAGATTGTGTGAGGCATCACAGAGGGCTGTTTTCAGGACAGCCCTCACAGAGGAGGTTTGTTTCTCTCAGAAATGCTGGCAATATTGTAGGCTTTTCATCCCTTCTTTAGCAAGGCACGACTCTGGCGCTTTTAGTGTCTGATCCTGCTCAGAAGTAGGAAATGTTAAGAGGCCATTGTTCTAAAGAAATGATCTCCAAATATCAGTGCTAAGTGCCATCTATGACCACACACATGTTCATTTATAAAATGCCCTACGAGAGACTGGGAGCAATGATGGGCTTATATCAAAGTTCAGGCTCCAGACCAGGGCTATTTAAAATTATTAAAACCATTCTTGATTTTGTTCCTTCAAATGTAGAACATTTGTACTGTGTTATATGTAGGGTGCAGATAACGGCATGTGACATTTGGTACACTGGCCTTTT
>CM053579.1:16413757-16447620 GCA_028646485.1 Cryptoprocta ferox
CGATCCCCCCCCCCCCCCAGTGTCTTTGTTTCCATTTTTGCATTTGATTTGTTTTGGGAGTCTTTTCCTTACTCAGAATCCTGGCTTGGCACTTTTTCTTTGCCGTGAGAGATGAGTAACTTTTGCATTTGGGTTCTCTGCTAGAAAGGAGAAGAAATGAGAGAATCTCTGCAATATTGTTTTCCAGAAAACATTCTTATTTTGGCCTTCCATGTTGTTACACAGGCTTTGTTCCGTTTCATTTCCCTGGAGCACTTAATACATTGTATTTTTTTAATTAAATGTTTGTTTATTTTTGAGAGAGAGAAAGAGACAGAGAGTACTAGTGCATGTGCACTAGTGGGGGGAGGGAGAGGGAGAGGGAGAGGGAAAGGGAGAAAGAATCCCAAGTGTCAGCACAGAGCCCAATGTGAGGCTCAAACTCACTGTGAGATCATGACCTGAGCTGAAGTCAGACCCTCAACCCAGTAAGCCACCCAGGCGCCCCACACTTAATACATTCTCTTAACAAAGACCAGAAATGGTGCTTTTCTAGTGTGCACAGTGACTTGTCCTAAGGCACGCAGTTTGAGAGTTGGCTTTACGTAAGCAACTTATTTTTGTTTGTTTTCTTCTTGGATATTTTGGATCTTTTTCCTTCACTAAGCCCAAGTTATCTTGAGAGAAATAAAGAATGGTGTGAAGTGCAGTGAGCAAAGGCTCTCTTCCCAAATGGGAATGTACATGTTTGAAGAATTAAATAAGCCCATTCTAAGAAATAAACCTTATTTTCATATTTACTTATGTCTTTTCTCCTGAGTCTTCTGGGATTAATGTTTTTGGTAATATGAATCTGCTGTTGGATGTCTTTTGAAAGGAAAAACAGCCTTGCCGCCATGGGTCAGTTCTCTGGTCAAGTTGTGTCTCTGGCAAGGACACCACAGTCAGGTGGAAGGGAAATGAATGTTCTTTTTTGGAACACAAATTCAAAGTATCTAAATACATACAAAAACCAGCGAGTTTTCCTTAATAAGTCACCCTGTTGATTTGCTCTCTGAATACATGTAGAACTTTTATGAAGCTCTTGAGTTGTGTCCTGTACAACTGTTGACCTTGCCGCTTGTGGCTTTAATAACTTTGCTATCTTGCTTCATCTGAAAAGGAAATATTTTCAGCAAGAGATTTTTCCAGATAATTACCCTTTCACATATCAACGTTCTTAGGAAAATGTTCTAAACATTTCAGTGAAAATATTTCTGGAATATTTATTCCCTTATTAAGTAGAAGATTAAAAACTATAATCAATTAAGGAAGACCCAGGGTCATCATCATGAAAATCATTTAAGAAATGGAGGGCTAACACGGTCCCCAGGGATATTTTTAACCCAGGCCAGAAGTGAGTGTCTAGAAATTAGACAGCAGAGTTGGTTAAATATGCAACTGGGATATTTGTGTGCAAAATATATCTCCAAGGATGGCTCCAATATTTTATAGTGAATTTCACTGACTTTGAATGTTTTTTTTCTTATTCTCCTCTTTTTTTGGAGGGGGGGGGTAGATCAAGGCTTTCCTTGCTTATTGGTTTGTTCCAAAAGTTGAAGGAATGTGTAAGTGATCCATTGCTATACTTCTAGGATTGCTTATTGAATAAACTCAGTATATCGGGAGGCTATAAAAAGAATACTTTTAAAGCCTTTCCATATGCTTGATTAAAAGAAATAACATTCCCATCTTTCCACACTGAACCTTAATTTATTTTCCGTTGTTTCTCCCACATCCCTTAAATAATTGCCCCAATCTTTTTATCTAACTTCTGAATTTTGCTTGTCTCCTTTGTATCTTTGAAGATTCAATGCCAGTACATTGTAGCATAGATACAGGGTAATGTTTTCTGTTGTGTTTTTAGCACCCCTATACATTTTATCTTCAGGGTCCCCTTTATCGAATTGCATGTTTTTCTTGACAATGCCCACCCCCATGAGCTCTGGTTTATTAGATGAACATGATTTGTCTCCCTTGCCAAAATATTTTTCTCTTCTCTCATAGGCTTTATTTTTGTAAATGTGCCATGATTTCACCTTTATTGTAAAGTTTGCCAGCCTACTTGATATGGAAATGAGTCTTACCAGTTTCTACTTCCCAGAGTCCCTTCTGTACCCTTCTTATGAATAGGAATCTCATTGACAAGCACCAGTCTCTTGGGCACAGTGGCTGTTTGTAAAGACGGTCTACACATGTTGGCCAAAACAATTTCACCCTTGGCTTACTTCAGAACTGGCTGGTGGGTACCATCTGGTCACAGTGATTTATCTACTCCTGGTTTGTTGATTGCATACAGAGCATCATGTTTACCACTATTTGATCTGGTACCTCTGACCTGCCCAGTTCAGCTCAGCAGTCCGGTTTGAGAATGCGAATCTCCTTAGAAGACAAAGAATTCATTCAGTCCATGGACCATCTCCTCTTTTAGTCCTGTGACTGTGATTAAGTGGGTCCGTGGATGCTCTAAATGGCTTCCTCACTTTTTATTTTGTGTCCATCCTACAGTGCCTTCTGGGCTTTTCTCTATTCTATGTCTCGACTAGCTCTTTATCTCATCAAAGATAGCTTCACTTCTTTTCACTCTGCCTTTTATCCACACTAAAGGTTCTCTTCTCTCTGCAGCCCTCTCGAAATCATAAGTACTTGGGAGCAGTTACCCTGAGGTAACAATAGGTAAGGTTTGTTTTTCTCTCTATTTTTAAACCAGTCTCCAGGCATCTTGTGTGTTGTTTACTTTTTAAACTCTTTCTTTCTCCCTCAAAATGCCTGGTTTTGCCATAGCTTCTTAGCCAAAAATAGGAAAAACACATTTAATGGGTTTGGAACTTTTCTTTTCCTCTCTCATCACGCTGTTGAAATTAATAGTGCTATGATCACCATTACGTGTTTATCCAGTAACTTGGTGCCCTGAGTCCTATATACTACTCAGGACTAGGGCCAGGGAGCACCTGTTCCTCCCCCCGTCCCAGCACACTCCTCCCACACACTCTTCTAGAAACACTTGTTCAGGAAGCCCTCGTTTTTTCATCTCCAAACCTTGCCTACACATCTTGGCAGGTTAAGCATTATGTTGATGAATTTTCTTTTTCTTATTCATGTCTGTGAATCTTCTGCATAATTGTAAGGGGGTGATGGAGGGAAATCTATGGTACCCATCTAAAACCTCATAGAGGAAGATGTATTTGACAGAAATATTTAAGAAATAGATCATAAGGAGGTGATCAGGTGCTAAAGTGACAGACGATCTGAGGTCGATATACTCTCATCAGAAACATCAAAAAAATCAGCACTTAAATGCATCACAATTGTGCAGGGAGCCGTCATTTCCATCTTTGTTCTTCCTTCCTTTGATGTGACAGGGAACACACTCCCTTCATCTCAGGGTGGGTTTGCTGGGTTTTTTTCCTCTTTTTTCTTTTTTTCTTTTCTTTTTTGGTTTTTCTTTGACATACGCTTATCCTTCAACATTCTAAGTTTCTGAATCAACCACCTTTATTTGACAGAGCACTGTGTTCTCTCAGCAAAATGATTGGCCTTGAGGGACGAAGTGATCGCTTGTCAGGGCAGTGCAGCGACATACTGCACACTTGGGCACATACATTTTTTAAAAAGTAAGATGCATATTTAAGTAAATAGGAGTGTCTTATGTCACTCTTCTGAATTATATTCATCAGTGCGGGATTTCTAGAATGCAAACGATCATTAGTTTATATGTAGAAATATTTGGATGTTGATAGAAAGTTGGTTCCTCAAAATAATTAGGCCAGGCTATGTAAAAATTGCTGGTATTTGACCTTTTTGACCTAAAACAATGGCAATTTCATACGAATCAACCTTTATTTTGCTACCTGAGATGACGAATACTACTACTACTACTACTACTAGTAACAGTAACCAATAAACAACACACTCTTATCGATTAAAGGAAGTTTCCAGCTGAACCTGGAGCATAGAAAGGATGCCCCCTTCTGAGGAAGATACAGTATCTTCTTTTTTTAAAATTTTTTATTTTTGAGGGTGGGGGGAGAGAGAGGGAGAGAGAGGGGGAGAGAGAGAGAGAGAGATGAGTGGGGGAGGGGCAGAAAGAAAGGAGGACAAAGGATCCGAAACGGGCTCTGTGCTGACAGCAGTAAGTCCAATGTGGGGCTTGAACTCGTGAACTCTGAGATCATGACCTAAGCTGAAGTCAGACACTCAACCAACAGAGACACCCAGGTGCCCCTCTATAGTATCTTCTGATGTCAGTATTTATAATAGTAGCTACTGTTTCGTGATGCACCATATACATTTCATGCTTTCAGTCAGTCTGTGAGTTCTGGTTTGCCCCGAATTTCGAGAAGACGAAGTAGTCTCTGAAGTGAAGAGACTGACCCAGAGTTGCACAAAATTGAGTTCAAATTCAGGCCTGTTGACCTCAAAAGTCCTTACAGTTTCCACAAAACATGGAGCCTGCCTGCCTCAAAGTCTCAGTAGCAAGTAATGTGCGTAGTAAGCTTTTGTATTCCCTTTGTTTATTGAGTGTCCTCCTTGTCGCAACTTTCTTCATTTGTTCTGTACTGAAAAAGAAGCTTGGCTTCTGTCTGCTCTCCTAGGGCTACCAGATTTGTCAATGCTATTATAAGAGTTTTCACCAATAAGCAAAATGTGTCGTGACTTTTTTTTTTTTAAACACAGGCTCATTTCATAATCTGTGGCATAATTTGTAAAATTGTTTCCGTTTGCTCAGACAGATCATGAAATCATGAAAGCTCATCTCACGATCATGAAACCACGCCTTTTGATGACTATGCCCCACACTTAGCCATACCCGCCTGGTCATCAGGCCCAATGAACGCTCAGGCTTGTGCCACCAAGCACCTCCTCAATCATATGTGTGTGAAACTTGAGATTGAACTGTGGTTCTTTTCCAGGTTTATTTCACTGTGGTATTATCATTCTAATAGGATTGAATTTGTCACAGTGGGGTGACACTTGAGTTAGGTAAGTTGGTGTTTTTATATTGGGCCTGGGATCATCTTAGAAATACCCATGGACAAAAACATGAGTATTTTTCCCCGTTAGCCTGGTCGGAGGCATTGTAATTTAGGCTGCTCACTTGCAAAAAGCAGGGCTTATAATGCTGGACATTGACTCACTTAAGCTTTTGAAATGGCCCCGTTCCCCCGCATTGAAGCCAATTTCCAGAAAATGATTTAAAATCTTGCACTGTGGTCATGGATGTGCTCCTGTAACATTGGATATACTTGGGATTATGCTGTCTCGACTCAGTTTAAACCTAAGATTAGGTGGATTAAGAAAAGAAAATGTGACCTTGCACGGTTTGTGATCCTATGAGAGAGAACAAAGCGAGCTCTTCTCTTCTCTTTCATGTTTCTGGTGACCGATACCCATTTAAGTACGTTACAGTATTTACTAATTCCAGCAGATAAGTACAGCCCTGCCAGGTGTTATCTTTAAACCAAGACCAGAATTTACTGTCTGTTATCATTTGTTCTCATCCTTGAAGACCGTTTTATTTTTACTTTTGTTTAAATTTTATTAAGCAATCTCTACACCCATCGTGGGGCTCAAACCCACAACTCCGAGATCAAGAATCACATGCTCCACTGACTAAGCCAGCCAGGCACCCCATGGCCGTTTTAAAAATTATCTCATTTTTTTTTAAAGTTTATTTTGAGACAGAGAGAGAGAGAGCGAGCGAGCATGATGGGGGAGAGGGGCAGAGGGAAAGAGAATCAATCCCAAACAGGCTCCACACTCAGTGCAGAGCCCGATGCAGGGCTCAATCCCATGACCGTGAGATCATGACCTGATCTGAAATCGAGAGTCGGATGCTCAACCGACTGAGCCACCCAGGAGCCCCTAATATTTACCTCTTGTTGGTTACTGTGGGGTCAGGAAAAACTGGGAGCTTGTGCAAATACATGCGTGTCCACAAGAAGTTTACTTTTGTATTTTCCTTTGAAGTACCTTTATACTCTTAAAATAGATCACGAACCACACACCATTATTTGTTTTCCACATGGGATAAGACATCTTGAAGGGGAGAAGCTGAAAACAAGTGTATTACACTGACCACCTCTTTTCTGGCAGAGGGTCCTGGTATGAAATTGGTCCTTGAATTTTGCAAAGGAAGCTATGTTTATTGCCCTTCTTTTTCTAAGAAGGGCCTTTTTAATTTTGCTATCACATCAAAGGCTTTGCATAATTATAGCCAATAATTGCAGTGGTAATGGTGTGCCATCTGCAGGCTCTGTGTAATGGAAACTAGAGAGGAAAACATGTCCCTCTGCTTGATGAGAGTTACCGCGGAGCCTGAGGCCCTGGTGCGAGATCGCCACTGCTTGGCCCTGGGTCCTGTGCCGTCTCCCTTGTCTGTCTGCCTCACCCACTGCTCCGGTTTTTCTCTCTCACTCCTGTGGCTGTGATGATGGGTCACATTCTGGGACCGAAGGAGTGATGGGAACTTCCTTAGGATCTGATATTTGACTACAGTAATCACTTTACGAAGCGAGCAGTTGACCTGGGATCCAAAAGATTTATGGAAGGCCAGTTGGATATTGAAGTAAAGAAACAAGCACCCACTTGGCCAGTTGCTCCCACCCAGAGCAAGCTGTCTGACACATACGTCTCAAGCTTGACTCTTGGCCCGGTTTCCAAAGCTCTGCTGCATCTCTTAGGTCGTGTGACAGCACTCTTCTATAGTGACTCCACTGTCAGCCCTGTGACAGCAACTTGTATTTCTTCCTAGAGGCTCAAACTAGAATGGCCTCTTTCCTTTCGTCCCCACCCAAAGCAAAAATGGTAAGAGGCAGCCCTTCATTCTTGGTTATCTGATAGTTCTGCAGTAACGAGGTCCAGGCTGCCTCCAGTGTGCTAGGTTTTTTTCTGGAACATTCACATCTACGTGGCCCCGGGGTAGCTATGAGCGAGTCCTCTTATCTGGCAGGCCTGTATCTGAGGATGGTCAGGAATTGAAAATTGAATAGGGCCTGTGGAGACTTGAATGCAAAGCAAATGACTGGTTTCTTTCTTTTCCTTGTCACCTGCTGGCAAAGCAGCAATCACTCTTCCATCTTCTTCCGTAAGGAAGTAAATCTTTTCATGTCATAAATAATCCCATTAATACTTCAATTTGGTGCCCAGGGTCTGCTTTTACTTTCCCCTGCCGTGTGATCCTTAAGGAACCAGAGTAAAGTGGTACGTGGTCGGCATGGCAGCCCGGCTGAAGAATTCTGTAATTGGTACCTTACAGTTCACTTCAAGCACCTTTTTATCAGAGTTTCTGAGCCCAGAACAAACAGGGATTATTCCAAGTGTGGCAGAGAGGAATTGTGTAGTACCTCAACTCCTTGGCTGTTTGGTATGTCGGTCACTTGAAGGCATAAAAACTCCTCTCCTGAGACCTCGGTTGCAAAAATGGGATAGAGCCATCCCAGTGAGAGATGGCCTGTTGCAATATAAGTTTAGGGCAGCTCATCCTCAAGTGACCAGAGTTTGATACTTTAAAAAATCAAAACATTAACATCCCCTGAGAGGGTGTGGGGTTTTAAAATGAATGGGAATATGTAGTGACCCGATGTGTCAAGCCAAATAACTAAAAAGCATTTGTGCGAGAAGTTTTTGCTTTGTGGACTTTGCTTTGTTGACCAAGACAGGCAGCAGAAGTAGGTCCCCAAGGCGTTTGCTTATCTCCTTCATTACGAGATTCTGCTTTGAGTCCAAGCTAATACCTTCTGCAGTTTTGGATGACTCAAAAAATGAAGCCAGTGTATCTGGCAGCGCACAGATTATATTTGAGCATGTGACTCTCCCACTTTGTCCAGAGGCACCTCCAACAGCGTATCTGTTGAAGCCCCGATGTGAGAAGCATGGGTTGGGTGGATTTGCCAGGAATAGTATCAGCTCTCCTGTCTTTTAAACTTGAGTTGTTCCATGGGAAGATCAGAGGACCTCGCGGAGATTTGGGGGGATAGAGGCTGGAGGAATTCAGACTGTAGAGTGAGAGGGAGAAAGAAAAAGCCTGTTGTAAAGCAACAATATATTCCATGTCTGCGCCTCTTATAATTTTCAAGAGAGTAGAAACCAAGCCTTTTGTATTTTCTGCATTGATGGATGGCATCTGGCACATAAGAGGTGCTTGGTAAATACTGCATTACTGTTTTTGTGTTGCCAAATCAGGTCCGAGGTTAGTTTGGGTAATGTGAATGGTTCTTTAATTTAGGCTTGGGGAAAATTTGGGGGCAGCGTTCTCTTCCCAGATAATCTCTCTTGAGGTGGACTGGTCGAAGTAACTAGTTCAAGAAGTGATAAATATACTGGATTTTCTAATCCTAATGAAGAAATCAGATGTAATTAATCAACCGGTCTGATTCTAAAGGAAAGATTTTGAAAGGTAAGACTGGGCGATCGAGTGGTGCCAAGGAGCTAACAGATTGTTCTTAGGATAAATCCCAATCAGACGTGGGATGCCTTACGTATAAAGGTAAGCTGGGAGAATCTGTAATAAAGAGTGGGAACACTGAAAACTTCAGCAAACTCAATCTTCTAGGAAAGGCAACATCATTTCTATAAGGGAAATCTGTGCTTGGCTAATGAATGCCCTTGTGGTTTTCAAGCAACTAAAGCCTATGTGTACAAAGGGAAACCAGTGCAGGTGATCTGTTTAGGCTTCCCAAAATCTGTTTGAGTTTGCTTACAGAGCCCAGGAAACTTGAAATAATTGGCATCACAGAATTGGGGGACTGTTACAGTTGACTTTGAGGAAGGAAGCAAAGGGTATACAGATAGATAATTCTCTGGATAGCGACATTAACAGTGCCATTCTCTGCAAAATTAGGACCGAGACAGGTTTTATTTCAAGCTCCGTTAAATGACCCAGAAGTGGAAGTATACATTGAAAACTTTACTGTTGTTGACAAAAGTCTAGGGTGTATGCCCCAAAGGTGGCAGGCCTGGGTGTTAGGGTACTTGGTAATGGTGAGGAGAAGAAGCTTTTTTGAGGGTCAAAAAGACTTAGCCTTGTGAAAGGAGGACCGTGCCCTTCCTCTATCTGCCTGTGCTAAGGTGCAGAATCTTTCCTCTTGTGTTGTAGAAATTAATCCCTGCTCAACCGTGGCTCATGTCCATGTCCATGGAATGGAGACTAATTAAGAGTCCTTCAATGCAGATCTGTATTAGAGTAAGCTGTAACTCACTGTGACCTTGAACAAGAGTTGTGTGGAAGTGGATTTTAAGGGAGGTAATTAGGTATAAACATTGAAAATGTAAATGTTCGTTCTTTCCTCTTTGCCATCTCATTGATGCCTGGCCAGAATTTTGAAGAATGGTTCGTGTGGCTTGAAATCTGATGTTGAGAGTATCATTTTTCTTTATGTGAAGCAGCCGACTTTTCTATCACTTAGACAGCCATTTGGAAAAAAATATCTTTGGGAGGATTCATGATTAATGAATATGTTATTCGCTGGGGGTATGCTTTTCCTAGAAAGCAGATTTACTCAAAACCTAGTCTCACACTGTATTTTGGAAAAGATTTTTAGGTGTATCCTGCAAGACAGAGTACAAGAAGTTAAGGAGGATTTTTGTGGTCCTAGGTACTGCGGCTGAAAGCAATTAGGTAAAAAGTGAAGATAATTTTTAAAATGTTCATGACCCCCACAATCCATGAAATGTATGTGACATGAAAGGCATTGATATTTATATTAGAGCAAGTGCCTGTCTGTGGGCTTCCCCACCCACCAACTGCATTTTCTTCTACACCTGTGATATAAACTCAGGACTCCACTGCCGACCCTTTCTGATCTTGCTGTGAAACCTAAATGGCTTTGGCAGGTTTTCTGAAAATGAGGTTCCTGGGGGTTTCTTCAGAGATTATTTAGAAATAATAAGGAAAATCACTCCCTGTTTTCCTGCGGGTACTTTCCTTCATTCACTTGTTCTGTAGTTTTCAATGATTGCCCACAGGAGACTGCTCACAGGGGCAACCATTCAGATTTCCGCAGAAAAAGAGCAAGATGCTGGCTGCCAGTGTTCCCCCCCACCCCAGGATCACTGTGACCCTCCAAGCCTGGCCTGATGAGCTATCTTAGAGATGACCCCACCAGGGTCTTCCTCTACCAGGGATTGTGATGGTGTGGTGTACACAGGTGCCAGAAGTACTGTTGGGCACCAGAGACAAAAATGTCCCAGCCAATGGATGGTATTTCCTCTCCTAGGCTACTTTATTATTTGGAGCTGAATATATAACAGAGGCATTTGGAATCCTGTATCTCCAGGCATCCTGTTAAATTATGAGCCCAACGAAGATTATAAATTGGCATTTGAGAGAAACTCTGAAATGATGCTGCCAAGGTACATGCACTCACACAGGAAATATCTCTTTTGTTAGTTGTAAAACAAGAAAGCACCATTTTTTCTTGCCTGCCCCTCGCCGACCCCCCGAAGGGTCCCCACCACAGTCTTGTGAGCCTTTATCAGCACTGATTGCTTAGGTACTATTTATGGGATCCTCCAAATTATTGAAGGGTTTGGGGTTATGACCACCAGTAGTACTATTCCTGCTGGGTCCTGGACCTTGGACAAAGTGGTCGTAAATGTGCAAAATAGAGGCAGGTGCCCTAGCTGCTCAAACGTGATGGTAAACATGGGTCAGAGGGTGCATTTCACGCTGCTCGCTCACTTTGGTTGATGCACCTTCCTTTAGTAAAGCTTTGGTGCAGTTAAAAGGGGGTTCTGAGGTTTGCCAGGCATAAACTTTGGTTCATAATTCGCTTATCATTTAAAGAGCAATAAAAACCCTGCTTGATTTCTATCTGGAGTGGATTGGAAAACTGTTACAAGCTCATGGGAATGAAGCATGGAGCTTTAAAGCAACAACCGTAACTCTTCCAACCACCCTCACAGGAAGGTATTCTTAGAAAAACATAATACAACTGATTTTCAAAATGTCTGTGTTTCTGACTGGCCTTCTCTGGCCTACCTTGCAGGATTAGTGGACCTAAAAATAATTGGCAGTCTTAAGCCCTCCAGAGCGGTATTTTGGCATGGGTGTGCAAAATACTAACTAGCTGCTTTTCTCCTGATTGGTAGGTGATCTCAAATCCCACATCTACATAATGACTGTAATTGATGTGCTTTATTATTAAGGCTTATTAGGTCAAGTGACTTAAGGCTTTCCTTGTGCATTGTATATCCTATGCAGTAATTCCACTCCTTTTCGCAAAGGGAGGTTGGATTAATGTATATGTTCTCCCTCCCTCCCGGGATTATTAAAAACCTTTAGAGATTTTCTTTCTTTTTTCCCAAGAAGCAGAACATTGTATATTCCTCCTGGGGTTCTTAGGTATCTTGGAGGCCCTGGAGTTATCCAGCAACCTGCTTTGTAGCTCACTTTGTGGCTACATGAATTTAGCTCTAGAAAGTGGACGGAAACCGTTTTGGTAACTCTATAGACCATTGGCAAGGAATTGTTTTACTTTTGGAACAAATAGAAATTAGAAAAAGAGTATAGTAGCAATTGAGGGATTAGGAAAATTACCCACAGCAATTAATAGCTTAATGTAGCTCTCATTAGTAAAGTTACACCAAGAATTTATATATTTTTTAAAAACCTGATGAAAGCCCCCCCACACCTTTTGAGAACTGAAGCTTGCTTTTAAAGGAAATAACAAACTTTATATCCTAGAAGAGTTTTAGATTCACTGAAGTTGGGAAGATGGTGATGAGCACAGATCGTTTTTCTATACCCTACAACCTAGTTTTTCCTGTTATCAACATCTTACATTAGTGTGGTATATTGTCACAATTGATAAGCCAATGTTGATGTATTATTATTATCTGAAGTCCCTGTGTGATTTCCTTAGTTTTTTTTTTTTAACTAAAGCTTTTATTGAGATATAGTTCATATCCTATCTGATTCGCCCATTTAAAGTATACAGCGGCTTTTCATACACTCACCAAATTGTGGATTCATCACCAAAATTAATTTTAGAACATTTTCATCATCCTAGAAAGAAATCCCCTACCTTTGAGCTGTAACCTCCCCATACCTCCCCATTCCTCTAGGCAACCACTAATCTACTTTTTGTCTCTGTAAATTGACCTATGCTGGACATTTCACATAAATGGGATCCTACAGTATGTAGATGTTGGTGACTGGTTCTTTCATTTAGCATCTATCTATATATAGCATATATATATTTTAGATTCAGCCATGCTGTAACACATATCTTTCCTTCTTATGGCTGGATGATCCATCATATGTATCTACCACATTTTGTTATCCATCTGTCAAAGGATATTTGGCTACTGTGAATAATGCTGCTATAAAGCTTCACCTCCAAGTTTTTGTGTGATTTCCTTAGTTCTCCCCCAATATCTTTTCTTCCAGGACCCCTTCCATGATACATTTGATTTCATCATCAGGCCTCCTTAAGCTCCCAGGACTTTGTTTTTAATGGCCCTTAGGAGGTCTGTGCTTAGTTGTCATCACTAAACCATCACTATGCATGCCATTCAACGCCTCCTTTCTAGCCGTCTTTACTCCTCTAAAATCCAGCCTGGAATAAGAAATTTTCCTGAACTAGCTCGAGGAGACAGGGTGTTGCCCTCCTGGCCTCTCCCTCAGCTCTTACGAGTTGTCAGAAAAGTCTTTTCATGGAGAACTTCAGTGGCTTATCAGGGTATAATAGATGTTCTTCCTTTCTGTTTCATTATTGCACTTTAAAAAAAAAGTTTATTTTTGAAAAAGAACACAAGTAGGGTAGGGGCAGGGGCCGGGGGGGTGGGTGGGACAGAGGATCCGAAGCGGGCGCCTTGCTGACAGCAGAGAGCCCATTGTGGGGCTCAGACTCATGAACTGCGAGATCATGACCTGAGCCGATGCTCAGGTTGATGCTCAACCTACTGAGCCTCCCAGGCGCCCCAGTCATTGCACTTTTTACAGTGATATAATGCTTCCTTGTTTACAAAGGGCTTGTTAAGGTTCCAGTGGATAAATGACTTTCCCAAGAACCAAGTGGATCATGTTGAGCTGGGACTCAAACCCAGATCCTGACTCCCCACATCAGTCTTCTTATCCCTAGACTACCATTAGCCTTGTAAAATGAAAGATCCAAGTAGTGCTAAGTATTTGGAACCTTTTAAATTCACTTCCTAAAAACCCCTAGTAAAGAGCTAAGTTTTCATCAAAACCCAAGCGACGCACTAGGTTTCTGCAAGAAAGACCAATGTAAAATTATAGTCTCTTACATTGCAGTTTCCAAAGGGCCTTCCAGTCTGTTCTTCTCAAATGTTCCTCATGGCAGCCCTTCGCCTTAGGGTGCAATTTGTGTCTCTATTATTTACCAAAAGCATTTGGTTGTTTTATTGGTAAAATCAGTTGGGGTGCAGAGGATGTCTGCCCTACAAATCATGCTGGTGTTGGCAAGCCTGGGTTCTCTGCCACCTTGTCTCTTAAAGGTTTCTGGCTGCGTTCCCTCCATTTAGAACTCTGGGGGGCTAATTACTAGAGATTTACTTTATCTTCTACAGGTGCAGAAAGCTAACACCTTAGTGGTGACTACATGTATTCTTTTATCACCATTCCCCCCGGATATGTGAGAACTGGAGAGACATTTTCTTGGCATCTAGTTGGACTTCAAAATGAATTTTCTGAGAAAGACCTAGAAAGTGGTTGTAAGATATAGTTAAAAATAGTCAAATTGATAGTAAATAAGAGAGAGCTGACCTGAGAACGATCCACCCTGTGGAACATTTTCTATGGGAATATGGGTATGAGCAGCCGAAAAGCCACCGACGTGAGCTGCACCCCATTTGTACATCAGAGCCAGCCTTTGGTGAGAGGAAGGCAGATGAGATAAAACGAGAAACCGCAGTTCCTCATATTGTTCGCCACAGAGTCCTGTTAAAGCATGGGATAGATGCCTCATATTCAGTGCCTACTTCTTTAACCATTGATTTGAAGCTTTTCCAAAAAGGAACCAATACACACTCAGCCCGACTGAGTAGTAATTTATTGTGATTATCTTTGTTCAGCTTTGAAAACTAAGGCATTGATATCAAGATTAAAGAGAAATTACATAGCTCTTTCGAGTGATTTTTTTTGTTTTGTTTTTAATGACATAGAGTTAAGCTTTAAAAGCACGCTTCATTGACTCTCATCCAAGCCAAAAAGGACAGGGCTAGAGGACCTTTTTTCTTTAGAAGCCCGCTGACCCACAAAGAAAAAAACTAATCAAGGGCCATGTACAAAAAGCAACTTAATTTAGGTGCTTCCTTAGAAAACCATAAAGCATTCAACTTACCTGCTTTTTAATGAAGAACAGGGAACTCTAAATAAGTACAACAAATTGAAAAAAAAAAACCCTCTTCAGGTGCATATTTTGTGCAGTCAGAAGATACGGGGTAGAGAAACAAAGAACAATACGGGAAGAGAAAGGAGCGAAAGCTGCCAGGAGAGTTTTAAGGAACTGGAAGAGATACATAAGAAAACGCTACACGCAGCAAGGGTCACGGGCAGAGGAGGCTGAATTAGGGAAAGAGAGGAAACATAATAATTGTAGTTCATGACCCACTGTTTACCTGAGCCATTGGATTAACTGGTTCACAATGATTCCTAAGCTTGTCTGTAGCTCTACTACTTAAGCCTTTCAAGTGATAATTCTTTTTTATGTATTCTTTTTTAAATGTTTGTCCATTTTTGAGAGAGAGAGAGAGAAAGAAAGAGCGAGCTGGGGAGGGGCAGAAAGGAGGGAGACAGAGGATCCAAAGCAGGCTCTGCACTGTCAGCACAGAGCCCGATACAGGGCTTGAACTCATGAACTGCGAGACTGTGACCTGAGCTGAAGTCAGATGTTTAACCAGCTGAGCCACTCAGGAGCCCCTCAAGTAATAATTCTTATGGAATTGTATGTATCAGAAATACTCAGGGCCCTTTGACAAAAAGGCACGTGCTCAGTGCTTACCCCTCCCTGCAGTGACTGTCTACCTGTCCCATACTGAATTCTCTTGTTCCTGTGCGCAACTCTCTCAGCCCAAGGAAAACATTGCTCCATCTATCTTAAATGAGAAAGGATCACCAGGTTTAGAAAGGAGATCTCCAGAAAGAAAAGGCGTTTCTCATCCACACACAACATTTTAGGAATAGAGTCAGACAAGCAATGTCTTTCAAATAATACGTGTGCCCTGGCTTTTAATATGAACCATTTTGGGCACTTAAAGCAGAAATATTCAAGGTTTTTTTTTTTTGTTTTTGTTTTTTTTTTTTTTTTTTTTTTTTTTTTTTTTTTTTTTTTTTTTTTTTTTTTTTTTTGTTTTTTGTTGTTGTTGTTTGTTTGTTTTTAGTTTTCATTTAAGTTATCTCTCCGCCCAACATGGGACCCAGACTCGGGACCCAGAGATCAAGAGTCACAATCTCTTCTGGCTGAGCTGGCCAGGCGCCCCCAGAAGTATTCAGGCTTTAAAAATCAAATGAATTGGTCAAGTTCTTACCAGAGCTCTGATTCCATTTTCAAATGCACCAAGACTGCCCCCACCTTTTCCTCATCGTACTTCATGGCGCTGAGCCCTTAGTAGCGTGCGTATGTCGTAGGTTTTAATTCACCAGGTGTGTCTTGGACTGCGTGTGTCTCAGCCAAGGCTTTGGGCAAGAATGTCAAGAGTACATTTTCAAGTAACGCTGTTTAGAAATGCTGACAGAATAAGCGGTGCGTTCAAGGCCGTGTGGGCAAAAGTGGCCTATCGGAGGGGCTGCTTTGCAACAGTGGGAATACCACTTTGCCAAACATTAGCCAAGTATCTACCCTATTGTCATCCTTTACACAAGGCAGGCCTTTTACTATTAGGCAATGTCTTCCTGGAAAGACCTTCTCTCTAAAATCAAAGTGCACTCTTTTTATTAGGTATTGCCAAACAAATATGTCCAGTGTTCTGGTATAGACAGGTCTCCATAAAGCCCTGCTGAGGGCCCCTGGTGGCTGTGAAATGGGCTGAGTACACGGGCCACACTGGGCCTTTTAGATGCGGCAGTGTATACATGTGTCCGTGGAAACGGTGCTGTGTGCATTCAGCAGGTTGCTGGTAACTTTTATTGCTGTTACCCATTTTTGAAAGGTGTCTTCTCAATGCAAAATTCCTGTGGGTCAGTTTAAACCCCTCAATGTCTAGCACCTTCCTAAATCTTTCCTGCTGTCTCTGAATTTTCTGGCTTCAGAGGTGTGTGTGTGTGTGTGTGTGTGTGTGTGTGTGTGCGCGCGTGCACGCGCGCGCGCGCGCGCACACACACATTGGGGGTAAAAAAAGGGAGTACTTTTTCTTGGATTTAGAAGTTTATTTTGATAGCATCCAATAAGTGGCTCCTTTATTTATTATACATGTGAACCCTGTTAAGATTCGGTGAACATAGATTATTTTCCAAACTCATGAATTGTTTTGCCTTGGAAATTCAGTGCATACCCCAATGGACTCTTTACAGGCATTTGAAAACCAGCATGTGATGAATTTTCGCCTGTGACAGTCTTAAAAAAGTAGCTGCTCCCTTATTATAATTCATTTAAATAGCTCTGCATGTCTTAAGTTCTCATTCTGAGCGGTCCAATTAATTTTCTGTGTGGGGCGTGAGTGTGATGGATTATTTAATGCAACCACAGCAAGTACTCTACTAGTTGGGGCTCTTCATATTTTTTCACACGTTAGGACTATATTGGGAGGAAATCCTCAACCCTGAAACCTGGAGACACCTGGGTATCTCTTTGTTAATTATGTGTCTCAGCACCAAAGGCCTGCTGTGAACTTGTTAAGTCAGTGAAGAGGGAGTTTTGTTTTTGGTTGTAACAAAGGTGTTTGCAGAAAACTGAGCCTTAGCAACCTTCTTCTTTGACTAATGAGATCTAAGATATTCTGCAGCTTCACAGCTCCTAAACTCTTATGCACAATCCCCCTTCCCCCCACTTTTTGTTAGATTTATCTGTTGACCAAGGGTTTCAAAAATGCCCAAAGAAACTTTTAGCAGTTTCTGGATGAGGAAGTTGTTTGAAGACTGTTTCCCTTCCGCCTTCTCTAAATAGTCTTTTAATAGCGCACACCCTTCTTGTGTGGCAGTAACATTCTCCCTACTTATTAATTGCCAGGAAGGAAGAATGATCAGGAATATATACGATTATGTAATTATTTGCATACGTGCAGTCGACAATCCTAGTTTAGTCAAGTTCCTTAACTCCATTTTACCTGAAAGCCCCACCTCCCCAAGGCCACGTTGGCATCTGTCTTAGATGAAGACTTAACTTCTCAGCACAGGCAGCCAAGAAGCAGCAATGGCCAGCTCCTGGGCCAGTTCATTTCCTGTGATTGGTGGTGTTTGATCTGCTCATCATTCTACAGCCCTTTATTTATTGTACATACTTACCATTGACAAGTGCACATGTCTTCAGTATACCCAATTCCTGAGTTCCTGAGATTGGGATTTTTTTTTTTCCAGACCCCTCATCTTGCATGGAACACGGAAAGCAATAGCAGAAGGAACAGTAGCAGTGAATCCTTGTAAACCTCTGTAAAAATTAAATCACACTGATTGGCAGAGCGAGTCAAAGGGTAGTACCTGTTCAGGATTAGTTTTCAATGATACTGCATCTCTTGGTCTTTAGGAGGGAGAGCTATGGTCTCTGAAAAGCACATTTTTGTTCTGTGGCTGAAGGAACAGGGTGTGGGTGAACTTTGGGCTCTATTAAAAAACAAATCCTTCCAGGGATACCTGGTGGCTCAGTTGCCTAAGTGTCCAACTCTCGATTTTGGCTCAGGTCATGAGCTCAGAGTTACCAACTGTTTGTGGGTTCAAGCCCCATATTGGGCTCCCCACTGATGATGCAGAGCCTGCTTGGGATTCTCTCTCTCTCCTTCTCTCTCTGCCCCTCCCCTGTATGCACTCTCTCTCTCATAAAATAAAAAAACTTAAAGCCCTCTAAACCCTCCTGTCGTAACCACAAGCAGAAGCTAGTTGGTATATGGGAGGGAGATACTCTATGTGTCGAGCTGCTGTGCAGTGATGCGTCTTTGGCATTTCTCTTGACTCTCAGGGCTGCATCACTATATAAAGATCACTTTTATCACTTTTATCAGAAACGATTAGTCTATATTGGGATGAGTGGCTACACATCCCAGTATCATAAGGTCAAACAGCGTCTAACAGCTGCACAGAACATGCTGGACAAGAAAATCTGAAGTTTGAGGATCACTTGCCATTACCCTTTGTGACTTATCATAGCCTGAAATTATCCAGCGTGAACTCCCATTGTTTCCTCTTGGTCGACAACCCCTTGAAATCCACTTATCCCTTTGCTTCTCCTCAGTATAACTACAGCTGGTATATTTGCTCAGTTTTTGGCTGTCATGGATTTTATAAATCATTCTTCATCACGGGTACCCCCTCTTGGAATGTAAACTCCCAAAAGCTACAAAAACTTATGCCTCATAGAATCTTGAATAGTTGATAGAAAAAGACTTGGGTTGATACTGAATGATACTGTTTATTGGCCACACTGATTTTTCTGTGGTGTAGCAATCTTCTTGATTCAAAAGTTTTTGTCTTTTGTAGGTGGCTTTATTATTTTCACTTTCCCATAACAGAATGGATGTTTTTCGTTTATTTTTTAAAGTAAACTCTACCCCCAATGTGGGGCTTGAACTCAAGACCCTGAGATCGAGAGTGCTCTACCCATGGAGCCAGCCAGCCGCCCCTGTGTTTTTAGTTTAGTAAAACTTTTCAGATGCACATGACGCCTAGGCCATTGCAGGAACCTCACAGGTGGAAATGAAGCCGCACTTGAGCCAAACTCTTCCCTCCTGGACTTGATGAATGATAATGGAGCTTGATTGTCCTACATTTTATCTTCCAGGTGATCATTTGAAGATCTGTCCTCAGGGTTATACCTGCTGCTCTCAGGAGATGGAGGAGAAATACAGCGTGCAAAGTAAAGACGATTTCAAAAGTGTGGTGAGCGAACAGTGCAATCATTTGCAAGCTGTCTTTGCTTCCCGTTACAAGAAGTTTGATGGTAGGTATTGGAACTCTGGTCCAAGTGAGCATCAGTATGTGCTTTGTTCTTGAATTGGTTTCATACCTTTTATTCAAGTCACATTTTAGAGGTGACAGTTCAGTTTGTCCAATTGCTTTTTCAGAGCTCCTCTGTCTTCTCCCAAGACATTCTCCTTGTTGGATCCTAAGGGCAAGTTAGCCCTTCAGGTTCGTTGCTAGAATCCTTCTGGATGCACTAGAATGTGTATGGTAGGCATTTTGGAAATATGGTCACAAGGAGCCAAAAAAGAGATTAACATAGTTTAATTTAAAGGCTTTCATTCATTTTCTTGGGTGAACACAAAATAGTGTTGTTGACGCAAGTCACTTAAGAAAAAAAAAAACAAAACTCCCTAATAAAAAGCAGGCATCTGAAAACTTACAATAACCAGAGAGATTCTGCAGTTGCTGGATTTCCAATTCAGTTTCAAACTGGATTCCTCAGAGACCACTAGAATTCCTAGAAGCCCTGTGGTACACGGCTAGGATTAAAACCCAGCTCTTGGGTTTCCATGCAGCGATGACCCAGAAGTAGCTACTATATTTATAATTGTTGTTAAGCTGGGCCTCATCCCTTAGCTGGCACTTTGGCGTAGTCTGTCCATGTAAAGCCATGACCAAACCCATTTCAGTCCCCTGTGCCAAACGTAAACTCAAATGCACACTCTCTTTTAATAGTGAAGAAATAGCCAATATGGTCCAAATAAGAGGTGCTCCAATCATATCCGAAGCAATGTTACAGATAACAGACTTTAAAAAACTATGGGGTATGGCATCCAAAACTCCTCAGGATTCTTTCCTCTGGTCCTCTTACTCAGTTTGAAGATTATTATGAAGTAGATTTAATTTTAATAGGAATGGTTTTCTTTGTGCCTGTTTTAAAGGCCATTCTAATTACATAGTACCTTTGAAGCATGCTTTTCTTGACATTATGTGTGGTGAAGAAGTAGAAGGCAGATTTTCGAGATGTGAAATGTCTTTGAGTATTTCTGCAAAGGGCTTGTTACCATGGTGAGAAGTTGGACAAAATTAGATTTATATAGCTGATAAGGCAGTCCCCAGCCAAAGAACAGGTTGTATTTCAAATGTTGGCTTTGAGATTTGTTATTTGAAACTTATAACCGATTTAATAAGTGTTGGGTTCTCAGGCTAGACCATGAGAGCATATTTAATTTGTAATGTAGTTGAACTGAAGTTTTCCCTACGTAGCATACCATTTTTCATACCCATTTTACCAACAGTTGCTGCGCAAAAATTGTGTTCAGTATTAATTTTATCTCCTCCTTTTCCTGGATGGATGGAAATGTTTTTATATCTTTATTTATCCTGTTTATTAGTCCATACCCCACTCAATGCATACGTTGTAACTGTAAAGAGAACTTAACAACATGTTAACACCACGCGAAGATGGGTGTTGATGTCAAAAGACATCATTAGACCACCTTTGTCTCTTGGTCACTAAATTATTAGTATAATTATTAAAAAGACTGGTATTTGCTTGACTATGCCATTTCTCATTCAACACAGTAACTCAAGCATTTTCTTTAACTTTGAGGACAATACCTAGAAAGATAATCAGATAGCCATCTTTGAGAACTTGAGCTGCTGACACCAAAAAAAACAAAACAAAAAAAACAAAAAAAACAAACCTTGAGGTTTTATAATGGCATTTAACAGGAAAAAATCCTGCTCTTTACAAATGGCTAGCCTGTTGCTAGCATGATGGAGTTGGAGATAAAGCGGTTTTCAAGTTCCGCCACCTCCAAGTTGCCGCATTTCCTGTTAGACCTATCTCTTCCTGGTATGAAGCCCACAGACATTAGTGACCTCTCTCGCCTGCAGGACTGCTCGTTTAGTTATTCTTTCCCCTTCTTAATCCTCATGGTTTTATAGCATTACTCATGTGATCCCAGCATGTAGTTTTTAAGAAGCCATACAGAGAAACACTACCAGTAAGTGTTAACATAATTTTTTTTTTTAAAAAAGGTTGGAAAAACAGTTTCTCTTGCCCATCCCTACCAGGTTTCACATTCAATAAATGTTTTAATAATACTGTTCCTTTATCAGCTTCAAAACTGGTCGTGAAAATGCTTAATGAAACTCTAGTTTCTTCTGACTTCAGCTTCAACTATGGCATAGACAATAAAGGTAGTGAGAACAGATTAAAATTCTTTTGGGGGAATAGTAGTTGAAATGTGTTTGGTCTGGGGATCAGAACAAATCTGGGATATGTTGCCTATTTCCTCCAAGTTAGGTTTTCTGAGATAATAAAATGCTTTTGTATGGTAAAACTTTAGTTGACTGCTATCCAACAAACCATAAGCCTCATGTGGGTGCTGCATTTGTTGACTGATTGATTTTTAAGGATGGCCTTTAGGAACTGCCAGCACTCCTCAGGCCTCAAGATAATGGTGAGTAAAATCGTGTAGGGGTTGTGTTGACACTCAGAAATCCAAGGGCAGGGTGCTTTGCTCAGAGAATTGTCTGAGTCATTGTAAAAGACAAGCCTGAGGTTCTTGAGAGAATGGAAGAGAGGAGGTTGGACTGAGCAGTAGGATAGCAGCTGGAGAACCATGATGGGGCTGCAAGGTGGTGTAAAGAAGGTGAGAATAAGTCCTGAGGAAATAGGAAAGGGACACATGGAAACCTACAAGGTCAAGCAACTTCAAAGGGAGTACCTTTTGCCATCTCTAAGCTTACGATAGAAATTTAGGGGCGCCTGGGTGGCTCATTCGGTAAGCGTCCGACTTCGGCTCAGGTCATGATCTCATGGTTCGAGAGTTTGAGACTCACAGCGGGCTCTGTGCTGACAGCTCTGAGCCTGGACCCTGCTTTGGATTCTGTGTCTCGTTCTCTCTCCGCCCCTCCCCAACTCACGCTCTCTCTTTCTTCATCTCTCAAAAATAAATAAATATTAAAAAATTAAATTTAAAGTGGTGACTCTAAGCGCAGGCAACTTAAAACCTTTAGTCCTGTTTATGAGATACCCACTTGTTTCTAAGACAGGAACAATTGCTTGTTATAAACTTTTCAACAAAAATAAGGTTTTTTGTAGGCTTTAGGGGATTAGCCTTCTTTAACCAGAAACCATCCCATCGTCCCATCGTCCCAAGTTTCCATCATTCCGCCTCGGGAAGCTCCGGAGTTCAGGTGCCAAAGGTGGCATTTCGAAGCCAGTTCCCTTATCCCTAAAACGCTTTTTTTGTTCTACATGTTTAGTTTTCTATTGTTTGCCCATCTGAAGAGGTTATACAGTCTGTAAATTCATTTTTTAAGAATTTATTTATTTAGGTCGAGAGAGAGAGAATTTATTTTGAGAGGGAGAGAGAAAGAGACAGAGACTCTAAAGCAGGCTCCACGCTGTCAGCACACAGCCCAACACGGGGCTCGATCCCACGAACCGTGAGATCATGGCCTGAGCCGAAATCAAGAGTTAGTCACTTAACTGACCAATCCACCCAGGCTTGGTAAATCCTATTTTAAGTTGTAAACTGTGTGCAGGTGTGTGTTCTCATGCCTGAGTGACGTACAGAAGGACACTTTGTTTAGGCAGCATCTCTCCCCAACAGAATTCGTGGGTTTCTCACATTTTAAACTGGCACATCTGAGTCTAAGGTCCCATCTTTTTATTTTTCTACACTATAATCTTCTCTATCCACTCTTTAACTTAGGATGTACCAGAAATCTATCCTTAGGCTAGACAGCCGGGAAGCGACAGTGACAGAGCTGGCTGCTCCCCCTCTTGGCGAGTTCTGGGGCAAGGAAAAAAAAATTTGGGGTGTTGGGGGGAAGAACTGCTAATTAACATATTTGAATTGGCTGTCTCATGAATATGCTAATCAGATGCTCAGTTCAGGGGGCTTTGAAAGAATTGCCAGGCAGAGGAATAGAAATAATAGAAGTGGGGCATAATCCATGTTTCGGGACCACAACATAAAGGCCCACCCCAAAATGTTGCGTTTTGTGAGAGACTAGTTGTTTTTAAAAGAAGCATAGTTCAAACAACCCAAATAGATCAAGAAGATTAGAGCTGCCGTGTTAAAGATATCTCTGATTCACATAGTAAAAATGATGTCAACAAGTACACGAGTATATTTTCGCCTAACTTCCCGAATCAAATGGTTCGCATATTGAAGAAATCTTAAGGAAATAGAGAGGTTGTTTGATGCTAGTCCATTGCGAAAACTCCATTGATTCATCATTTTAGGAGCAAATGGAGTAACTCAGGGAGACAGAGCACACTGAATTGTCAGCCTGGTTCTGCTGTGAACCCACTGTGACCAGGGGCAATTAACTGGGTCTCAGTTTTCCCATCCATAAAATGAGGGGGTTGAGCTGGATGTTCTCTAAAGACCCTTTCAATTCTAAAAATTCTGTGACTCTTCTAAACATGTGACTAGACCAGCTGCTTTAGTGAAAGGTCTTACAAGATGTTAATTAGCCGCCTGTCTGGTACCCTCTATTTTCCTGCTATGATTTCTTAACTCCACTACTTTCCCGAGGTCTTTGAAAACCCTCCCATGAGCCTGAAGCTTGTTAACTCGAATAATAGTAGAAATTTTCTGAATTAGCTTAAAACGCACATAAAAGAAATAATTGTCTGTCCCATCTATCTGCATGGGCCAAGTGCAAATCAAAGTGGCCACCCTTTCCTTAAGCCCTCACGCCCCCTTGTTTTCTATCATTTCACAAAAGCAGGACATGTCGCGCTCTGCAGATTTAGCCAAATCTGTGTTTTAATCACTGACTGGAAATTTCCCAGAGTTCATACTGGCCATTGCTTCATTAGGCCTGTCGGAAAACCAGCATGGAGATGCAGGGAGTTGATGGCATTAGAATTCACATGCCCATGAAAACAGTGACCTAGGTGGGAGGAGGCTGGCCATTCACCTTAAAAGGCAGATACGTCTAACCAAGCTTCATGGCCATTAGCTAAGCTGAAATTTCTGGGATTGCCCTGACCTCTGGTTTTAACTATTTTTTCAGTTACATGGTTTTATTATTTTCCTTTGCACATCCACATTCACTTTAACTAAAGACCCCCTGGGAGGTTTTTATGTTAAAAAAAAAAAGCATCTTGGGCACCTGGGTGGCTTAGTCAGTTGAGCTTCCAACTTCAGCTCAGCTCAGCTCGCTGTCTGTGGTGGGTTCAAGCCCCACATTGGGCTCTGTGCTGATAGCTCAGAGCCTGGAGCCTGCTTCGGATTCTGTGTCTCCCTCTCTTTTGTCCCCTCCCTCGTTTTCTCTCTTGCTCTCTCAAAAATAAACAGGAGGGGCACCTGAGTGGCTCAGTTGGTTGAGCATTCCACTTTGGCTCAGGTCATGATCTCATGGTTCGTGAGTTCGAGCCCTGCATCAGGCTCTGTGCTGACAGCTCAAAGCCTGAAACCTTCATTGGATTCTGTGACTCCCTCTCCTCCTGCCCCTCTGCTGTTCGTGCTCTGTCTCTTTCTCTCAAAAATAAATAAACATTAAAAATTAAAAAAAAAATAAACAGCAAAAAAAATTGTTTTAAAAAAGTCTTAAATATCCTCAAAATAAACGTGTCGACGAAATGTCTAACTTACCTACAACTTAGGGTTGCTTTTCCATCCTCACCTCAGATTTCATCCGGTATGACATTTTTAAGAAATGTGTTGCCTTTTTAAACCTCTCTGCAGTGGACAACATCTCACAGCCACAAAACTACAGAGAAAGACCTGAGGCCTTCTGGCCATCCCGCAAATGTAGCGCTCTTTTCCAGCTCATAATGGTAATGGTCTTTGATTTTGTTGGAAAGTCCTACTCCCCTTTCCTTTACAATTCTATTTTCTTTTCCTTCCATGTGAAGGAGACTAAAATGCCCAGCATTTTTGCTAACTCTTTTATAATCTCTCTGTGAAACTTGATGAAAAAGAGCCACTGCCAGCTTACTGTAATCAAATCAAGAGCTCAGACAAAACACACACATTTCTGTATTGACAAAGGTTTTCTGCCTTTTGAGTTGTTATCTGAAGTGTGACCAATTGTGGCCGTAGCATTGGTGCTCTGGTCCGATTGCAAATACTTGTGCAGCGTCCAAGGAGCCCTCCGCCTGGGGCGCCTTCGCCACGGGTTCTGCCATTAGCTTTGACTTCTTTAGAAGTCATGGCAGCCGCAAGAAGCAGCTGATCTGTTTGGAGGCAAGTAAATAAATGGAAGAGCTTCAGCTGAACTGCTTTTGTCTAGTTTGTTGGTTCATTGCACTCTGAGCCTGGGAGTTTAGAACGCTGTTGTTCCTCTCTGCCCACCCTCTTTCGGGGCGGCTGTCTGTCCAGGCAAAGAAAAGGGCGTATTTGATCTAGCACTGACTCCCAACTGATTGACTGGGAGAATTCTCAAGCCAGCCAGGCCTTTCTTATTTACTGTCCCTTCCTGTCTCCGTCCCCCCTTCCCTTGAAAGAATTAGCAAAGCAATCGAAACTCTCGAAATAAATATGACCCAGATGGGGTGCCACGTGAGCACACCTTTACTGTAGGTCAGTCTGTCAGAAGTTTCGATACATTCATGCCCTTTGGTTTAGTAATTCTACTTTTAGGTATTTATCTCAGGGAAAGAAAGGTCTGCATGCAGGTGTATGTACAAGGACGCTCATCGCAGCATTATGTATAATAATGAAAACCTAGGAAATCAGTCGCAATGTCCCATAATGATTCCGATATGGTGTCATATATACGCAGTTGTTACAAAGTGATGTTTCTGTTTAAAAATTTTTTTTAATATTTATTTTTGAGAGAGCACAAGCGTGAATGGGGGAGGGGGAGAGACAGACAGAGACAACAGAATCTGAAGCAGGCTCCGAGCTGTCAGCACAGAGCTGGATGTGGGACTTGAACTCAAGAACTGCAAGATCATGACCCGAGCCAAAGTTGGATGCTTAACTGACTGAGCCACCCAGATACCCCACAAATGATGTTTCTGAAGAATCTTTAATGACATAGGAAATGCTAACCATTCAGTGTTATCTGACAACAGGGTACAAATACGGTATGATCTTAACCATGTAATACATATGGTCATAGGATAAAAGAGGCGATTTGATAAACCATTGTTGTTCTCATTGAGTGGTGGGATTATGGGCAATGTATTTATATTTTCTTCATACCTTTCCATACTTTTCAAATTATAATAACTTGAAAGGAATACTTGATAGGAAAGAAGTTTTTTATGAAAAATATAAGAAGTGCTTTGATGGTGTCTTAAGAAAATGTTTTTATTTTCTCCTGAAGTAGATCATTTGTAGACAGTAGAAAAATGCATGGAAACCTCCAGCAATTAAATTAAATGAATAGAATAAAGGGAAATAAAGTAATTTTTGGATATAGAAAGGTATAATATCTTCCTAGCTATAAAATGTCACTGAATAATTTGATCAAAATTGAGCAATGTCTATTGAGAACAGTTACCTCGTCTTTTTTGGGGGACAGGTAGATGCAAATTGGCATCATAACTGCTTATGCTATTTTTTATCCTGATTTTTCTCTTGATAGTAGGTCACGAGCACCTAGACTGTATGATAAGGTTTATATATGAGGCCATACATTAGATCCACACAGTGGTTCGTGTATGGAAGTTACTCTCCTGGGGTAACTTCCACATCCCCTCCGCCTTCTCTGGGCACTTGAATGAGCAGGAACGTGGGTGTTAAAGGGAACTGGCCGGTGCTGGGTAGACCGTTAGTATGGATGGAATGAAGTCCTGTACAAAGGGCCTTACAGTATTTACAGTATTTGGCCCGTGTCTCTGGCTACGGTAGCATAAGACAGGGGCCATGAGAGATCAACATAAGGAGCTTTAGCATTCGAAATGTATTAACGAAGATTAATTAAGAAGATTAACCTACTGTGGCAGGATCCCTAGCACCTTTTCATATGTTCACAGCCCCTAGTAAGGTAGGGAAACCTAGTAAGGTAGAGGAAAGTGCCTGCTGAAAACTTTAAAGTACAGAGACTACTGAAAAAGCAAGATAGAGGAGGAGATGGTCAAAGACCAAAGTTTCAGTTTGGTTTCAGTCTGTAAGATGCTCTTTAATTTCCTTTTTCTCTTACATTTGTAGATGCTTCTGTTAGCCATTCTTTATTAAATGCGTGATCTTGGGTGAAGGGGTGAATAGACCTCTCAGAGTTTTCTTAACAGTGTGAAAAGTATGATTTGTAGCACTCACAGGCTTCTTTTTCTCAGGAATTTTGTCGAAGTGGTAACTTAATGTTTGCACACCATAGCAGGGCTGTGAAATACAGTCTTTATAGTAAAAAGGAAATTAATCCATCTATGTAAAAAGCAGCTTCCTAATAATATAAATACAAGCTGGTAATTTATAGCACCAAGCCAAATGGATTGAATAGAAAGGGCTTCCAATCTCTGTAGGTCCTGGGTTAGTTCTAGAATGTTTTCTAGCTCATTAATCAATATCCAGTCAGTTGTTTATAATGGAGTAACTAATGGCATTTAATAGCAGAACCGGGGGCATTTTGACCTGTTTCAAGAATTTTGAATGTTTATTTGATGCAAGACAAGTGGCTGGAGACACAAGTACATGATGTTCCTCTTCGCTCTTTTAAAAGACAGGATATTTATGTAGGAAACTTTTATATGGAAAAGTTGCTTTCTCATTCTAGTTTTTCCCATACTAAAGTGATACTCCTGACACTGAGGATAATCGCATTTTAGAGCTGGAAAATACTTTCAGTAACCTAGCTTTATGTACCGAGCAGGCTTCAGGAAAAGAAGGCGGCGTGCAAATGAAATAACATGGGGAGGCTTCGGGACTGACCTGCCGCTTAATTCCTAACTTTCCTTTACCCGGTTCTTGGTTTAATCTAATGCCCTGATCTGTGTTTATCTATGTGTGATGTGTGTGATACCCTCTTCTAATATAATACAAAACCTCTTCCATGGGTTGAGGTTTCTCCCTTTGGTGGGTTTCACTCAGTGACAGCTGCCACCCTCCTAGATGTCTGGGATGTCTCAGAGCATTTGAAAGCCAGAGCCATTAAGCATTTCCTTTGACTAAATTGCTTCCAGTTTTATAAGGCCTTGGGTCTTCCTGACCGATCTCCAGCAGCGTTGGCTTTATTTACGTACCCTGAGCTGGATACTACTTGACTCTGCCAGGAAAGATAAAAACCACTCTTAAAAGATTTTTTAAGTGATTGTAGATAGGAAGAAACTCCAAAGGTGACAATAATAGCCATGCGCATTTTACCAGAAGTTTCCATTTCTTGAGCGTCTCTTCCGTGCTGGATGAGGCAGCAGAAGATGAGAGAAGTTAGATCTTTTGTCCATTCAAGGTCACACAGCTCATAAATGAGAGGTCCACACTTTTCCCACTGTGTCATGCCAGGTTAGATAGGTAGCATGTTACAGTGTTTATTTCCACCCCCAGGTTAAGCGCTCTTTCATGAGCCCTAGGAGCAGCTTAGCTTGATCCATAGAACATAAACACTTAAGCCTCCTCTCTGACTCTGTCTTTCAGACACTGGTAGCATCACTTAAAACACACTCCCTGCCCAGCACTTTTCATGAATACAAGCAGTTGCCACAGGGGAGTCTAATTCCAATAAGTAAGCTTCTGGTCGTTGTGGAATTCTGGTTGACGCTGCTCTAGCTGGTTCTCTCTACGCCACCAAGTGTCTTAGAATTGGCTTCAGGCATAATGATGAAGAAGGAATGATTGCTAGGCTGACACGGTTCTTCTTTAGCAGTTAAGGTCTGACCCTGATCCTAATTCTGAATAATGGGGAAAAAGTGGAGATGAGCATTACAACCATTTACGACGTTGCTGTTGATGGCTGTGGACCAGGACCTGAATGTCTAATTCATGTTCTTGTCCTCACTGTAGAAGGAAGGATCCTAGGAAGGAAAGGGGAAGAGGGGATGTGAAGGAATTATACAAAAACCAACGAAAGCTGCTAGTTTGATAGCAGGAGCAGATGTAAAAGCTTTTTCTCCCCTTTTCTCTTTTTTCCTCCTTAGAGAAAATTATTATGCTTTGGTTGATATTGTACCAAATTGGTATGGATTTTAATGTTTATTTATTTGAGAGAGAGAGAGAGAGAGAGAGAGAGAGTAGGGGAGGGACAGAAAGGGAGAGAGAGAGAATCCCGGTCAGGCTCCACGCTGTCAGTGCAGAGCTCAACGTGGGGCTCAAACTCACGAACTGTGAGATCATGGCCTGAGCTGAAGTTGGACACTTAACTGCCTGAGCCACCCAGGTGTCCCTTAGTATGGATTTTAGAATTTAAACTATGCCTGCCATCCTTACAAGGTCTCTGAGGCAAAAGGCATAGGCCACATAGTCCAACTGAACAGGACCAGTAAGAAGAAGTCTAAAGAGAAATGAATTTGGGTTCTTTGGATCCCTTGACTTTTGTTCTGTTAACTTCCATAGGTGAAAGAGATGAATATTTTAAAACTTGCTATATGAAACGAAGGGTTAAGGATTTTATAGATACTTAAAAAAATCTCGGGGGCACAAAAAACCCATGTGTGGGGCGTTGGCAGTATAGTGAAGGTGAATTGGATGAAGGAAGTTTGTCTTTCTGGAAACGCTGATTAGAGTCTGATTAGGCAAGAAGGTTAAAATGCATGGTAAAACAGTATGCTTTGATTTGAGCCGATAATAGCTACTCAGTAAATACTTGTCAAATTGCACAGCCATTAGGAGGGATTAAATTATCAGATTTTAACTTGTTATATCAGTTTTATAGAATTTCTATATATAGCCCACTCAAATGATCTTTATATTTGCAACTTATGTAGCCACACTAAAGAGTCTTTAAAGTGTGAAGGAAAGGAAATGAATTTTCTGAACAATCAAAGGAATTAGAATTTAATATGTATGTAGCGCCAAGCTAATCTCTTAAAGTTTAAATTAACATGACACACAGCACAAGTGCTCACACACACACACACACACACACACACACACACCCTTTCTAGACCAAATTTGAGTCATGGGAAACAAAGTAAGGTCCATGACAGTATTAGACAGAGGGCATGCTGGTTTGAAATCAGTTCTCCTCTTAATTAGATCATTTCTCTTATACTCCAAAGCGATGTTATACGGAGCTGCACCAGCCCATAGGTTCTTGATCTGAATGAGGAACTCTAAGACTTTTGTTTTTTTCCATAAAATGTTCAGTGTCTGAACATTTCATTGACCTGGAGCACGTTGAAGCCTAAACAATGGACTCTGACATTTTATGGATGTTTTAAATTAAAGCACCTTTGAAATGCCACTCTGCCCCTACCCTTAAAAAGCCTGTATGACTCTAGATGCCATTCACCAGAAATGCGAGTATTCAGAGTTACTTATTAAGTGAGTCATCAAAGCACAAGTCAAATAATTTTCAACATCCTACTTCTACACTAAATGGTGTGTGCCCATTTTATGAGCAATATAATAAAAATCCAATAGTAAGGAAGGACCTGTGGTTACCTTTGGAATCTTCTCTTTTGGACCATGAAATATTAATAGCACTGGATTGACAGAAGGCTTGCATTTTGATCTCAGTGACCAGGCCTTATTTTTCCAGCATGTGGAAGCTATATGTGCAATTCCCTGGACATGTACTAACACAACTCCATGTGCCTTGTTTATGTCCCCGATGAGCCAGCACCACTTGGCAAAGATGCTGCCTATTCAAGCAAGGTATGGGAAGTGGACCCGATGATGGTTTCAGGTCTCTTCATATGCACGACTCCCCAGCTTTGAATTCTAGAAAAGTGCTACCTGTATCTGCACACTTAGTAGAGACTTCCAGACAAAAACATTGATCCCCCGAAAACATCATAAATCATACCCAAGAATGCAAGAAAAAAATTAAAAAACCCAATTCATTGGAAAGACATTTTCCTCTAATTAAAACACTTAACCCATATGCTTCATATTAGCACAGCCCTGAGCTGGTGTTGATTGCTATTGAGAGGTAAGTGGTGCTCAAACGTTAGCGCAAGCAGGGTTGCAGATGGTTGGGCTCCATCCTCAGGGTCTCTGATCCAGTGGGTTTAGGGTGGGGCCCAAGAACTTGGCATTTCTAACAAGTATCCTGGTGATGTGGTGTTGATGCTTGCCTGTCTTGGGGCCACACTTGATTGTCAAGTGTGATTAGGAGAGAATCACTAAACCTCTCTTAGGAGAGAATTAGAGGCCTCTCAGGTACCTGATTGGAGTAATGGTTTTCATATAGTTCCCCTAGCTCCTTGCATAACTTTCTGGTCTAGTTCCAGGGGGAGAACGTTGGTAAAAATGCCAAGCTGTGCACTTGTAATGGAGGTGAGGAGTTGACTTGGCCTCTCAACTTTCCTTTTTAACTCTTCGGAGAGAATCATTTTCCTTTCTCTCCTTGAAGAAAGCCCAGGAAATACAAGATAAGTGGTAGTAGAAAGAAAAACTCAACAAAAGGAAAAGGAAAAAGCTATTCTCTGTGCAAAACTACCCTACAGACAAAACACACATAGTTTGAAAAGCTGGAATGTAGGAGACCGTGGACTTCAGCCTCAAGCATCAAGCAACTGTGTGTGGTGATGAGTTAGAGACATAGATATGGAATCTCTTGGAAATCAGCTAAGTCACACACACCTCTTCCAAAAGGCTTCTGTGTTTCCAGTCCAAGTTTTGAGAAACTATTTGGAAGCAGCTTTCAGCCTCTGATAGGCCCACCCAACATGAGAAGATAATGGTTTTGTCGCACTATTGAGTTTTGATTAGATTGTTAATGTTCTTCTGGCTTTGAAGGAGGCACCATATTTTCTTTTATGCTCCATGTTTGCTTGGAGGCACTTTTTTTGGTTAAGTTTATTTATTTATTTTTGAGAGAGGGAGAGGCAGAGAGGGGCACACACAGAGAGAGAATCCCAAGGAAGCCCTGCACTGTCAGCACAGAGCCCAGTGTGGGGCCCGAACTCACAAACTGCAAGAGCATGGCCTGAACCAAAACCAAGAGTCAGATGCTTAACCAACTGAGCCACCCAGGTGCCCCTGGAGGCACTTTCTTAATTGATGTCCTTATATTTTGCTTCGGTATTTAGTACATTTCCTGCTTTATAAACTTGAAGTCGTGACGTGTTTATTTTTATACCAACCATAGATGCTTGAAGAATTATTGGTACAGATGCACCATTAGCTCTTCTCTTCTTTGACCTGCCTAAGAAAAGCTTCAGGAGAAACTAATTTGCTATGTGAACCTAAGAGATTAATATCTTTAACTTTCAGGCCAAAATATAAATCTGGAATAACCAGGTATTCTTATTTATTCTCTTCAGTAGTTTTCCCTGTTGTCTTATAAAATACACCAGATCTATGGTTGAATCTGTTAGACATTTCTCTCTCTCCCCCTCCCCACCAAGAATCTCATGATGTTACCATATGAATCTTTCAAGAATCCAAGGTCAACTTGGATACCCCAATTTGTGCTAATGTCACAGGGAACACCTGTGAACTTATTTTCAGAAAATCTCAGTGCTAGCTTTTAGGGTATTTCGTTATGTTTCTTGTCCGCTAACATTTCCCAGGTAGTGTTTTGCATGTCATGTAGATGTAAGGAGAAAAGGAAAAATAAATTGTGTCCAAGCAAAACAACATGTTTTGAAAACACCTGTCCACTGATATCAGATTTCAATTAGGAGGCATCATTGGCTTTGGTTTAGAGTCTTATGGTAAGAAAGTTCTGGCAAACCTCGCTTTAGACTTCATGTACCCATTTTTATCTGGTTCTTTATTTACCTTGTGACTGAATGGGAGAAATGTCTGGATGTGTGTGGATTTTATATTGACTTCCGAGAAGTTCTTGGTCTGAAATACTCTTTTTCTTCCCCCTTCGTGACTTGTGACCTAGGTTTCCTTTCATTGACAAACGATTAGCAATGCCACATCCCCCAAAATAAATCCACCTTCTATATGAGCGTGTTTTTCCAATTTAATTGTGATAATTTTTTTCAGTCTTCAAATTGACCTGAAGAGCTCTCCGTTGTTTAGTTACTAAAGCCCTTTCTTTCTTTTTCTTCTTTTTTTTTGTTTTGTTTTTAGAATTCTTCAAAGAACTGCTGGAAAATGCAGAGAAATCCCTGAATGACATGTTTGTGAAGACATATGGCCGCTTATACATGCAGAATTCTGAGCTATTTAAAGATCTCTTCGGAGAGCTGAAGCGCTACTATGTGGCGGGAAGCGTCAACCTGGAGGAAATGCTAAGTGACTTCTGGGCTCGCCTTCTGGAGCGGATGTTCCGCCTGGTGAACTCCCAGTACCACTTTACAGATGAGTATCTGGAATGTGTGAGCAAGTACACCGAACAGCTGAAGCCCTTCGGAGATGTCCCTCGGAAACTGAAGCTGCAGGTCACTCGTGCGTTTGTAGCAGCCCGTACTTTTGCTCAAGGCTTGGCAGTCGCAAGAGATGTAGTGAGCAAAGTGTCCGTGGTAAGTGCTGGTTGCATCCTGTGTTTTTGTTTTGTATTGTTTCATTTTATGTATCTATCTATCTATCTATCTGTCTATCTAATGTTTATTTATTTGTTGTGAGAGAGAGAGAGAGAGAGAAAGAGAGCATGGGCAAGCAGGGGAGGGCCAGAGAGAGAGAGAGAGAGAGAGAATCCCAAGCAGGCTCCACTCGGTCAGCACAGAGCCCCACATGAGGCTTGATCTCACAAACCTTGAGATCATGTCCTAAGCTGAAATCAAGAGTCTGATGCTTAACCGGCTGAGTCACCCAGGCACCCCATGTTTCATTAAAAAAATTTTTTTTTATGTTTTATT
>CM053579.1:16456682-16582692 GCA_028646485.1 Cryptoprocta ferox
CTATTGTTGAAAGTACCGCTACGAACATTGGGGTCCATGGGCCCCTATGCATCAGCACTCCTGTATCCCTTGGGTAGATCCCCAGCAGTGCTATTGCTGGGTCATAGGGGAGTTCTATTGATAGTTTTTTGAGGAACCTCCACACTGTTTTCCAGAGGGGCTGTACCAGTTTACATTCCCACCAACAGTGTAGGAGGGTGCCCATTTCTCCACATCCTTGCCAGCATCTATAGTCTCCTGATTTGTTCATTTTAGCCACTCTGACCGGCATGAGGTGGTATCTCAGTGTGGTTTTGATTTGTATTTGCCTGATGATGAGTGATGCTGAGCATCATTTCATGTGTCTGTGGGCCATCTGGATGTCCTCTTTGGAGAAGTGTCTGTTCATGTCTTCTGCCCATTTCTTCACTGGATTATGGGGTTTTCGGGTGTGGAGTTTGGTGAATTCCTCGTAGATTTGGATACTATTCCTTTATCCGATATGTCATTTGCAACTATCTTTTCCCATTCCCTTGGTTGCCTAGTAGTTTTCTTGATTGTTTCCTTTGCAGTGCAGAAGCTTTTTATCTTGTTGAGGTCCCAGTAGTTCATTTTTGCTCTTGATTTCCTTGCCTTTGGGGATGTGTCGTTGGAAATTGCTGTGGTTGAGGTCAAGGAGGCTGTTTCCTGCTTTCTCCTCTAGGGTTTTGATGGTTTCCTGTCTCACATTCAGGTCCTTCATCCATTTTGAGTTAATTTTTGTGTATGGTGTAAGAAAGTGGTCTAGGTTCATTCTTCTGCATGTTGCTGTCCAGTTCTCCCAGCACCACCTATTAAAGAGGCTGTCTTTTTTCCATTGGATACTCTTTCCTGCTTTGTCAAAGATTAATTGGCCATTCATTTGGGGGTCCAATTCGGAGTTCTCTATTCCATAGGTCTATGTGTCTGTTTTTCTGCCAATACCATACCGTCTTCATGATTACAGCTCTGTAGTAGAGGCTAAAGTCTGGGATTGTGATGCCTCCCATTTTGGTTTTCTTCTTCAATATTACTTTGGCTATTTGGGGTCTTTTGTAGTTCCCTACAAATTTTAGGATAGTTCTAGCTTTGAGAAGAATGCTGGTGCAATTTTGATTGGGATTGCATTGAATGTGTAGATTGCTTTGGGTAATAACAACATTTTAACAATGTTTATTCTTCTGATCCATGAGCATGGAATGTTTTTCCATTTCTTTGTGTCTTCTTCAATTTCTTTCATAAGTTTTCTATAGTTTTCATTGTACAGATCCTTTACATCTTTGGTTAGGTTTATTCCTAGGTATTTTATGGTTTTCGTGCAATTGTGAATGGGATCAGTTTCTTGATTTCAGAAGGAGAGAGAGAATCTTAAGCAGGCTCCTTGCTCAGTGCACATCCCAACTCAGGGCTCGATCTCACGAACCGTGAGGTCATGATGGAGCCACCCAGGCACCCCAACGTTGTTTCCTCTTAAGCATAATATTCAACAAACGCCTTAGGCTCTTCTGTGATTTCTCGTAGGCAGTTACATTCTGGTTCTTTACCTCTCTCAAATACAGCCATTTAGCAGTAGCATCACCATGGAAGCTAACTAACCATAAAGAGGAAAACGATTAATGCCCCAGCTGAGAGTTTCATATCTGGTGTGTAGATCTGGGAAGTGTTTGATCAGGTGTAGTTCTAGAATCAGGGTGACTGTCAGCAAGTCAGTTGATCTGCGTGACTTTGGTTTTCTTATCTCTTAAATACGAGAGCCCAACTATATGATCTCTAAGGCCCCTTCCAGCTCTGACTTCTGTGATGCTAGGATTGGCCAGCCACCTCCTCTCTCCAGGCCTGTTTGCTCATGTGTAAAATGAGGGGGCGGGGAGTACAGGCATTTAAGTCTTAACCATCTGTGACTTTCAAAGGAATGAACTTTTAGTTATCTAGACTGGCCATTCCTCCAGGCTCTTGGGTAGCCAAGATTTCGCTGGACATTAAGACATAGTTAAAAGGACTAATGTGGACCTGGTTAAGACTTGGGAGAAGTCCTAATTCTTCATAAGGAAAGTTGACTTTAACATTCACAGTTACCTCCTTGTTTTTGGATGTTCCTGCCCTGCCCCTTTTAGGCTAGAGGTCTGGTGAAGATAAGAGGGTGTGTGTGTGGGTATGTGTACATCAGATAGGAGCCCAGAGGTGTTAAGGTTTTCTCCTGATAGTTCCAAACCCCCGCGCTCCTGTTCCTACGGGTACCATTGATAAGTGGCATCCGAAGTCACACTGCGAAGCTGGTCAAGTGCCAGACTGCTCTGCATCCCAGCATCTGCTCTGCCGGTTTGAAGTTCGCGTGTTGGCGAATGGCGTATGGCGCTGATGGAGAGGGGTGCACTAATCCTCTAATAGTGACCCTGAGAACCCGGGGCTGGGGCAGTGCGAATGGAAGACAGGAACCTTTGGTTAGCTGCCAGCAAGTGATGCCTAGCCACGATGTGTTCTAAGCATTGACGAAAGTGCATGGCCGGTGGAACCAGCTCTTGTGGGCCTCAGACAGCATCACTGTATAGAAGTAGAAAGAGGAAGGGCACCTGGGTGGCTCAGTCGGTCGAGCATCTGACTTCGGCTCAGGTCATGGTCTCACGGTTTGTGAGATCGAGCCCTGCATCTGGCTCTCTGATATCAGTGCAGAGCCTGCTTCATATCCTCTGTCTCCCTCTCTCTGCCCCTCCCTGCGCCCCCCCCCCTCAAAAATGAAGAAACAGTTTTTAAAAATGTAGGAGCACCCGGGTGGCTGTCTGTTACGCGTCCTACTTTAGTGGCTCAGGTCGTGTTCTCACAGTTCTTGAGTTCAAGCCCTGCGTCTGGCTCTTCCAAGTTCTGTGTCTCCCTCTCTCTCTGCCCCTCCCCCAGCCCCACCCCCCCCCCAAAAGTAAATAAATATTAAAACAAATTTTAAAATAAATTTAAAAAAATAAGTAGGAAGAGGACACTAAGTGGACAGCCAGCCCAATGTGACTTGGGCACTGCTTTCATCCTGGCTACTTCCCTTTGTCATGAACTTGAGTAGCCTGCTGTGTTATGCCGTATGGTATCTCCGTTTCTGCCTGGTTTTCATGCGCCTTCAAGCCCTGGCCACACGCACCCTCTTTCCTAGGCATTTGGCCTTATTCCCCACAGTTCCTCAGCCCCATGAGCTCGGTATGCTCTCTTACAGCTCATGTTGACGTTTGCCTTCTGCACAGCTACTGGCACAGAATGGAGTACACACTAGGTACCCTTGTAGACCTTGATTGGGGGGGATTAAGTTTCAGAGGAGAGTCTTTTAGTCCATCTGTGTGTTTGAGAAGTACACTTGTGTCCCAGTCTGGCAAGGCAGGGGCCACAGCAGGCCGGGCATGATGGGCAGGAGAAGGTCGCCCTCGACTGTATCTTGTGGCCGATCCCAGAAATTTACTTGTGAGAGGACTTGGAAACAATTGAGTCACATAAAATGAGAGTGAGTGAGTGTGTGCAAGAGAGAGAGGGAGTGGGAGAATGGGAGTCTACAGAGTGGGAAATCCATGCACCTCGATGAGTTTAGGTGAAGCCGTGGTCGTCCCTCCCTCTACCCTTCTTCCTTGCGTACCTTCTTTCTTTTATCTAATCTCCCTCTAGAAGAAGCAGGCCAGGCCCACCTAACATGGTCCCTCACAACTCATTCTGAAGTTGAATTTGTGGCCAAACATTCAGGGTCAACTTAATGGACTTGGAATTTCTGTGTTATCTTTGCCCCACCACTGTCTTTGTCTTCTCCCAAACCAGGTGAATCCCACCACGCAATGTACCCACGCCTTGTTGAAGATGATCTACTGCTCGCACTGCCAGGGTCTCGTGACTGTGAAGCCGTGTTACAACTACTGCTCAAACATTATGAGAGGCTGTTTGGCCCACCAAGGGGATCTTGATTTTGAGTGGAACAATTTCATAGGTGAGTAAGTGAGTGATGTGTTTGTGTCGTTGGAGGTAGCTCAACGCCAGCCACAGGGAATGTTGTAATTACCATCCGTGAAAGTTCTGTGCAGTATTTATTGTCTGCCAGGGCGCTAACCATACTCCGAGTTCATACCATTCTACAAGTTCATTTACTTGTAGAAGACATTAGACACAGTGAATACCAAGTTTTAACAATGAGAATGTGACTTGTTGACATTTTTCCCGTAAAGGTCAGTTTTAGTTAAACACCATAGGCTTGTGTCCGTGTAGATGCTGGAGTACAGCCATCACCGAGTGAGCTTTTTTTTTTTTAAGTTTATTTTTTATTTTGAGAGACAGAGACCGAGAATTGAGTTCGAAAGAGGGAGAGGGAGAGGGAGAGGAAGAATCCCAAGCAGGCTCCGGTGCTATCAGCATAGAGCCTGACTCAAGGCTTGATCTTGTGAACCATGAACTCATGACATGAGCTGAAATCAAGAGTCAGATGCTTAACCCACTGAGCCACCCAGGTGCCCCACTGACTGAGCCTTTAAATTGTTATATCTGTCACACTGTGACCAAATCTTCTGCGTACTGGCAGGATACTCGTTGGATATTTGAAGTGAAATCCAATTGTCAGAATTTAGGAGTTCTGTTTCTATAGAGGATTTAATAGTAGAAGACTGCTCTGGTGAGAATGGAGGGGCTCTTGCTCTCTAGTCATTTCAGAGGTAAAAACTCATGTACACCTGAAACCCAAAATCGAGACAGCAATGTAAGTGAAGGACCCAATTTCTGAGAAGGTTAATCGACCTCTGTGGGAAAGGACAAGTTAAGGCTAATTTAAATATCCAGTCATCGACTCCCTTGATGTGCTCTTAATGCATAGCTTAGTCCTGAAACATCAGTGACCGGGTTGGACGTTCCTGCTACTCCATGCTGGTGGCACTGAATACATATACTAACAGCTCACAAAAGCAAACTTTGCTTCTTCCCCAGCCCCCCATCACATTTGTGTAATTGCAGGATTTTAAGTGCCTTTTGTAAGTACCTATTTTTCACTTATTTGTTCACATCATGGGAACATGTATGCAATTTGCTGGCACTTTTGGGGGGGGTGGGTTGGAGTTGGAGAGAATGCTTTCTAGTCTGCATGAGAGCTAATTACCATATTATGTCTATTTGAAAATGCATCAATAAATTGGCTCCAGCAGATTCTTGAACACACCGACACCGGGGGAAAAAAAAGATGTGAATGTTAAGCACTTCAGCACAATTGTAGCCTAAATAGCTCAAAGCTACAAGACCTGAGAAAGTCTACACACAGAGAAGCCGAATCCCATGAAAGGAGAGGCATAAGGCCAGCAAAGGCACACGCGTACAAATGACGCATCATGCCCAGAACGGAACCATGGGAGAGATCGTTGCTTTAAAATATTTCCCATGGAAATGAAAGCTCGTGGCATTTCCAGATCTAAAGTGGATGTTTTTGCTCTCTCTTTTTTTTTAATCCCACCCTCACCCCCACACCCAAATGCCACATTTGCAGTTCACTTTTGCTAACTTCATTTTTGTAAATGTTGGTTAGTCTTTTTACTTTATAACATCTAATGTAGTAGTTCTCAGGGTGAAGGCGTAGAATTCGTCATACAGTACAAACAACATACGGTGACAGTCACCTAGTTTTGCCAACTTTTGTAGATCTCTTAGGAGTCAGGTGCGGGGGGGGTGGGCAGGGGGCATTCCCTTGCACTATTCCTTTGTTCTAACACGTCTGGCAGAAACTAACTCATTGTATTAAAACACACACATTCTCCCCTTTTTTAAAAAAATATTTTTCCAAGAGTTTGCAGGTCCACATCAAATCAAAACCGTCCTCTGGCTTGGCTTAATTAATGTTTTCAATCAGGTACTCAAAAGCAAGGACAGCTGAGTTGCTGTGGTTGTTGAGAGTCTTAAAAATTACATCTGTTCTCTTTCAAGAAACAAAATTAAACCCAAGTGGAAATCGATAGGATTTCTGAATCGATTTTCCTCAGTTATTTGGAATGATCCTTTTTGAGGGATGAGGTACATAATTGTATCTAAACTTAATTTTTAATGGGTACTTTATGCTTTATGTATAATAAGTTGATCTAAAAGGCCAGGAGTAATAGACATTGTTCATCTCCAGTGCTTTTTTTTATGAATTTTCACCAGGGTTTAATTTGCTCTGTGGTTGTGGAATTCACTCCCAATTTACATGCCTCAGCTATAAGTTCTTTTTTTTCTTTCTTTGCAAAGAATTTTTCTTTCCCCTTTAAATGACTGCAGTTAATGAATGGTTCCCCCCCCTTTGAATCACATCTTGAGGGTTAAGTCGGGAAACTGCCTTTTGTTCTTCTAGTCAGTCATGAGGCTGAAGGTGTGGGTTTCTGATTATTGGCAGCACAGTGTGAAAGGAATCACTTTGCCTAGTGCAAAGGGGACACTTTGTTGACCGGGCGGGGCCGACCCAGTGCCAATAACCTGAGCATTGAAATCCCACGGTTGGAGTAGACCCTTGGAGACTCTTTAAGGATAGTTTTTCCACATCTGCCTTCTTGCTGCCATGTCCTCCTTTGCCTTCTCTTGAGTTGCGTCTATAGTGTTGTCAGCCTTTATCCAGATGGATTCAAACAGTTTGAAACCCCCTGGTCTTGGTTTTGTAAGAGGTTGGTTCAAGCAGTAAGCCAAATACTCTCCCTTCTCCCCACAAAGTCAGTTTCTGGAGAACCATAAATGATGCTTGGTTGCACCTTGTTTTCCATCACCTACTGTAGCGTGTTAACATTCATCTGACTTCTAGCCGATATCACACATTATTATTAATGTCACACGTTGCTGCCAGCACGAATTTTGTATTGGGGTATTAGGGTTGCCGGCAGGAGGCAGGAACTAGTCAGATATTCTGCAAATAAGAGACCGGTGCCCTAGACCAACCAGAAGAAAAAACACCAAACCAACCATCTTTGGATCTCTCTTGGGGCTTCTCATGAGGGCCAGCCGCTTGGACGGAAGAGCCTCGCTGACCGTGACTCCCCCCAGGGGTGGGAGGCAGCTCTGCACGTTCTTCAGCTGCGCGGCACACAGCCCATGGCACTGGTCCCAACAAAGGGCCGGCTTCCCTCCATTCCCAGAGTTTACAAAGACGCCAAACAGCCAGAAGAATTGGGTTTATGTTTCCTTTCAGTCTTTCACAAACACATTAGTGATCTGGCCTTTCCTTGCCACTAGGGGAATAAGTAGTTTCAAAATGCACTGTTTTTTCTTGTTGAAACCTCTGCATTTTGGATGTTTATTATCTGTCTATTCATAATATTTTTATTTGGAGCAAGCGACTTCTTGGACGAAGAACGTGCTTTCTGTGCGTGGCAGCCCTGATGCTTTGACAATGATGAACACATTTAAGTTGTGCTCCACTTGTTTACAAAAGTCTCCTTTTGCTAGCACATCAAAAGCATTTTCCCCCCTCTAGGAGAATGGTATATTCATGCTGGCAGCCTTTACTTAGAGGTTGGAGTGTCACTTTATTGGCGCTTACCACAATGCAATCTGAAACTTCATTTGTTATTACTTAAAAAAAAAAAGTGCATTTCACGGAAATCTATTTGTGGTTTGTGACCTCGGAATTGCAGGTTAGAGAAACGATCCCCGGGCCTTAAAATGTTGTGTTGTATTTGTCCCAGGTTGAAGGTGAAAGGTTGATGGCCACATTTGGTTGTATTGATATGAGGATGCTGAAACTCCTTTGCACTGGAAAGCTTAGGTAGGAGACGTGTGGTGGCCTGCGGTCTTCTTTGAAAAGGGCACATAATCTTCTGGAAACTAGCCCTCGTTTCTAGGAGCTGACCTTGGTCTACCTGAAGGCTGTGGATAATGTGGGCCTACCTCCCTCCCCTTCTCCTGCCATGCTTTAAGCACTAGAGTGCAAAGGGGAGAGATGACGTTGAAAAGTTCAGTGCTTGTCATGAGTGTCCTTTTCCTCATTCGGACATCTGATTTTGCCTGGTATTTATTGGTGAAAATTAAAGGACACTGGAAAAAACCAACAAATGCATATGACAGACAAACAAGTACCTCGTATTTTGTTTAAGAGATTCAGTGTGTACTGAAACGTTCTAGACTCCTCCGGAATGTCAAAATGACTTGCAGAGTAATCTGCGAAGACTCACTCTGTGAGCACATGGCTTTCTGTGTACCGTGTCTTGTGTTGTCTTTTCACCTGAACCAAAAGAGGTACATGTTTTGCTTTAACTCGAGGCCCTTATGTTTGAAATGGGAAGATTATCTTAATACAAAATCGCGTTTTTCAAAATGTCGTCATTAGAAAAGTCATTAGAATTCCTAGGAACACTTGTCATTTGTACTTTCCAGCTCTGCGCTCAGGGATCTGAAAGGGTTTCATTTAAAAAATGAAAGCAAGAAAGTGATATGCCAGGAGTTTAACGGATTTGCGTTTTTGAGTCTTGTAAATGGAACCTGAAATGAAAAGATCCTAAGAAGTCACCGGGAGAAGTGACATGTCATTCTGCCTCCGGCCTTAGGTCTGTCAGCAGGAGCTAGCCCAGAGCCTTACAGTGACAGCCACTGACACACGAAGGAATGAATAATCGTATAATAGAACATTCCTGATTGGGTTTCCTTGCTGTGGAATAGAGCATTCACCTGGCCACTTCACACTTTAGAGAGCTAGCAATGCGTAGTGACTAAATGCAGTTTGGTGTAATAGAAAAAGATACAAAGGGCGCCTGGGTGGCTCAGTCTGTTAAGTGACCGACTTCGGCTCCGGTCGTGATCTTGCAATTTGTGAGTCCGAGCCCCGCATTGGGCTCGCTGCCGTCAGCCTGTCAGCACAGAGCCCACTTTGGATCCTCTCTACCCCCTCTCTTTGCCCCTCCCGTGCTCATTGTCTCTCTCAAAAAATAGAACATTTTTTTAAAAAGATATAAAAACATGAATTAATTATGATGCATGCCCCCCTCCGAACAAAAGACAGTAAAATAACCACACCGATTACCCAAGGCCAAACTACTGATTTACTGTTTATGCTGTATTGTTCTTCCCCAAACGTCACGTTAGATGCCATGCTGATGGTGGCGGAGAGGCTTGAGGGTCCTTTCAACATCGAATCCGTCATGGACCCCATCGACGTGAAGATTTCTGATGCTATCATGAATATGCAAGAGAACAGTGTGCAAGTGTCCCAGAAGGTAATGAAGGCAGGACACTGGAAAGGACAGGTGGAGCGCCCCCCCCCCCACCACAGCTTGGGATATGACTTCCCCAATGTGACCCATGCTTGCTTCGATGCAGGTTTTCCAGGGATGTGGACCCCCCAAGCCCCTCCCGGCTGGCCGGATTTCCCGTTCCATCTCTGAAGGTGCCTTTAGCGCTCGCTTCAGACCATATCACCCTGAGGAACGCCCAACCACAGCAGCTGGCACTAGTTTGGACCGACTGGTGAGCACTTTGGCAGGAATGGCCGTGTTTAATGACAGAGAACTGAAAACATTTGCTCCAAATGCATTTTTAGTTGGAAGGCTTTCAAGTACGGGTCTTTCAAGTGATACTTCTCATGCAAATTGCATCTGGATGTCAATAAATCTGCCTCTCACTTTCATAAAGCTCGTACATAGTTAGGAAATGTGAGGCGCGTACTGTGCGCCCATCTCTGTGCCAGTTATAAGGAGGCAGTGAGACTCGTCCTCAGCCCCAACAAAGAGGGAGAAGCCGACGTCCGAGGCTTAACTGACAAAGGGGATGTATAGCAAGTGCTGCCATGGTCGGAAACTACGAGCACCCTGCTTTGCACGTGGCAGCAGGCTGCGCATACAGTAGGAGGAGGGAGCGTGATGACAGGCGCTCTGTTTCACAGAGGGGTTGCCCTAGATGCTTGAGCCAGAGTATAAAAGCCTTGTGGGAAGAGAAGGTGTCTTCTCATCGTATCTACAGGGCACGGAGGCTGGCAGATGGTAGTTGTAATAAAGAGGTAGAGTGGGCCGCGGATCTAGGCAACTCGCTCCAAGCTTGCGTTTCAACTCTGAGTTCATTTGAGGGATGTTCTTTTCTGTATACATTTGATCTGCGTTCCTGTCTTGTGACTCAAGCTGAAAATGAATCGCATAGCACTCTGGAGCTACTCTAGCAATGATCAGAAGACACACCTGTAGGTGGCCATGTGTTTTTACAGAGAGCTTGCCTTTTTTTTTTTTTTTTTTTTTTCATTTCCCCGCCTCCTTGTTAGGTTACCGATGTCAAGGAGAAGCTGAAAGAGGCCAAAAAGTTCTGGTCCTCTCTGCCCAGCACCGTTTGCAATGATGAGAGGATGGCTGCTGGGAATGGCAATGAAGACGGCTGCTGGAACGGGAGAGGCAAGAGCAGGTTAGCCCCCGGGAGTGCCCAGAGAGGACTATGCCAGCTGTCAGTTGAGGGAGGCATCGGGGAGCATCTCACAGTAGGTAGCAGTGACGCGGGAGGGTTCTGGACGTTCTGAGGAGTGGGCTTTGCCCCATCGGCGTTGGGAAGGCACCCAGCTACTTACAAAGGGTACTGGGCCCAAAGCGTGTGATGGCAGTTCCAACCCAGCGCAAGGGCTGCAACCAGGGTTCAAGTCGTTCCAGTAGTGTCATCTTTATGGTACTCAGTACCTGGGGGTCTTTGCCCACCAGCTTCACCTCCTGAAGCTCCAGTTCTCAACAGGTCTCATTCTCTTCTCTGGTGACGTCTTGTGTCGCTTCCTTACACACTTATTTGCTAAGTAGCCGCCGTATTGGCACTTGACGCTGAGCCACCAACCTCCGTTGCTTTACAAAAGGTCCCCATCAAATTGGAGAAACAAGATGCCTACCTGGGAAAAGGAAAAATCCAAGCTCTTTAGAAGTGGAAGAACTTCTGGGGAATCGCACTCTGCAGAAATAACTAGAATCCAAACAGGATTCTCTGATGTGATGATCTTTGGCGACTTTTTGTTTTACTGATCATCTTCACAGGGTCATTTCTCATTTCAGATACCTGTTCGCGGTGACGGGGAACGGGTTAGCCAACCAGGGCAATAACCCAGAGGTCCAGGTCGACACCAGCAAAGCGGACATGCTGATCCTCCGTCAGATCATGGCTCTTCGGGTCATGACCAGCAAAATGAAGAACGCGTACAACGGGAATGACGTGGACTTCTTTGATATCAGTAAGCGTTTGTCGCGGTTTGAAATGTACACCTTTGTCCTTGGACACCTTGTGACCAGAACAAATAGAATGACACCTCTGCTGCGTGTTTTTTAACCACTAGGTGATGAGAGCAGCGGAGAGGGAAGCGGCAGTGGTTGTGAGTATCAGCAGTGCCCTTCGGAGTTGGAGTACAACGCTACCGACCACTCTGGGAAGAGCGCCAGTGACAAAGCCGGCGGCGCTGGTGCCCGCGTTGGGGCGCAGCCCTACCTCCTCACTGTCTCCTGCATCTTGTTCCTGGTTATGCAGAGAGAGTGGAGATAATTCTTAATTGTAGAGAAAACGTTTCTGTCAAAAAGTTACAAAGGCACCGGTTATCACTTTTATACCATCCTAGTGACTTCGCTTTTTAAATGAATGGACAACGATGTACAGTTTTTACTATTTGGCCACTGGTTTAAAAAAGGCTGACTTTGTGTTTTCATTCAGTTTTGCGGGGAAAAGGGACTTGTGTGTAAGGTCAGTTCCTGCTCCCCTGGAGTCATGTTAAACGTGGCTAACAGTGTAGGTACGGAACTGTAGTTAGTTGTGCATTTGTGATTTTATCACTCGTTTGTTTGTTGTTGTTTTTTTCCTTTTTTGTTTGTGGGTTTTTTTTTCCCTTCAATTATGATCTCACCTTGTTTCTTACAAGAAAACCAGGGTCCTTTCTTGGCATGTAACATGTACGTATTTCTGAAATATTAAATAGCTGTACAGACGCAGGTTTTATTTATCATGTTATCTTATTAAAAGAAAAAGCCCAACAAGCAGTAAAATATCCATTTATCCCTGTTGTTTTAGTTGCCTTATCTGGAGACAAGTGGATGTGATTTTGTTTTTTCTGGAGTTAGGACAGAATGTGAAGGCCGTGCAGGGGGCTCCTGAGGCACTGGTTTGGTGTGGCCAAGTATCAGTACAAGAAGAAGGCTATGCTTCATTGATGGCCAGGGACCGGAAGAGACTGCAGACTGTGCCCATCTTGGTTGCATTGATTTACGGAAACTAAGATCACAGATAGGTCCTTTTCTTGAACCCGTTTGTACTTAAAGTGTAGCCCGTTTAGAAGAAGATTCTTTTGAATACACTTTCCCTAGAAATACAGAAGGCATTCCGGATGTCCCAGTCACCACACGTTCACACTTAGTTCGGGGGTGGGTTTTTGTCTTTTTGTGTTGTATCCAGGCGAGTTTAGCAAGCCACTGTGTGCTGGTCTTCATGTCCACGCTGACCTGCTTTGAACTGATATCCTGATGGCAGAAATAAGTGACCGATAAGCTCATTTGGTCCCCCTTGTTAAGGTGCACCAGATCTCAAACCCAACCATATAGCGGATGGAGCTGTCTGGGGGCTAGCCAGAACCGGGGTGAAGCCTGGGCTCACGGGATAGCTGTCAACACTCAGAAAGTTTGTGTCTGTGCATTTGGTTTTGGATTCCAGTTTGTGTAAAAAGATTTCTAAGGTGTCCTGCTTGAGTCTTCTTGCCCAGGTCTCTCTGATGAGGACAAAGGACTGCCAGTGGTTCACAGGTCTGTGCCACTCTGTCAGCCAAGAAGTCCACTGAGCGGGGAGGGGGGGGATCTGGGTGTCCAGAATCTTTTCATGTGATGTTTTTGGAGGGAGATGGGAGGGAGGCGATAGATCTGAGATGTTATCTTGGCGGTGACCCGTGGCCATGGGGGTCCACTGGCAAAGGCCACATCTGTTGTCCCGGGCCAAAGACTACCAACGGCCATGGCCCCTTAGGAACCCGTTGCTTGTATCCTTACCAAATGACAGCTCACAAAACTATGAGAATGTAACAAGTCACTGTCAGAAGGAGTTCCCGAAATTCATCAGAAAGAAAATTCTGCTAGTCTCTTCCTGCTCTAGACAGCCATTAAGATGCCAGCCAATTCCACAGAAACTAAAACCCACAGAGAGATGGTTTGTGTTCTTGTTCAATCTTCAGTTGTAAGAGTAATTCTCTATTTTTGTATTGAAACATAATTACTTGATAGCTCAGGGTCTACATTTCATTCAACTTTTTACACCAAATTCTGCAGAATGGTCAAATGGAATATTGGGGGCTGTTGTAAACAGAGGCTTAATTTTATTAGAAGTAGCCAGTTATTTATTAAAGCATGATGTTAATAAAATAGGCATATTCTGGCTGGTGTGTATAAGTGTTGGTTTTTTTTTTTTTAAAGCAAATCACAGAAGACAAAATTGAAAAGGTGCTCCATTTATGTATGAGGAAAATGGATTGTAAATAGATCAGCCGCCTTGTGAGAACTTGGAAAATGTGCTGATACTTAGTAACTACCTCAGTTGTGAGGAATTTCCTTTCTAGCTTAGACTGCTATTACTTTTACTTGGTAGAAATGAATCTGGTCTCCAAAATGTGGCGCAAAGAGTTATCCCCGTAGACCTTGTTAGATTGTTTTTAATTTAAAACCTTGAACTCTGCCCAGCTGTTTTCTTTCAGTCAAGTTCTCTACACCAATAACATTTTCCGAATTAAATATTCTTGAAGGTTCTTCTGGACTCTTACTGATTTGTTTTCTTTCTTTGCATTTTCCCCTGTTACCCTTTTATTATTTAAATTGTCTCTTGCTTTTGAACTTGAACTATGGAATAAACAAATCATAGATTTTTCCATTCAGATCTGACTGGATAACTCTTGGCTTCTAACCAGCTGGCAGGCTCACCATTGCACCCCACTCCTCCCCCCCCCCCAACCCCCACCAAAAAAGAATAAAGGCAAGTTGAATATTTTAAAATCTTAAGAGTTCAGAGTATGAGGTAGAATAAAAGCTTTGTTAGTAGACCTGACTTTTCCAGAGTCTCAGTTAATAGCATGTGACTTTGTGTTTTACAGAGTCATTTGGAAATTATTTTTCTTTCCCAACACTTCACCACTCTGTACCTTAAGAAAAAAGCATTTTAACGACTCTTAGATTTACATTGTATTCCAAAAAAGAGTCTGTAGTCAGCACCTATTATTTGATAAAAGACAAACTACAAAGAATTGACGTGCACATTAAAACTTTCCTCCCTCGGTGTTAGAAACCTAACAGTTAACATGAAGTAGAATTTGTCATTTGTGATTCTAGAACCAGCATAAAAATAGATGTAGGTGATGCCACACAAAATCTGGCACTTGCAGAGCTAAAGGGTGTAGTAAGTTCATAACCGGATCTGCTACGGGAGGCCTGCGCCTGTGCTTTCTCACCCTCGAGCAAATGCCAGCCTACCAAATACAACTTGCTGTCTTTTTGGAAATCGGGGAAAAAAGCACTGAGAACGTTTTTTTCCAACTCAGCACTTCGTGGTGGGGAAAGGTAGCTCTGCATTCTGGGATACACTTTATTGTACAAGTTCAGTTTCTACTTTTAATCTCCTCCAGTTATTTTCTGCTGGAAGTCCTTTCGGAAGTGAAAAATCTCAGGGAGATAACATGCGGTAATCTGGGAATTCTAGGCCATCCGCAAGGCAAATCCATTGACTGTTTACTTATCTAATTTAGCTTTTCGTTAGGTAATGCCTTGACAGGGCTTAAAAACCAAAACCTACATAAAGGTATACAGGGGAAGTTTCCCTTCCGTTCTCCTGCATCCAATCTGTCCAGTTACCCCCACACTCTAAACTTACCAGTTGGTTTATAAATATATCTTCTTCCAAGGTTTTGTTAATGCAAGCAAATGTGCAGTAGAGGTTTTTCCCTCCTTTGTTTTTTTACATGGAAAGTAGCATATAACGTCTGATGTTTTTAGTTAATTACCTTTGAGAAGAGGAATCCCTAAAGATACAGATTCCTAAAGACATCGCTTCTCAGTGGTACCCCATTTGGAATTTTGACTATATTTTGGCCCAGATGCCATCTATGTGATTTTTGTTGCTGTTGTTCAAGAAACGAATGTTGAATTGAATGAGGACCAGTCTGGCATTATAGTGCTATCATCCCGGAGTGCATTACTAGGATGATGTCTGTTCACGTTCAGTTCGTTCCCGGTAGTTTGGTTCCCTATCATCACCAGCAAAGAAGATACTGACTGGCCAAAGCAATTGGGAAGATGCTATTAGAACACAGCACATGAACACCACTGTTAACCTTTGAGAATGGTTCAAAGGAAATGTATCCTGGAAATAATTCCTACTCTTACGATACTGTACTTTTTTTTAATTTTAATTTTTTAAGTTTATTTTTGAGAGAGAGAGCACGGGTGGGGCAGAGGGAGAGGGACTCTCAGGCAGGCTCTGCACCCTCAGCGTGGAGCCAGATGTGGGGCTCGAACCCACGAACTGTGAGATCATGACCTGAGCTGAAACCAAGAGTCAGACGTTTCACCACCTGAGCCACCCAGGTGCCCCTAGAATTCCATAGTCTTAAAATTTCCACAAGCCCAGAGGCCTCGAAGCAGCAGCCGCCATCAAACAGGATGGAGAAGAGAGTATTAGGGAAATTCATACCTGGGTCTTCTCAGTCACCCCATAAGTTGTCCGATGGCCAAGGAGTCATTAGAATATGCAGATGCTGGTCAAAGTTCAGTTTTCATGTGAAGTTGAACTTGTATCCATCAGTGTTTGGAGAGACTGTACTTGAGCATCAGTCCGTAAAATCTCCAACATGAGTGTCCACGCGTGGCATTAAGTGCGTATTTTCCTCTACTTTTGACGGTTCCTAAAGATAGGTGAGGAATCCTGAAAAAATAAGCACAGGATTGCTGGAAAGATAAAAGGTTTCTGTGCCTCAATCCTGCCCGGTGAGAGGTGACCGGGATGGTTAAAGAATGAGCAAGCGTGTGTGTGCTACCCGAGATGCTTTTCTCAAGGGTTTTACGGTTTTGTTCTCTGGTGTCTGGGGAAGTTTTGCAGCAACTGCCTTGCCACTCTGTGGACTGTTTCTCCCATGGCACAGCTGGACGTCCTGTGCGCGCGCACATACACATACGTACTGCCACACAGCTTTGTGTGTTTTCAAACACTTCATCCCAGGCCGACCTTACCCCGTCACTTATGGGCTGCCTTCCCCCTGCCGTCGGTGGTGTGTGCTTGGGGAATGCGGACTAATTTTAATAATAGCCTAAGGGGAACATAATTAGGAAGGTAAGTCTCCTGCCAAGAAGAAAAATACACGTGCACACATATAAAATGCATTCCAGATAGAATTGCTTAGGTTTACCACAGCCCAGGACTGGCTGTTTGGTATCAGCGTTGATAACCTAGAGCTGACTGTAGCCCACTGTTCTCAGTGACTCACCACACAGGGCACTTGGTGCTGGGTTAGCCACAAAGAAGGAACTCTGGTTGGTGAGTCATTTTCTGAACGTCAGGATCTGAACCTTTCACTGTACTTGCCTTTATAGGTCTTGAGTGCCCCTGCCCTCACCTCACTTTTAAAATGTAATGAAAAGCTTGTTTCGGTTCTGAATAATTTGCAACAAGCTCTGGCCGCAGCAACCGAAAGTTATTTGAACATATTTACTGTAAAAAGAAAGTTCCTTGCTGTTTATTCACCCGTAAACATCCCGACTGAGCAGCGAGCCGGGACAAACCTGTGCTCGGGGCACAAGGCCAGGGCACAGCCATCGTCACACGAGTAGAAGTCGCCCCATTTTGCACCCGAGTATACGGACTCGAGTTAGATAACTTTTCCAAGGGTGATGTACACGTAAGAAATGCAAGAACCAGATTTGGAACAGAGGTTGGTTGACCACCAGAGCCCGGTTGTTCTTTGTTTCTTTTTTATTTTTTTCCCCAAATGCTACTTTTCCCTCCATTACCCCTTTCCCCTTACTTGGTTGTGTCAGTCATCAGGAAGGGACACGTTTGTCAGGCTTGCCGCAATTAGAACCATCCTGGCCCCGCAGAAGGCCAGGTTAAAGGTCATGGCAGACTGTGGTTGACTTGGCTGACCTGAGTACAGGTGAAGGAGTCCAGTACCACCTGGAGACATATCTTTTTTTTTTTTAATTCTTTATTTGATTTTTGCCTTTTATTTATTTTACTTTTGGAAACAAATCTTGATGGAAAGGTTTTCTAACCTCGAGTGGTGGCTCCTTGCTCAGTGAACTTCAAAGGAGGAAGAGCTCAGTCGATAGTGCATAGGGACAGTGTGGCCTTTGTGCTAGTTCTGGAAGAACAGCCATTAGGTGATCCTGTCCGCCCTCTCCAGGACAGCCTCCTGTGTCCCTGTGTGGTAGGGCTCTGGGGTGGCCCTGGCAGCTGCATTGTTGGGAAGGGTCGACTTGCTGAACACTTCCACGAACACAATCTGTTAAGAAAGATACCATGGTTTACATACGGCAAATTCATACCTGCTTAATAATCTAGAGCTTCGCAAGGAGGTAAATACATCTTGTGATAAATAGAGCGCTGTGAATATAATCTCGGCATCTTCAAGAACCCTCAACAGGATTTCACCTTAAAAATTGGACATGGATCAGAAATTGGACACAAAGAACCAAGGTCATAGGCACTGCTGTGGAAGAGGCATGTAGTACTAGGTTTCTTCTCCTGGGCTGGTCTTGGTGCACATTAGGAAAGACCACATCCACAGACCAAACCTGTGCTTTAGGGACAGGAGAATTTGACTTGCCATTTCCTACCCACAGAGGGAACCTGGGAGCTTTTGTTGGCTGTTCCTCTGAACACATGCCCATCAGGTGGTATATACTGAAAACAACTGGGAAGGTCCTGATCTACCGGTACTCAGACTCTAGTGTTTGACTCCAACCTTGATCCAAGGTCCAGAGAGAAACCTGTGAGACCCGCAGGGACTGTGGACTCCGCCTCCAAATGAAAGAAAGGCAAGGGATACCTCACTAGACTGTGACCATGTAACACACATCTAGGGAATTGAGTAGTGACTTAAGAAATTGGTTAAACCACGGATGCTGTAGGCTGATGGTGAACTGAATGCCTGGACTCCAGGGGTGGATCAGGGTGGTATGGGTAAGGGAGGCATCATCTGAGGTAGCCATCAGACATTGGTATTACTCTTCAACCTGCCCCTTGGACCATTGACCCACACACAGTCAGGGCTGGATGGGCCTTTACGTGCCCCGCGTTGCAAATCTGTCTACTCAGTTCCCTTTTGGAGAACTGTAATTTACATCCAAAGAATTTGAAGGTCCCTGTCATACTGAAACACACTCCAAAGAAGAAGTACCTGAAAAGGCCAACCCTTGATTGGCAGAGATTGCTAATGGCAGTCACTTTGGCTCTGGATGTGTGGGTTTCCAAAACCACATGGGATTTGAGGAAATCACTTGATAGATTTATTTTAAAATTTATAATTCTTAAAAAATTTTTAATGTTTATTTTTGGAAGAGAAAGCGGGGGGAGGAGCAGAGAGAGAGAGAGAATCTGAAGCAGGCTCCAGGCTCTGAGCTGTCAGCACAGAGCCCGTTGCGGGGCTCGAACTCACAAACTGCAAGATCATGACCTGAGCCGAAGTCGTACGCTTAACTGACTGGGCCACCGAGGGGCCCCTAAATACTTTTTTTAATTCGAATGCCAGTATAGGTGACGTACAGTGTTATATTAGTTGCAGGTGTACAACATAGTAATTCAACAATTCTATTCATTACTCACTGCTCATCATGATAAGTGTCCTCTTGGCAGTATTATGATTTATGACGTGTCTGGCCTTGGTCTCTGCGTGGGAGGATGAAGGAGGGTATAAATGGGATCCAGATTCTCAGAAAGCCCATAATTCCACTGGGGAGACAAGGGTCACCCAGGAAACATGCCAGTGAATACAGAAGCTCGGAGCTGCCCTGCTGATCCAGTGAGAGCAGCACACACTGCAGTGGGCGGGGTGGCTTCCTGGGACGGGCAGGGTTCTAGCTGGACTTGAAGGAGAGGGAATTCTGTGAGCTACTTGAGGGCAGGACCAATCATCGGTTCTTAGTGCTGGTTGGGTGCTCCAGGTTGCCTCACAGTAAGGTGCTGGCTGCTGTGGAATTGTCAGTGAGGGCTGACAGGTGGGACTAACTGGCCTGAGGACGGAGTGGGACAGATGTGGGTCATCAAGGGGTGGAAAAAAATGTGTCTAAAGAATGGAGGTGAAGGGGCACCTGGCTGGCTCAGTCAGAGCATGCGACCGTTGATCTCAGGGTCGTGGGCTCAAGCCCCACATTGGTGTAGAGATTACTTCGATAAATAAAATTTTAACAAACATAATAAAAATAAAGAATGGAGGTGAAGATTTGTTAGTACAGGACTAGAGAAGAATGGGTCAGAGTAGGAAGCCCTCAAAAGCTAGGCAAGGCAATTTAAAATTCCAGTGGGCACGATCTGATGGAAATTACTGGGAAGGCCTTGACATGCTGCCCACGGTGTATAAATACGAACTAAAAAGCATGTGGCACGGATCCTATGGGGTGGTCCTTGGGCTTGACCGTGGTGAGCACTCTGCTGTGCATCCCGAAGGGGGCCAGCTCCTCTCACACCCCGTATGCCCTAGCCTCCCCCAAACCATCTCGATTGGGAGCTTTCTGGTAAAGACAATCCAGTTCCACTCAAGGGGCACTTTTGGGAGGTCCAGGCTAACAGTGCACTCAGACACGTTAGAAGTGGTCCTCGCAGCCTCCCACCCTGTCACATCCAGCTTGCCCGCACAGCCCTACCCCTGCAGACAACCCAGAGTTGCCAGGCATCTTAGGCCACTCTATTCTGCTCTGGCCTCTTGGTTCCGGAAAGGAACACAGGGAAGGATCCCTGGAGTCTGGTTCCCCAGACACCATCCTGCAGGCACTTGGGACTTCAGGGGAGATGGGAAACTTCTTCAAGCATTAGGCAGCCAGCCTGCAGGATGAATGGGTCAAATATATATCAAGTGAAGGAGGGGCTCCTCCGATGAGGGGGTGAAAGGGGCGGGACCATCCTAGGTGGCTTATGTCACGTTACCCCTTGGGTGACGTAGATCACAGTTTGAAAACTACAAAGCGGCTGCTTCACTTCTTTCTGGGCCTTTCTCTTAAATGAGGTCTCTGTGCCCTGTGTGTGGCACAGGGTGGTTATGAGGAAATGCTAGGAAGATGCACACACCGGGACTTTGGGAGCTGGACAACACAATGGGGTTCCAAGGTAAGAAGTGCCCTTCTAGGGGACCAGGGCGCCAGCGGCTGCTCCAGCACGAGGCTTTGCCCAGGGCAGGGCCAATTTGACAACGCCTTGCGCACGGGGCTCCATGACCACTTAGTTTCCCGGATGAGGGATGCCTGCACTTCTGAGACCTGGCCTGGCCTCTGGCAGCGGGCACAGGCTGGAGCCTGGGCAGGAAGGAGTCCCAGCTGCGGAACTCTGAGACAGCCCCTGGGCACTTCTGCCCTCTCGGCACCCACTCCATAGGCCACACATGGCACGGCACACATTTAGAACGGAGCGGGTCTGTACACCTGCCCCGCCATTGCCAGTGGTAGCAGAAAGGCCGCACTTAGATCAAAGTATGACTGGCGTTTTACAGAAAATGAGCAGATGGCAGTGTGAAGCCTGCTTATTCCCGACAAGAGAAGATTCTAAGTCTCTAATAATGACATATTCTGATTTAAAGGCTCAAAACAAGAGAAGGTTCCCGGTGCCTGGAACAGCATCCCTGTCATGCTAAAGAGCCCTGGATAGTGGCTACTGCTCATTACAGGGTGTGTGCTGAAGTACATTTTCTTTTGTTCACTTTTTCCTGAAGCCTTGACTCTGCGGAACACTGAAGACCTCAGGGCCAGTGTAAAAGGAAACAGCAAAATACCCAAGAGGCCCGGACAGGGCTTTTTTGTTGGTGCCAGCCCAACCCCACCCACTCCCGGCCCTTCCAAGACCACACTGGATCCTTCAGGAGGGTGCGGATGGGACTTGGCTACTGGGAAGCACGTCTGCATCACTTTCTCCCTTCTCCCTGTCCACTCTGGAATCCGGGGAGCTGATGCAGCCTTGCTCTGTGACCAGGAGAGAAGAGCTTTAATTCACAAATGAGATGGCAACTCAGAGTCAGGAAATTGGGGACAGAGGTGGGGGAGGTGGGCGGTGCACAGTCAAGGGGATTGAGGGGCGCCCACCTGAGTGTCCTCCTGCCTGCCTCCTAGGAAGGAGGCTTAGTGTGTGGAACTCCTCTCACGGGTGAAGAAGAGTAGAAAGAGGTGTGCTGTTAGGAGATGGAGGACAGTGGATGGGCATGACAGCTTGCTGAGTAGAAGTCATGTTCTAGAGTCATTTGAAAGTGTCCTCATTGCTTCAAGGTGGGCAGACATGAAAGTCAATTTATCCAGTTCAGAGAGAGAACATTGTACAATTTGAACATCTTCATTAGATATTACCTTAGGAATTTGCTGAATTTAGTGTGGAGCAAAATATGTCATCCGATAATTTATGTGGCCCGTGAGGGCCCTTCTTCCTATTCCACAAATGTTGACATAGTACATACTATATGACAGGCACTGTTCCAGGCACTGGGAATACCATAACGAAGCAAAATAGATGTGGTGACCATTCTGGTAGAGCTCACCACTACAGAGGGAGATCGATGATCAAATAGTCACAGCAAAGAAAGTATAATTACAGAGTGAAATGGGACCCTTACAATTTGAAATAATCAGGTTAGAGCCCCGGGAAATGCCCATACCCCCAGTTACCAATCATGGCAGTAGCCCAGGTCTAGGGCAGTGGTTCTCCAACTTGAGTGTGCATCAGAATCTCCTGGAGGGATTGATAAGCTACAAATAGCCAGGCTCCATTCCCAGAGTTTCCATTTCAGTAGATCTGGGATGGGGCCCAACAGTTTGCATTTCTACAAATTTCCCAGGTGATGTTGGTGCTGCTGGTCTGGAGACTACACCTTGAGAATTACTGGCCCAAGCAAAGCAACTTCGAGCCTGGCCTTTGATACAGGCACACAGCCCTGGGGGGCAGTCCGTCAGAGGCAACTCCAAAGAAATAGAAGAAAAGAATCTGGTAAATTGAGACTGCAGTCATCGTGCCACACTGGCAGATTAGGCTTTAATATTCCCAAATGGAGCCCAAGCTCTGTCCACCACACCTCAGGCCCTAGAAAAGGCCAGGCAAGTGTGGAGAGACTGAGGTGGACGCATAAGAGATCTAATTTCATAAGGGATTAAGGGGTTACCTGAGCATGACCACACCCCAAAGGAAGCTTGAGTAAGGCGTGGGGATCACTCTAGAGAAGTAATAGAGGGAGAGGGTGATTCTGAGTACTTCCCTTGTCTGTCTTTCATGTAGTCTTCTGGCCCAGACCACATGGATAAAAAGAGTGGTTTCACCACATCTCTGTAACAGGTTCAAAAGCAAGACCCCTTCAAAGACAGTTGTATTAGTTAAGATGGTCTTGGTTACAAGTAAGGGTAAATCTAACTCAAAATGATTTAAACAAGAAGGGGTTTATCATCTCGTGTAACAAGAATCCACCCCATAAGGAAGCTGCAGGGACGGTTATTTCCCAGTGTGATCATCAAGGATCCAGATTCTTTCCATCTTTCAATTTGCCAACCTTAGCATGTTGGATAGCTTCTCTCATGATTGAGAGATGGCTAGGAAACCTCAATAAAGCTGAAAAAATGGCTCTAACAGTCACAGTAATAATACATCTTCGCACACCACTTTCTTTTGGTAGCAATGAGACTTTTTTTTCACTCAAGTGTCTCTTGAAGAGCCAAGAATCTTTCCTAGAAGGTATCCTCTTCCAGCAAACATTCCCTCACCTCTTGTTGTCTAGATTGGCTCACATGTCCTAAGGCGTTGAGTATAAAGTCTAACCAAGATTCATGCCCTGGGCTGAGGCCGTCCTATTGGAAAGACCTGGCTTCAGGGAGGAGTATAGACACTGAGAAAATCAGGGGTTGACTGACAAGTAAGAAGGGACAAATGGCTATTGGGCAGGCAAATAACTGGGTTGGCTACACCTGCGTACTACTAGAGGGAAACATGAGTAGGAGTATAGGGCACCCTCGCTACATCCGGGATGGAGAAGTGGAGCATTACATCAGTGCATTAGCCCTCAGCAGCTCTGGCAGGGATAGGAAACTTCACTGAGATTCCAGGATTCTGGAATGTACACAAAGCTACACAGAGATCAATTTATCATCTTCTAGACATACACAAGCTCAACTCAATTCCCACAGTCCCTTCAAGGTCAGCCAGGTCAATCTTGAATCCTTGATGACTGACTGTCCTCTACAATAGTCCTGTCACGTGGTTGCCCAACCACCGCTTGGACACGTCCAGTGACAGGGATCTCACTACTTACGGTAGTGTTCAATCTCCAGGCAGCTCTAAATGTTAGAAAAGGTTTTCTGCCGACTCCAAAGTGTACACACATGTACTGTTTGCTCGGTGATTAGGTGGCAGAGCCTTTGAAGTTGCTGTCAGTGTTTCCACTGGAAATGGAACTTTTCAGATGTTTCTAACTAAAATTTCCTTGCAGATTCGTACATGTTGCCAAGTGATCCTTTAAAAAATAAGGAACCAAATAACTCTGGGAAAAATTTGGCTTGTCTGCAGTAAGATCTTTAGACATTTTTCATAATTCAAACCCATTTTTGGTTTGAATGGTTTAAATTTTAACAAGAGATTAGACCATGGCATAACCTAATAACTAACATTTGGGGGGGGAAATGTTTTAAGGAAATGCCTTGCGGTACTAGCTTTAAATGTAGTTGTTGTATGTAGGACCCACGTTGCTCCTTCCCACCTACGTTGGAGCAGCCTAGCTGAACACCTGGTTGTCCCCATGGGAGGAGGGGATGATTTCCCTTGGTGTCACCTCACAGCGGGAGTAGGACGCTGTATTTGGTGTGCTCACACGGATCCAGATGAATGCAGAATAACAACAGCTTCCACCTTGGCCAAGACAGATCAGGGCCTTGGTAGCATTGACTGCTGTGCTGCAGCAGGTCGGGGTTAGAGGGGGTGTCCCAGGGAGGGCCAAGGGACCACCTGTGCCCCAGTGACTCTATTCTTCTCTGACTACATGGATCACCACTGCCTGACCAGACCAAAGGGAGTTGCCTGGGTTCACCAGGGTCCTGCATTCTAGTCAGTTGTTTTCAAATGTCAGTATGATGCTATGGATTTTCTTTCCCCAATTTCCAGCAGGGAAGAGTGCCCTTAAGTGCCTGCATGGTCAGAAATGCAGAAACTTTTTACTTCAAGGTTGATTCCATCTTTAATGCTACCCCCTCTTTTCCCCACCCTCCTGATTCATGTTCCTTTTTTCCACCACCAACTCTGAAGCCACTATCCTCAAAGCAGCCTCTCCCCTCCTCCTCCTCCTCCCTTCTTTGGGCCTGCCTCCCTAATCCAGACATGGATTTGGATTTGGTTTTGGTTTGGTCAAAACCTGGTTAATGCAGATTCATACTTTTTTAGCAGTGGCCAAGAGCTTGACATAGCCTGTGGAATCAACCTTGAGAAAACTGCTCCCGCTTTCCAATAGTTACACTTGGCCTTTCTTCTTTAACAAGCGTGCCCTCATTTTTCCAATGGTGCCTGTTTAGGTTGATTCCTCAAAACGTTAGCCAGTGCTCCTACAACCCAGCCTGCAGCACGCTTGGAGTTCCCGCCACTTTGGGGCATATCTCCTGACACTGATGATGGATATAATTCTTTTTAATAGCCTCAAGGTCAATCATTTTGCTCAGAAATGAGATGTGGTTATGAAAGAAGGAGAGGGATTTTCTCACATGGCTCAGAAACAGCTCAGAAGTCAGGTCACGTGAACAGTGCTTTAAGTCATGTGAGTGTGACAATATGGCTGGAGCTAGTGGACAGCCCTCCAAGGAACCTCTGCACTTGGAAGCAGCCAGCACTCCTTGGAAGGGCGAGTTCTGCTCTTTTGTGAAAAGTCATCAGTTTCGTGAGTGTACAGACACACAGGGACTGATTAGAGGCTGCATCAGGACGTCCTAACAGCTTGGCAGTAAGCCTCATCATGAGCTCCTATCCAGCTTCCTTAAACGTTGGGCTCTGTCATCTTGTCCTCCATGACATCCTTCTCTGGCAGTCACTGCTGGCCTGGTCAGACCAATCAGGGATGCCATCTGTGTGATCTCTCACCAACAGATTCCGAAACACTGGGAAAAAATGTGAGGAAACAAGCTTTGTCCCAGGTGCCGTCAGCCGCTCAGATGTCAGCCTTTTCCTACCACCCACCCCGCAAACCTCAGAGGCCCTGATGGCCTGCTTTCCCTCCTGGAGCATCTGCATTTTGACTGGGAGCAAAGTGTTCAGCTGAAGCAATGACATCGTCATTTAGGGATTTGAGGCAAGGGTGGACAGGAAGGTCAGGGCTCGGGAAGTTCCTTCCAAGTTTCCCAAATCACCCGTTAGCTCTGAAAAACCCCAGCCGCTGGACTGTTTCACATCCTCAAGGGATCACACCGCCAAGAAAGTCCCCAGAATCTTGTTGCGACTGGCCGAAAGGAAGATGGTTTCCATTTAGTCTATGCTTTCAGCTGTTTCCTGGTGGGAAGGCATGGCTCGTCCCGTTCGCTGCTTTAATAACCGGCAGGACCCTGTCTGGTGACGTGGCCAGACTTGTCGGGTGGCTATGTGCAGTGAGCACTCAGGGTTGAGGGCACCAGGAGTGGATGCCAGCCAGACCACCACGGCCTAGGCAAGCTGATTATACAGGCGGATCCCTGCTCTGGGGACGGCTGGGCTGGTGGGGAATTGGAGGCTGGTGTGGCATTCGACCTAATTTGAGGCCTAAGTAAAAATGTGTGTTTGCTAATGGAGACACTCATATTGAAAACAGGTGGTGTTTGGGCTTTTGCCTACTCTCTAAAATGGTTTGTCTGAGGTCCATATGCTTTTCTGGTTCCAAAGTCTCAGGCTGCTGTGGGTTTTGGATTTCCACTAAGGACAAGGTCTACTAGAGCCTCTGTTCTGAAGGGGGCTCCTTGATAGTCACCAGGGATGTGGAACTGTTGTTGAGAGGTGGCACTTGCCTAATGGTGAAGAGCAAGAAAAGAAATGGAGGGAAAGAAATGGGGGCTGCCCGTGTGGGCAGCAAGAAGCTGAAGTTCTGTCCTGTTGGTCAATACGTGCTCCCTGAGGTTGCTGGGGGCAAACTGGTAAAGTAGCTGCAAAAGTTGAGTCCCAACTCTATGCCAGGTGCCATGTGAGCATATGGAAGAGATAAGGCTGGGCTTAGCTGCTAATGGAAGATATAAGATGTCCAGGGAATGATACCAGTAGAAGGTAACGCAGCTACCAGCCAAGTAGTACTGAGTAGGGCTTTTTAGACTATTCTCCAGAAGGTTGCTATAGTGCCATGGGATGTTTCCTAAACAGAATTGATTCATTTGTGCATTCCTCGATACATTGATTCATTCATTCCACAAACTCTTCTTCCATGGAGAAAGATGTCAATCAGATAAGACAGTGTTGTTGTTTTTAAAACTGAGGGCTGGTTATTTATTTATTTATTTATTTATTTTAAAATGTTTATTTTGAGAGAGACAGAGAGTAGGAAGAGGAGAGGCAGAGAGAGAGAGAGAGAGAGAGAGAGAGAGAGAAGGAGAGAGAGAATCCCAAGCAGGCTCTGCACTGTCAGCGTGAGGGCTGGTTATTATTTAAATAATGCATTCCTTTCTTTGCAAACCATAGTCTCATCTTTACCCCGTAGTGTGTTCACTTTCAAGTACAGTCAAGAAATAAGAAAGTGATGTGTCCAAGTGTTGCTACCTATCAAGTTTATTTTGTCTGTATGCCCAATAAGCCACAATACCGTATGCTAGCCAAAGTGACCTAATAACTTTTTGCTGTTTTATCGTTTCTTAAAAGGAGAAAAAAACCACTCATCATCGTATGTTGGTTACAACTGATCAATGAAAGGGTTAAATGGAGTTTTTTGTAGGTTGGTGCAGTTGATGCGCTGGCTCTGTGGATGTGGGCACAGGGCTCAGACAGGTTGAAAGGAAGGAGTACTGGGACTTCTGGCACCACCAGCCCATTCTGGAAGCCTCGTTTGGATCAAAAAGGACCATTAGGTTTAGGTAATGCTTGGGTATTTTGAATATGATATCTAAAGTTTCCACCTGCTGTACATTTCGGTGATTCGAAGACAACTGAATGGATTACACTGAGTTGTGCCCAGTTGGGAGAGAGTAGCCGGGGCTCAAGAGTAGCCCTTATTTGTTGACATCCCTTTTGATTGTGGCTTAGTTTAAAAAGCTTTGAATACAATGAAGAAAATGAATTTACCGTGAGATTTTCCAGTGTGTTGGGCCACAACTAGCTATCTATTGGAATGAATGGAATTACTGGGAAAATTACTTGCGAGATTTTACATTGTTTTGGTGTCAAATGCTTCCTGGAATGCACTGAATACAGAATCATTGCCATGTACAAATCCTCCCGAATTTGTAGGTAGGTGTCTGCAGTGAGCTAGGCAATTCTCTGAATTCAGTTCTCACTGGGTAGTGATGAATTTTGTTTCAGGTAAAAATAGGGACAAACTTGGTGTGGCTTTCTGGTTCCCATCAAAATGCCCTGCAGCCTTTCTGCCTCTCTGCAGTCTGTGGCTCTGAGCCTGAAGTTGGATAGCCGTGTAGCCTGAGGGGATCTGAGATTGGAGGCCATTTAGTTTATGACCATTTGGGGGTCTTAAACACTCCTGAAACTGAATGGGTCTTTTTAATTTTGTTGCTGAGCTGGTTGGGTAATTGCTTCAAATTCCATTTTGTTCTGGCTGGGGACTCATGCTCTTATTTTTGTTTCTTGAGGACTGTACTTGATTTTCTCACTTGAATCCTATGAAGGTGAGCGCCACAGTGTCTCCCAGGGGACCATTCTTCGGCCCTGTTCTCTGATACCTGGTAAACAACTGAAGAGTCCTGTTCCTCATCAGTGACTGATGAAGAGGGGATTTTGATCACTGTCATGAATTTTTGTGAAGTCTACCCAAACTGGATTCTGGAGGACAGCTCCTTGTTAAGGGAGTACCAAAGCTCTGAAGGTAGTCTATGCTGTATGTGAGCAGAGGGAGGAAAAATGGGGTGAGAGGTGCTTCATACAACTTTTGGGAAGATTTCTCTCTGCAAATATGTGTGTGTAAAAATACACATTGTGGGGGCACCTGGGTGGCTCAGTCGGTTGGGTGTCCGGTTCTTGATTTCGGCTCAGGTCATGATCTCACAGTTTGTGAATTCGAGCTCCGCTGACAGCGTGGAGCCTGCTTGCGATTCTCTCTCTCTCTCTCTCTCTCTCTCTCTCTCTCCCTTTCTCTCTCTCTCTCTCTGCCCTTCCCCTGCTCTTGCTCTCTCAAAACTTAAAAAAAAATACACATTGTGGATCAGCCTTCTCTAGCATGAATTCACCAAAGTCACCTAAGTAATGAACTAAATAGAGACCATTTGAGAGCTTTTCTGATTTCTTTATGCTTTGTTGAAATCCCCATATCATGTGCCACTCATTTCTGGATCCAGAAGAAATTCATCATATGTGTAAAAATAAAGAGTAAAGAGAAAACGTAGACGAAGCTCAGGTACAGGCACACAGTACATGGATTTCCATTTCTTTTTCCTGAGACTCTGAAAAGGGAAATGAAGTCTTGCATGTACCAAGTTTATTAGGTTTTCTGATTTCAGAACAAGATAAACTGGGATTTTTCCTTCATGACTGTAAGCTAGAATTTAAATTGAGGCCAACCTCATCTTCTTGGACATAGGAAGTATTTTCCGGGCAGAGTATTTTAAAGCACAACTTTCCTTGTAGCTGATCAGTATCTACAAAAATGTTTGAACAAATAAATGCCTTCTTCATTCCATGGCAAATAAGGTGCTGATAAGATACAGGAATAAAAATATAACCACCTGTTCAATAAGGAGTTCTAGAGGGAAGATACAGAGGAGGAGAATATGTGCATTTCTGCATCCTCAACCCAAGGGCTTTCCAGGTCCAGATGACCTAAGTTACAAAAGGAAAGTCGGCGAGTCCCATCCAATATATCCATAAAGTCTGCTGCTTTCTTAGCAAGAGGTTGCAGGCAAACCGTGGGCAACTCTCCTTGGTCTGGGTGGGCATTGTTCATGTATTCGTTTGCCAAAGTAAAGTGAAGGAGCTGCTTGAATGTTCTTTAAAGAGGACTAAGAAGGCCAAAGCTTCAAGGAGATTTATCAAAGTCATCAAAGTTGCTTCCAAAACAAAGGAGGAGGGATGTAATTTCTAAATTGTATAAACCTAGGGCACTCGGGCTGGAAGGCAGCTGAAGGTGAGGCCGTTTCAGAGAAGCCAGCATTTTGCATTCACGTTCCCTTTGTCCTCTTTCGCCTACCTTCTCGGTAATAGATTTGGCAATGACAGGACTGACCTAAAGAATTTCCTGAGAGCAATGCCTTGTGATTGGACAAATAATTATAGTTAAGAATGTTAAGATTTGTGCTCCAATTGTATTTGGTTACACCGACTTCCTTCAGACCTAAAGTCACAATGGTATGTTTAACATGAAATGATCCCTACGAAGAATTTCATTTTCCCAGGCTCTTTGAACGAAATGGATACCTGTCCACTATTGTTTTCTCCCAGGGCTTACCTGGAGGGAGAACAGAGGCTCTATAGAAGTGTGTGCTCTTTCTTTGGAGGAGAGATCAAGCAGATAAGAGCAAGGGATCTTCAACCAGCAGGGACTGCACATCAGAGCAGGAATGTGAGTAGGGCCAATTAATTCATTCAGCTCTTGATATCCCAAGGTCTCAGGTTAAGGGTTTGGAGTAGGAGTTTGCGCGCACATACGTGTATAGAATCAGACAAGACTCCGCTTGGAGTCATGAACAAATTTGATCAAGAGACTCTTTTTGTTTGCATCTTTCCCTGACAAAGTATGCTCCTCAACACGGGGCTGGAATTCTGGAATACCCAGTCTTCCCTCCAGCCTGACATGGCCATTAATCAACTCCCGGGGTCGATACACGTTATCAGCCAGTCCACACTTCACCATTTTATCGAGGACACTATCGTCGAAGACAACACACAGAGGATCAACAGAACTTAGAATGTACAAGTTAGGGGGCACCTGGCTGGCTCAGTCTGTAGAATGTATGACTCTTGATCTCAGGGTCAAGAGTTCAAGCCCCATGTTGGGTGTAGAGCTTACTTTAAAAATGTATGCAAGTTAAAATGGGGTATTTATTGTTCCAGAAAATCTGGAGAGGGGACTTCACTGTTTTGTAAGGGAGGAAGGAATTATAGTCAGTATCAGAAACCTACTATAAACTAGTCTACGTTGTTGTTTGAATTTTTGTTTACATATATTTGTTGCAGCTTGTTGGGATGAGCACTGGGTGTTGTATGGAAACCAATCTGACAATAAATTATATTAAAAATATATATGTATATATATTTATATATATGTTTATTTATAATATATACATATATATATTCATATCCATGCCATAGGTTCAGTCACGTGCCATACTCCCCATGATAAGATAAAAACCTTATACATAAAAATCTATGTATAATTATCTTATACATAAAAAAAAATATATATATATATATATAATCCATGCCATAGGTTCAGTCATGCTCCATACTCCCCATTATCTTCATGACGACCTGTATTTAAAACCTCCTCCAGGCCAGCATCGCTGCCTTGGCCCTTCCTGCTTCTTCCCATCATCAAACATCGCTCCTTTGCCTGGAGCTGCTCAGAGGTTTCCTCTTTAACCTTTTCAAGCCCAATAGTGTGTGGGCTCCACATTCTTTTCTAAATATGCAAAAGCCACCTGTTTGATAATGTGGTTCAGAATCTTGCTGGGGCTCAGTGTCAGGTTCACCGCCTTGCGGTTTCTGGAATCCACCCATATGTGCGTCTATATTTAGTTGCCACCATCAACATTTTCCATCTCTTACATGTTTAGCCAACTTTTGTGTGGGCTGTTGCTTTGACCTTGCAGTGAGGCTCTAAGCATGCATGGGGCCCAAAATAAATAATGAAAAGATCACCTGTTAATGGCAGTCAGCAACCTCTCCAACATATTTCATATCAGCTATGGTTGGGACCCAAGCAGGGCATACTAGAGAGAGAAACAGCTCCTCTCCCAAATGTCCAATGGACAGCCAGTTAGCCTGTGGCTTTTGGGTGGCTGAGGATCTTGTACCTGCACTCCAGCAGAACTGCTCCCCTACGGATGCACAGAAGCACCCCATTCTCAGTAGGTGGGGTGCAGGCTGTGGGGATGGGGACTGTCACCGATGCCAGGGCCACAGCATTCTAGGAAAGCGCAACCCTTTAGCTGCTTGAGTGGGACAGATTGGTGACAGGGGCTATTCCTGGGAGATCCAGAAGGGGAAGGAAATGACACTATGTAGATTCCCCTTGTTCAATAGTTTCTTCCATAACATCTGCTTAAAATGAATATCAAGGGCAGATGAGCAGAGAGAGAGGATGTTCCAAAAGGTGAGTTTTCAGGGGCAGGGGAGCATGGTAAGAAGGACCTGAGGATAACCCCATGACCATGGAATTCTTGGCTTATTTACTGAGCTCTGTGTATGGACGGTCACATGTTAGCATCTGGTGCAACATCCCCTATTTAAGCGGTGGTGTAGTGGGGAGTGTGTGGTGCAGCCAGCCCTAGATCGTGAACTGCACCAGAGCAGAGCCCACGTCTCTTATTCTCGATTGTAGTTCCAGTGCCTAGAACAATGCCTGACACACAGGAGGAGACCAAAAAGTATTCATTTAATCCATGCCAAGAAAGAGGAGGATATTGTTTAAAGAACAAAACAGGAACAAGACAATAAACTCATTGATCCCTTTTGAAAATGGTAGGCAACTAACTCATTTCAAAAGTGGTAAATGAAGAGAAAGAATCAAGCCTTTATCTTCCCTCCCTGCATAAACTCCACCCCAGAGGGGAACCACATTTTCGTGAGGTGAAGGTTCATTTTATAGAAAGCATTGCAGCTAATAAAGGAAGAGAGAGTGACAGGCTTGGGATGTCAACAGTTTGCATCCACTAATCAATCAGCGGGTCTTAGGCATTGATTACCAATTGGATGCTAGCCTCATAGGAAGAGTGACAAGCAGACAATGTGCGCTTCCTGATGACCCGCACAACACAGTCTATGAAGTAGCTCGGCTCAAATAATCGCATCTGAACCTGATCAAGCTTCTAATTCTAACTTGGAGTTGACAGGAAATCTAGGAGCAAAGGAGTATGTTGCAGTTGGTAAAATCCAACCTGGGAAAGCAGATCAGACAAACACAAGAGGGGAAAAGGGGAAAAAGAGAAAACGGGGACCTTATGGATTTTCAAAGTCTTAAAAAACATATACAATTAATGAATTTGAGTTTGATCCTGTTTGGAACAGGTACATTATTTTAAAATGTAAAAAAAGAGAAATATTTGCTGACAAATGAATGGTGGAAAGGTGAAAGGGAAGAGCTGTAGCTTGACGAGCAGGCCTGTGCTCAGGGACTGGCCTGAGCCACAGGGCAGCCAGACTAATTTTAGTTCCCACCTGCTGGTGGACACAGGGCTCCAACTACTCTGCCAGGCTTGATTAGAATTAGTATCTACTCCATTTCAATGCTGAAAAAAAACCACAAAACCAAAAAAACAAAAAACAAATGGGAAGCTTCGACTGAGAGCAGAGACCACATCTACCTTATTCGCTGCTGTCTTTCCTGGGCACACCCAGTGCCTAGGAAAAACACGAGGCACATAGTAAGTGACCTAAAATGTTTGCTGAGCCAGGAGAACTGGATTCTCACCCTGCCCATGCCACTAATTTGCTGTGAGATAGGCAAATTATCGCTCCTTCTGTGGGCTTCATTTCTTCACACAAGCAATGAAGGGACCAGTCCGGTAGCTGGCAGAAACTCTTTCCAGTTCACCTAGGCTTGTGATTAGAGAGGAAGCACTCCATTTTCAAGAAATCTGACCAAGCTTAACCATAGATCGATTCACGGGAATTATTTAAGTGACAATGAACAGCGTGACGCTTCTTGTCCTTGATCACAGAAGAAAAGACAACTGCCTTTGTCCAATCATTGTGCGCTGATGGGACTCGGGTTTTCTTGTGAATTTCGTTTGCTTTCCTTTAACAGGACAGGGACCACACTGACCCAGAGGCATTTCAGTTTGTGTCCCCCCAGGGAGCCAGCTGCGTGAATGTGGAACTCCCACCTGCTGCGGCACCGTAAGCTGGCAGGAGCTCATTAAACCATGGCTCAAACCTTTAGAGTTTCTAGAACTGCTCGACAGCTGAGTGAGTTCGTTCTGACTCATGGGGCATGCTCACAGAGGTTTCCTTATCTGAGCCTCAAGGTAGGTCCAACTCTGTACCCAGATGCAGCTCTCCGGGTCTCAGATCAGAGGAATTCCCAAGGAAGAGGGAGGATCACAAAGCCCTGTGATGTAGGCAGGGCAAGCAGTCCTGGTTTTCCCCTTTCTGGAAACAAGGGCAAGCCTCCCACTCTCCTCCCCAGCCAGGCACCAGCTCCCAGCTCCTGTTTGTTTGTGGGCTAGGAATGGGATGAGGGCACAGTGATGTCTCAGCAGACCCCTTGAGGGAACAAGGACCTTTTGGTGATGGTGGTTTAACTGCATCCCACTTAGTGACTTTTTTCAAGGCCAGTCATCATGTTACCCAGAAAAAAAATATATTTACAACTTCCAAGGGTTCTGTTTGAGAATGCGTTGTGGGATGGATTCCCCCTACACCAAGGCTTACAGAGGCTGCAGCATGACGAGTGGCCCAGAGCCCAACACTGTTGGCATCTTTGAGAGTCAAGGGCAGTCAGAATGGATAGTCTAAAAGGGAATGTTAAAATGGCGGGGGGGGGGGGGGAGGAAGGCGTCAACACGAAGCATCCAAGTTCATTGGAAAGCTCATACAGGGTTAGGAGAGAGAAAATGTGGAATTCGCCCAGCAAGCGATCCGTCCTGACTTACCCCACTGATAGGGGTGCACCTTTCAGAAAGGGTTACCTTCTAGTTTGGTGATGGAATATGACGTGATTGTCTGAATTCTGAATTGTGCTGGTTCCTAATTGATTTCTTACTTACTTCCTTTGCTTATTTATCATTTGGTTTCGACCCCGTCTGCGTCCCCCAAAGGATTGGAGGTGGCTTTCTTCCGTAGTTAATTTCAAAGCAGAACCAGTTTGAAAGACCTTTTCACACTGCGGGCAGCAGCAGTTCTGGTTACTGAACTATTCAACATGACAAGTATTTGTGGGGCACCTGTGTGCAGAGCTCTGGGGGGCTACAAAAGATAGAGAAAGGCTGCCTCTGTCCTTTCTACTTGGCCCAATCTACGCCAGGGGGCCTCGGGAACTTTAAGGGGTGGGGAGCAAAGGTGAGAACCTCAGAACAAAAGGAGACATGTGGTAATTAGGAACTCAAGAGTCTTCTATAGAAAGTGAACGATGGAGGGGCCCTTTTAGAGCTCACCACCTGTGTTTCCCAAACTGAGGTCAGTGGACCCCCAGGACTCCAAGATTGTGTGCTGGGGTCGGGTGGGGCTTGAAAGCACAAGAGAAACTTTATGTCTTCTTACTTAAAGATATTGAGTGGTGAGTGGAGGCAGGGAGAGAACTCTTTTTTTTTTTTCCTTAGATCTGTTGTTTTAATATTAAAACAAGCGCATATCCATCTTAAAAGAGAAAAGAGGAGATGTCAAAGAAACCCCCTGCTTTTAGCAGACCTGCTTCTTATTATGCTCAGAGGCTGCCTCCCCTACCGCCATTCAGTGGTGCTTGTATAAGCTTTTAGTGATATGTCTACGGGAAAATTTAAGAAGCTCTAATGCGATTGTGCAACCCAGCACTGTCCAATAGAAATACAATGCGTGCCACATGCACAATTTAAATTTTCTAGTGTCCACAGTAAAAGAAAAAAAAAACCCAGGTGGACTTAGTTTCGGTAATATATTTGCTTTAACCTGACATAACCAACATTTTATCATTTCAACACGTAATCAGTATTTTTGGACTTATTCATGAGATAGCTCACATTCTTTTTTTTTTTTTTTATACTATGTGTCTGAAATCCAGTGTGTATGTGACACTTCCCATACAGCTCACTCCAGACTAGCCACCTTTCCAGTGCTCCATAGCCACATGTGGCCAGTGGCAACTCGATTGGACAGTGCTGGCCTCACCTGTTCGCTTTCCCAAAGGAGGAAATAAGGCCCTGAGGTTACAGTTTCTGGGCCACCTTCCTGATCTTTCCCTACAAAACTTGGAATTCTTATCCCAGCCCTTTTCTCTTCCTTTATGGTGTGACTGTTCTCAGGCAGACCAACAGACGCACACGCGTGCCACACATACAGTGTTTGCTCATATGTTCTGCCTTTTACTTTCCACACTCCCTGCTCTGAAATCAATGGGTGCTAATGGGTTCGCGCATGAAACCCCCCCACCCCAACTCACTCCACACTCGTTCATGATTTTTAAAAGAGGCCTTCTAGAAGTCGGACTCTGATCCCAACCCTTGACTGTGGGAACTCGTACGCACTAGGACTGCAGTGGCGGGAAGTGGCCTTTAAGGGTGGAGTTGTTACATGCTATTACACTAGCATGCACATCATCGTTAAAATAAATGAGAAAGTGCAGTGAATATAAGAAAGAAAAGGACACTCACCCACAATCCCTCTCCCCAAACATAATCACAGCTCATAGTATTTCCTTCCTGCAGGAGGCCTTTTGATGGACCCAGTGGTGACAGGGACCACGGTGGCAGTCACGCGCACTCATGCATTTCCCATAGCACGGGCTGCTGGCCAGGGCTTCCTAAGGAAGTGTAAGCCTCCCAGCCCCTTCCCACAGGGCTCCCCTCCTTCAGATCGTGAACTAAGATTGAGACGCTCCCCCTCGGCTTCCTCGGTAGCTCCAGTGCAGGCTGCGGTCCTCTCCCGTCCTCTTCGGGCTGGGAGCCCCTCTCCCCTCTCCCGGGCAGTTGTGCATATTCGAGCCCAAGCCGCTGAAGCAGGAAGCGCAGTGGTGGGGGCTTGCATTGTCCGCCTCCTCCAGGCAGGGGCGGCCTGTGGAGGTTCCTTGACCTCAGTGGCCCCAGGCTGACCCCCTGCCGGAGGAGAGGAGACCGACTGCCAAGAATGTAGTGGAATCCCGCTGAGGCTGGAGCCCTGGCCGAGAAAATGTGCGGAATGCCATTTGTTAAGACACACTGGCCTTTGCACAGAAAAGCTCTTTGGGCTTCAACAAAGGTAGGACGCATTGTTTCAGGACTAAGGGTCTGATCCAAGTTCATGTCGGTCTGTCTCAAAAGGAGGATGCCAGCTCATTAAAAACAGAGCAAAGTAGCGGAGCTGCAGAGATGACTTGACCTTGAGAAAGTTCCCACCCTGTCTCAATTTTGAGCCTGATGTCAAATTTCATGTTAAAAAATAACAACGAAAACCCTTGGGCTGTTCACAAAAGGGGTATTCTTATAAGAATCAGTTCCCTGTAATATACAGTGTCAGGAAAAGATTTACAAATTACTATTATGTAGGAAAGAACTATTTTTATTTAGGAATGATCATTATTATTAATTTTCATCATCTTGAGGCATTCCCGTTTTGGTGATGGGGGAGGGTGTGTGCTGGGGAGAGGCACCTGCTGGAATAAAATCATAACTAGAAGTGAAAGTGCCTAACATTTGCCTAACGCTTTCCAGCGTTTCCAAACATTTTTCAATAAAATCGCTTTTCCATATATTTAAATAAAGTGTAACCCTGGAAATAAGCTGAGCGGCATGGGCTATCATTTTGGTGAAATAGGAAACTGAGGCCACTAGGAGGTAAAGGGGACAAGCCCGCGCTGACTAGGCTTAGGGAGTAAAGATACTGTTAATAACACACTCATCACCATCCCGCTGCCAGTAACAGCTGGCTCACATGGTGCTTCCTTCATGCCAGATTGCCAGATAGCGTTCCAAGGGCTTTGAACGTCTTTTTCATCGCACTAACCACAGTCCTACAAGGGAAGATGTCATTACCCTTCCCACTTTATAAATGAGGAAATGGCAGCACAGGGATATTGGGTACCTTGCCTGAAGTCACACAGTGAATATGTGTCAGGATGTGGATTTGAACCCCGGCCCTTGGTAACTCCTAATTCTGGTTCTTGTCACCTTTTCTCCTCAGCAGAATGGAAAGAGCGTCTGAGAACTATGCATACTGGTCCACTGCAGTGCTGTCACGTTTGACCCTGATACATATTCCTTCTTGCAGCATTTATTGAGTGACTACTATATGTGTGGCCGTGTGTGTGTGTGTGTGTGTGTGTGTGTGTGTAGGGGTGGTGGTGGTGGCGAGAAGTGAAAGAGAAGAGATCTTCAAGAAATGTACTTATTTTCTGGGGCACCTGGGTGGCTCAGTTGGTTGAGCCTCTGACTTTGACTCAAGCCATGATTTCATGGTTCGTGAATTCGAGCCCCACATGAGCTCGCTGGTGTCAGTGCGGAGCCCGCTTCAGATCTTCTGTCCTCCTCTATCTCTGCCCCTCCCCTGCTCCTGTTCTCTCTTTCTCTCTCTCTCTCAAAAATAAGTAAAACAAACAAAAAAAACCCCACTGAATCCTTTAAAAAAATGTACTCATTTCCTTAAGTGTATTTATTTTTTGTTCCTGTCCTCACTGTGTTGATGCTCTAGGGTGATAGACCAAATGGGTGAACACCTGATAAGTGGAATGTGAAGGGCTCCAATGAGGTACTGGTAACCTACTGGGGGGGCCAGTGCCTCAGCTCGGTGCACAAAAGGGGAGGAGGGAAGAAGTACCCCCTCCCCAGAAACAGCCTAAGCAACAAGGGGGTGGGTGCAGGACCACACAGAACAAGACAAGGACACAGGAGGAAACGCCACGCGTGGAAGCTTGAAACAGTGCAAGATGAGTCCAGAAAGGCCAGTTAGGACCAGAGGTTTGAATGGAATGCTGAGGATTTGAACATTTATCCTGTAGGTGATAAGGAACCATTGTTTGTGGAAGAGGATAGGAGAGACAGCGCTGCATTCTTTCTGGAAGCTTCACCAGGGAATGTTTCCTTCCTTTTTCCAGCTTCTAGAGGCTGCCCGCAGGTCTTCTTAGTAAATGGTCCTTTCCTCCACCTTCAAAGCCACAATCACAGCATTTTCAAATCTCTCTCTGACCTCTGCCTCTGTGGTCATGTCTGCTTTTCTGACTCTGATCCTCCTGCCTCCCTCTTTTTTTTCTTTCAGAGTTTTCTTTTTTTTTTCCCCCTCTAAGGTTTATGCATTTATTTTGAGAGAGAGTGAGAGAGACAGAGGAGGGAGAATCCCAAGCAGGCTCTGTGCAGCCGGATGTGGGACTTGAACTCAAAAACCGTGAGATCGAGCTGAAACCAAGAGTCAGACACTTAACCACCCGAGCCATCAGCTGCCACCCTCCCCTGCCTACCTCTTATTCAGACCTTGTGATGACATCAGACCCACCATGATAATCTAGGATAATCTCCCTGACTCAGGATCCTTAATTTAATCACATCTGCAGAGTCCCTTTTGCCATAGAAGGTAACAGATTCTGCGGATTAGGATGTGGGCACCTTTGGGGTGCATTGCTTACCCACCATGCCTAGGCTCCCTTAAATCACCTATTTCTCAAGTAACTTTCAGAAGAATGGGTCCCCATTGGCTGTAATTATTTAGGTTTTCTTCCTGGCACTTGGTGAAACTCTGCTGGAGACATCATATGGGACAATACTATGACTGTCCCCTGCCTCTTACGGAAGTTTCTGACAATGAGACGTGTCACTGACCTCAGAAATGAGCCACTTGGGGCAGCTGACTGGGTTACTGCTGAGCTCAGAATTAAGCATTTAAGAATTGAAGGAACCTCAAAAGAACTTAATTCAAAGGCTTTCATTGAGCTGCTATTGTTTTTCTTCTTTTTCTTTCCTTCTTTTTTTTGGCCAGCAATTTTGCTAGCTGCTAGAGATATAACCATGAATAAGACTTGGCCCTGCTCTCAAGATGCTCCCAATCTGGTGAGGGAGGCAGATAAACAACACAACACCATGTGACAAGCGTCCCCATGGCTGCATAGCCTCCAGAAACTTGAAGCCTCCACGAGGCCCTTGGGGAGGTCTGAATGGGCTAAGCTGACCGGAGGGAAGGAGGAACCAATAAAGAGCTAATGTACATTGAGAACTTTAAAATTAACCTAAGCACTTTGTACATGTGAGCTCATTTACTCCTCATAACTCTCATTATGCCCATTTTACAGATGTGGCACAGAGAACTTAAGTGACTTGTCCGAGGTCACTCAACCGGCGACCCAGGCCGACTGCGGTAGATCTCCAGACTAAAGTAGAGCTAGGGACTTCAGAGTCTCTGAACACTTTGTTCTTGGAAACGACCTTGCGCTGTTGTTCCTTTGCCAGCTCCAGAGACTGGGAGCACAGGGTGCCTGGGGGCAACTGTCGTTGTGATGTGGCCCCCTGGGGACGCTGGCCTTGGACCTGGGCTATTCCCATCTGTGACTCTAGCCCCCGAGGAGCTCTGGGAGTGCAAAATGGTTTTCTTGTTCCACCTGAAGAAAACAAAACAGGAAAGGCAAACGTAATGGTGAAAAGAAAAACTCCTTGGCCATACCCCTGAAAGCGAGCGAGAAAAGCGCTTTCAGTATTCCGTGTGAATGCTTCTCCTCTCCTTAGCGAGGTTAACAAAGAGTTGACTGGATAAATATCTTGACGAGACACTGGACCCTCGAATTTAAACCCCATCCATTTGGCTTTGAGACAGGGGTTGAGTTAAAGCTTCTTTTGCTCTAGCTATGAATAAATGGTTTGCTGAGCAAATTAATGGTGTATACCCGAATGCTTGGGTGAATGAGAGAGAACAAAAGTCTCAACACCACCCCCAGCACGGCTGACGTGTACACCGACATGAAAAAATAATATGCTGATTAAAAATCATTCTTCATCATTTAGCAGACCCTCCAAGGACTTCTATGTAATCATTTTGTTAGGCTGAACCTAATGACTGTATGAAAATAACCTTGGAACAAGCTCGTGGGGTCTGGCCCAGCCCACCTCTGCTTTAGATCACTTTGTGGATGCATATAATAAGCTTTAGGGCTTTAGCATTCCTTGACATTTAGTTTAGTTATTTTATCAACCGTCGTCGTCAGAGAGGTCTTTAAAAACTCTTTCCCCCCACCTCATATTTCACGGCATTATTTGAGCTCAGTGTGTTTGAATATGTTTTTTTTGAATATATTGCCGCCGGGCCTCAAGAAATGAAGTAGAAGGTTTTGAATGGTGCAGTCTCTGGGGCCTAGACTGGCCTTCCGCCAGACCAATACCTACCTGTCCTTGGAGTCAGCCACCCAGTGGCCACTCCTGTGATTCCCAGACGGAACGGGCTGCCCTCCTGCATGCCAGCTGTACCTGGCACGGACACTTGTCACAGCACCAAGCACACTGCCCAGTGCACGCTGTGTGTACCTGTCTGTTTCCTTCACCAGACTCTTCATGCCTCCAGAGTAGGGGCCCTTTGTATAAGTTTGTTTATTTTGAGACAGAGAAAGAGGGGGAAAAAATCACAAATGGGGGAGGGACAGAGAGAGAGGAGAGGGCGAACACCCCAAGCAGGCTCTACACAGGTTGTGCGGAGCCCGACGCAGGGCTTGAACACACGAACTGTGAGTCAAAGTTGGATGCTTGAGTGACTGAGCCACCCAGGTGCCCCTAAAACCTTTTTTTAATTGAAGTATAATTGGCATACAATATCCTATTAGTTTCCGGTGTACATCATAGTGATTTGATATTTTTATACATTGCAAAGTGATCCCCATGATAAGTCTAGTTACCACTTGTCCCCATACAAAGTTGTGATGATATTTCTGACTATATTCTCTATGCTATACTTTTCATCCCTGTGTCTTATTTGTTTTATAATTGGAAGTCGTACCTCTTAATTCCCTTCATCTGTGTTGCCCGCCCCACACCCAGTAACCGCCAATTTGTTCTCTGTACCTATGAGTCTGTTTTTGTTCCTTTTAAAAAAATTTTTTTAATGTTTTTACTTTTTATTTATTTTTGAGAGAGACAGAGCATGGGCGGGGAGACGCAGAGAGAGAGGGAGACACAGAATCTGAAGCAGGCTCCAGGCTCTGAGCTGTCAGCACAGAGCCCGATGCGGGGCTCGAACTCATGAACTGAGAGATCATGACCTGAGCTGAAGTCGGATGCTCAACTGACTGAGCTACCCAGGTGCTCCTGTTTCGTTTTGTTGTTAAGATTCCACATACAAGTGAAATCATTATTTTGTCTTTCTTTGTCTGGCCTTCTAGGTCCACCCAAGTTGTTTCAAATGGCAAGATTTCATTATTTTTATGGCTGAGTAATATTTCATTGTGTATATATACATCTTCTTTATCCATTTGTGTCGATGGGCACTTAGATTGCCTAAAGCTTTTAACAAATATTTTAATTATATAATACCTGAAAACAGTTTCATTGCAACAAAAATAGAGGTAAAGTAATATTTCTTCTTCATTCCCGTATTCCTTTTCTCTCCATATCCATCCAAATATTTGTTTGTTTTAAATTTAAATTATATTTTTAATTGTGGTACAAGGATATGACATAAAATTTACCGTCTTAGTCATTTTAAGTACAATTGGTTTGAACAACACAGGGATTAGGAGCACTGACCTTCCGTCAGTCAAAAATCTGCATATAACTTTTGAATCTCCCAAAACTTTACTAACAGCCTGCTGTTCACTGGAAGCCTTACAGATAACATAAGTAGTCGATTAACACGTATTTTGTAGGCTGTATATATTATATACTGTATTACAGTAAAGTAAGCTAGAGAAAAGAAAATGTTAAGAAAATCATAAGGAAAAGAAAATTATATTTACAGTATTGCACCATATTTATCGAAAAAAATTAGCAGATAAGCAGACCTTTATAGTTCAAACCTGTGTTTACAGTTTACAGATCAAATCTGTGTTGTTCAAGGGTCAAGTGTATGCAGTTCAGTATGTATATTCACATTGTTGTGCAGCAAATGTCTAGAACATGTTGTTCTTGCAAAACTGAACCTCTTTGCCCATCAAGCACTATCTCCCACCTCCCCCACCCTTGGCAACCTCCTTTCTACTTTCTGTCTCCGTGACTTTCACTACTCTAGGTGCCTCATAAATCTGCTCATACAATACTTATCCTTTTGTGATTGGCTTAGTTCACTTAGCATAATGACTTCAAGTTTAATCCATGTTGTAGCACATGTGAAAATTTCATTCCTTTCTAAAGTTGAATAATAATCCATTATATGGATATACCACATTTGTTTATACATTCATCCATCAGTGGACTTGTGGGTTGCTTCCATTTCTTGGCTACTGTGAATAATACAGCAATGAACATGGGTGTACAAGTATCTCTTTGAAATCCTGCATATAAATTCTTTTGTGTATCTGCCCAGAAGTGGGATTATTAGACCTTATAGTAATTCTATTTTTAATTTTTTGAGAAACTGCCACACTGTTTTCCATAGCAGCTGCACCATTTTGAATTCCTACTGACAATGCACAAGGGTTCTGATTTCTCTGCATTCTTGTCAACACTTGTTGTTTTCTGTTCTTTTGATAGCGGCCATCCTAATGAGTACAAGGTGATGTCTTATTGTGGTTTTGATTTGTGTTTCTCTAATGATTACTGATGTTGAGCATCTTTTCACATGCTTGTTGGCTATTTGTGTATCTTCCTTAGAGAATTGTGTGTTGAACTCTTTTGCTTATTTTTAATTTGCGTATTTATTTTGTTGTTGAGTTGTATCAGAAATATGATTTGCAAATATTTTCTCCCACAGCATAGGCTGCTTTTCATTATGTTGGTTATTTCCTTGGATGCACAAAAGTTTTTAAATTTGATGTAGTCCCATTTATCTATTTTTGCTTTTGTTACCTGTACTTTTGGCAACAATCATTGCCCAAGCCAATGTGCTGAACCATTTCCTCTGTTTTCTTCTGGGCATTTTAGAGTTTTAGGTCTTTAAAATTTTTTTTAACATTTATTCATTTTTGAGAGACAGAGACAGAGCATGAGTAGGGGAAGGGCAGAGAGAGAGGGAGTCACAGGGATCTGAAGCAGGCTTTAGGCTCTAAGCTGTCAGCACAGAGCCCCATGCGGGCTCGAACTCACAAACCACAATAACATGACCCGAGCCAAAGTTGGATGCTTAACCGACTAAGCCACCCAGGAACCCTCAGAGTTTTAAGTCTTAAGTTTAGGTCTTTAATCCATTTTGAGTTATTTTTTATGTGTGGCGTAAGGTAAGGGTCATCATTCTTCTGTATGTGGATATTGAATTTTCCCTACACCATTTGTTGAAGTAATTATCCTTTCCCCATTGTGTGATCTTGGCGCTCTTGTTGAAGATCATTTCACTGTATATGTAAGGGCTTATTTCTGGGTTATTCTGTTCCATTGGTCTCTATGTTTGTCTTTATGCCCATAAGGCACTGTCATAATTATTGTTACTTTATAGTAGGTTTTGAAATCAGAAGTGTGAAGCCTTCAGCTGTGTTCTTTATTTCTTTAAGACTGTTTTGGTTATTTGAGGTCCCTTGAGATTCCATATGAATTTTATTTTTCTTTCTATTTCTATAAAAAATGCTGTTGGTTGGGGCACCTGGGTGGCTCAGTCGGTTAAGCGTCCAACTTCAGCTCAGGTCACGATCTCACTGTTTGTGAGTTTGAGCACCACATCAAGCTCTGTGCTGACAGCTCGGAACCTGGAGCTTGCTTCAAATTCTGTGTCTCCCTCTCTCTCTGCTCCTCCCCTGCTCACGCCATCTCTCTCTCTCTCTCTCTCTCTCTCTCTCTCTCTCAAAAATAAAAATAAACATTAAAAAATTAAAAAGAAAAATGTCATTGGCATTTTGATAAGGACTGTACTGGATCTGTAAATCCCTTTGGGTAGTGTGGACATTTTAACATTATGTCTTCCAATCCACATACATAGGATGTCATCCATTTATTTATACCTTCTTTTATTTCTTTTAAAAATTTTTTAGTTTTTAGTCTCTTGTCTCTTTGATTAAGTTTATTCCTAAGTATTTTATTATTTTTAGTGCTAGTACAAATGAGATTGTTTTCTTAATTTCATTTTCAGATTGGTCATTTTTAGTTTATAGAAATGTAATTGACTTTTATGTGTTAATTTTGAATCCTGTAACTTTGTGAAAATTGCTTATTAATTTTAACAATTATTTAATGTGGAATCTTTAGGATTTTTTTTTTTACCTATAACACCATGTCATTTGTGAACAGATAATTTTACCTCTTCCTAATTTGTATGCCTTTTATTTCTTTTACTTGCCTAATTACTCTAGGTAGGTCTTCCAGTACTATGTTGAACAGAAGTGACAAGAGTAGGCATCCTTACCTTCAATCTGATCTTAGAGGAAAAGTGTTCAGTCTTTCACTGCTGAATATGATATTAGCTATAGCCTTTGTTATATGGAGGTCATGTCCTTCTGTTCCTAGATTGTTGACTGTTTTTATCATGAAAGGGTGTTGAATTTTGTCAAATGCTTTTTATACTAAACTCAGATGGTCTTGCAGTTTTGTGGTCCTTCATTTTGTGAATGTGGTGTATTATGTTGATTGGTTTTCATATGCTGAACTGTCCTTGCATTCTAAGTATCAACCCAGTCTGGGTTATACACTGGAAAAGTGTATAATCTTTTCCACGTGCTGTTGAATTCAGTTTGCTAGTATTTTGTCGAGGAATTTTGCATCAAATTTCATCAGGGATATTGGTTTGCAGGGTTTTTGTAGTGTCTTTGTCTGGCTTTAGTATCAGGGTAATCCTGTGCTGGAGTCCAGCTCCAGCAGGTCCAGGGCTCCCTGAAGGATGGATGGTGTTGGCGAAAGGGGGAAGGAATGAGAGAGCCACGAGTTTATTTCTGATCACCAGGCAGTCATTGCTGCTCTGACTGAGAGTCAGCTTTATTTATGGTAAAAAATGTATGGGGCCCAGCACAGAAGTGGCATTTACCTTAGACAATGATTTCTGATGACAAATTTCTTTGCCATGTAAAAATTTCCCAGAACATAGATTGGTAGAAGACTCATGCATAATCTTTATCGATAGTGATTGATGTAGGTGATTTAGATGCTTATCATATGGGGAAGGAAGGTATCTTCAGCATTCAAATACAAGACAATGTTTTTAGCATAGTAAAGGCAAAAGTTAGTTCTTTGTGAGCAGGGGTCAATAGCCTGTTTTCTTGAGGGGAAGTAAAACAGGTTTCTCAGGAAATGCAATATTTGCTCCCATAATCACAAAAGAAGAAATTCCTATAATAAGTTCCTTCATAAGGTGCAATCTGCATATTTTAGGGCCAGAATAAGGGGACAAGTCACTCCCAATATCAATCAGCAAGGTGTCTTGGCAGGTCAGTGCTCAGGCAAAAATAATTGAGTGGGTGTAGACATCAGTCACCATCTGATGGAGGGAGGCCGTGCAAAACCTGCCTTAACCTCACAAGTATTCCCAACTTAGTGAGTTCAGAAATGGCTCCCAACAATCCTGACCTCATAGAATGAGTTTACAGGTGTTCCCTCCTCTGTACCCAGATCTTCTTCATGCACTTGCAGAGGTGTATACATGTACAGAAATCTGTAGTTTTGTTTAGAATGTTTTCTTTTTTAAAAATATTTACTTATTTATCTTGAGAGAAAGAGAGTGGGGGAGGGGCAGAGGGAGAGAGACAGAGAGAGAGAGAGAATCCCAAGCAGGCTCTGCACTGTCAGCACAGAGCCTGACATGGGGCTTGACCCCACGAACTGCAACACCATGACCTGAGCCAAGATCGAGAACCAGACACCTAACTGACTGAGCCACAGAGGCACCCTTAGAATGTTTTATTAAGAATGATAGTCAACATGGCAGAGAAGTAGGGGGACCCAAAGGTCCCTCACCTCTCAAACAAAGCCTTCTGGTATTGAGGCCAGAAGTCTTGGAATTCCAGGAATCCAGGCTACAGAGTGACAGAAACATCTCCAGGGACCTACGGGGACAATGTGGCAGGCCATAGGTATATTTCAACAAACAAATCAAAGCACACCTGGTGGAAGGTCCAAACCACCACTACGAGTAGGGAGATAAAGCAACCAGAGTCACAACAGAGAGTATGAAACACAGTCCAAAAACACTCCTTGAAGGGCCAGGCCCTGGACAGTGTATGACCCCTTTTTAATATAGTAGTGCTCGCAGGTGCAGGACTCATAACAAGCTATTAAAACACATAAGGGTCAGACAGCTAGCCAATATGATGAAACTGAAGCATTCTCCTCAAAAAAAAAAAAAACATTCCAGGAAGAAATGACAGCTAGAGAACTGCTCAAAACAGATATAAACAATATATCTGAGAATAATAGTCATAAGATTAACAGCTGGGCTTGAAAAAAGCATAGAAGACAGCAGAGAATCTATTGTTGCAGAGATCAAGGAACTAAGAAATAGTCACGATGAATTAAGAAATGCGATAAATGAGGTGCAAAATAAACTAGATGCAGTGACAGCAAGGGTAGAGGAGACAGAGAGGAGATTAAGTGAAATAGAAGATAAAATAATGGAAAATGATGAAGCTGAGAAAAAGAGAGATAAGAAAATACTAGATCACGAGGGGAGAATTACAGAACTAAATGGTTCTGTAACGTAATAATATCCGTATCATAGGAGTTCCAGAAGAAGAAGAAGAGAGAGAGAAAGAGGCAGAAGGTTTACTTGAGCAAATTATAGCCGAAAACTTCCTCAATCTGGGGAAGGAAATGGACATCCAAATCCAGGAGGCACAGAGAACTCCCTTCAGATTTAACAGGAATAGATCTTCCCCACATCATATCATAGTGAAACTGGCAAAATACAAAGATAAAGAGAGAATTCTGAAAGCAGCTAGGGACAAATGGGCCTTAACCTACAAGGGTAGACACCTAAGGGTAGTAGCAGACCAGTTCACTGAAACCTTGGCAGGCCAGAAGGGAGTGGCAGGAAATATTCCATGTACCGCATAGGAAAAATATGCAGCTAGGAATCTTTTATCCAGCAAGGCTGACATTCAGGATAGAAGGAGAGATAAAGACTTTCCCAGACAAACAAAAACTCAAGGAGTTCATGACCACTAAACCAGCCCTGCAGGAAATCCTAAGGGGGACTCTGTGAGTGGAATGCTGCAAAGACTACAAAGGACCAGAGGAATCACCACAAACATGAAACCTACAGATAACACAATGACACTAAATCCATATCTTTCAATAATCACTCTGAATGTAAATGGACTAAATGTGCCAATCAAAAGACATAGGGTATCAGAATGGAGAAAAAACCAAGATCCATCTATATGCTATCTATAAGAGACCCGTTTTAGACCTCAGGACACCTTCAGATTGTAAGTGAGGGGATGGAGAGTCATCTATCATGCTACTGGAAGTCAAAAGAAAGCTGGAGTAGCCATACTTAGACAAACTAGATTTTAAATTTTTTAATGTTTATTTATTTCTGAGACAGAGAGAGAGAGAGATCGAGCATGATCAAGAGACGGGCAGAGAAAGAGGGAGACACAGAATCCAAAGCAGGCTCCAGGCTCTGAGCTGTCAGCACAGAGCCCGAAGAAGGGCTCAATCTCATGAATTGTGAGATCATGACCTGAGCCAAAGTCAGACGCCCAAGCAACTGAGCCACCCAGGTGCCCCGAGACAAACTAGATTTTAAACTAAAGACTGTAACAAGAGATGAAGCAGGCATTATATTATAATTACAGGGTCTATCCATCAAGAAGAGCTAACAGTTGTAAATGTTTGTGCTCCCAACTTGGAGGAACACAAATACATAAATCAATTAATCACAAACATAAGCCATCTTATTAGTAAGAATGTGGTCATTGCAGGGGACTTTAATACTCCACTTACAACAATGGACAGATCATCTAGGCAGAAAATCAATAAAGAAACAGTGATACACTGGACCAGATGGACTTGACATATATCCAGAACTTTTTATCCAAAAGCAGCAGAATCCACATTCTTTTCAAGTGCATATGGAACATTCTCCAAGATAGATCACATACTGGGCCACAAAACAGCCCTCAATAAATTTAAAAGAATTAAGATCATACCATGCATATTTTTATCACCACACTATGCAATTTGAAATCAACCACAAGAAAAAAAATTGGAAAGCCTCCAAATGCATGGATGCTAAAGAATATCCTACTAAAGAATGAATGGGTCAACCAGGCAATTAAAGAAGAAATTTAAAAATATATGGAATCAAGTGAAAATTAAAACGTGACAGTCCAAACTCTTTGGGATGCAGCAAAGGCAGTCCTAAGAGGAAAATATACTGCAATCCAGGCCTAGTTCAAGAAACAAGAAAACCCCAAATACAAAATCTAACATCACACCTAAAGGAACTAGAAGCAGAATAGCCAAAAAAACAAAAAACAAACAAACAAACAAACAAAAACACCAAAAAAAAAATACCCAAAGGCAGTAGAAGAAAAGAAATAATAAAGATTAGAGCAGAAATAAACAATATAGAATCTAAAAAAAAAAACAATAGAACAGATCAATGAATCTAAGAGCTGGTTTTTGAAAGAATAAACAAAATTGATATACTCCTATCCATACTTCTCAAAAATAAAAGAGAGAAGACCCAAATAGATAAAATCACAAATGAAAGAGAACAGATCACAACCAACACCACAGAAATACAAAGAATTAGCAGAGAATATTATAAAAAATTATATGCCAACAAACTGGACAATCTGGAAGAAATGGACAAATTCCTAGACACCCACACACTACCAAAACTCAAACGGGAAGAAATAGAAAGTTTGAACAGACCAATAACCAGCAACGAAATTGAATCAGTTATCAAAAATCTCCTAACAAATAAGAGTATTGGGTCAGATGGCTTCCCAGGAGAATTCTACCAGACATTTATAGCAGAGTTAATACTTCTCAAGCTGTTCCAAAAAATAGAAATGGAAGGAAAGCTTCGAGACTCATTCTATGAAGACAGCATTACCTTGATTCCCAAACCAGACAGAGACCCCACTAAAAAGGAGAATTACAGGCCAATATCCTTGATGAACATGGATGCAAATATTCTCAACAAGATACTAGCAAATCAAATTCAACAGTATATCAAAAGAATTATTCACCACAATCAAGTGGGTGTCATTCCTGGGCTGCAGGGCTGGTTCAATGTTCACAAATCAATCAGTGTGATACATCCCTTTAATAGAAGAAAAGATAAGAACCATATGATACTGTCAATAGATGCAGCAAAAGCATTTGACAAAATACAGCATCCTTTCTTAATAAAAACCCTCGAGAAAGTCAGGATAGAAGGAATATACCTCAACATCATGAAAGCCATTTATGAAAAGTCCACAGCTAATATCATCCTCAATGGGGAAAACCTGAGAGCTTTCCCCCTGAGATCAGGAACACGACAGAGATGTCCACTCTCACCACTGTTGTTTAATAGAGTGTTGGAAGTCCTAGCCTCAGAATTCAGACAACAAAACGAAATAAAAGGCATCCAAATTGGCAAAGGAGTCAAACTTTCACCTTTTGCAGATGACATGATACTCTACATGGAAAATCCGAAAGACTCCACCAAAAACTGTTAAAACTGATACATGAATTCAACAAAGTCACAGGATACAAAATTAATGTACAGAAATCAGTTGCATTTCTATACACCCATAATGAAGCCCAGAAAGAGAAATCAAGAAAATGATCCCATTTACAAGTGTACCAAGAACCATAAAATACCTAGCCAAATAAAAATAAAAAAGCTAACCAAAGATGTAAAAGATCTGTATGCTGAAAACTATAGAAAACTTATGAAGGAAATTGAAGAAGACACAAAGAAATGGAAAAACATTCCATGCTCATGGATTGGAAGAACAAATATCAATACTACCCAAAGCAATCTACACATTCAGTGCAATCCCAATCAAAATTGCACTGGCATTCTTCTCAAAGCTAGAACAAACAATCCTAAAATTTGTATGGAACCACAAAAGACCCCGAAAAGCCAGTGTTATGTTGGAAAGAAAAAAGCAGGAGGCATCACAATCCTGAACTTTAGCCTCTACTACAAAACTGTAATCATCAAGAGAGTATGGTATTAGCACAAGAACAGACACATAGACCAATGGAATACAGTAGAGAACCCAGAATTGGACCCACAAATGTATGGCCAACTAATCTTTGACAAAGCAGGAAAGAGTATTCAATGGAAAAAAGACAGCCTCTTTAACAAATGGTGACGGGAGAACTGGACAGCAACATGCAGAGGGATGAAACTGGACCACTTTCTTACACCACACATAAAAATAAACTCAAAATGGATGAAAGACCTAAATGTGACACAGGAAGCCATCAAAATCCCAGAGGAGAAATGAGGCAACAACCTCTTTGACCTCAGCCACAGCAATTTCATGCTCGACACATCTCTGAAGGCAAGGGAAATAAAAGCAAAAATGAACTATTGGGACCTCATCAAGATAAAAAGCTTCTGCACTGCAAAGAAAACAATCAACAAAACTAAAAGGCAACTGACAGAATGGGAGAAGATATTTGCAAATGACATATCAGATAAAGGGTTAGTATCCATAATCTATAAAGAACTTTCCAAACTCAACACCCAAAAAACAAATAATCCAGTGAAGAAATGGGCAGAAGACATGAATAGACACTTCTCCAAAGAAGACATCCAGATGGCCAACAGACACATGAAAAGAAGCTCAACATCACTCATCATCAGAGAAATACAAATCAAAACCACACTGAGATACCATCTCACACGGGTCAGAGTGGCTAAAATTAACAACTCAGGAAACAACAGATGTTGGTGAGGATGTGGAGAAACGGGAACCCTCTTGCATTGTTGGTGGGAATGCAAACTGGTGCAGCCACTCTGGAAAACAGTGTGGAGGTTCCTCAAAAAATTAAGAATAAAATTACCCTATGATCCAGCAATAGTGCTACTAGGAATTTATCCAAAGGATGCAGGAGTGCTGATGCATAGGGGCACATGTACCCCAATGTTTATAGCAGCACTTTCAACAATAGCCAAATTATGGAAAGAGCCCAAATGTCCATCAACTGATGAATGAATACAGAAGATGTGGTTTATATATACAGTGGAATACTACTTGGCAATAAGACTGAAATCCTGCCATTTGCAACAACATGGATGGAACTGGAGGGTATTATGCTGAGTGAAATAAATCAGTCAGAGAAAGACAGATATCCTATGTTTTCACTCATATGTGGAACTTGAGAAACTTAACAGAAGACCATGGGGGAAGGGAAGGGGAAAAAATAGTTTCAAACAGAGAGGGGAGCAAACCATAAGAGTCTCTTAAATACAGATAACAAACTGAAGGTGGATGGAAGGGTGGGGATGGGGGGAATGGGCGATGGGCATTGAGGAGGGCACTTGTTGAGATGAGCACTGGGTGTTGTATGTAAGCGATGACTCACAGGAATCTACCCCCAAAACCAACAGCACACTGTACACATTATATGTTAGTGAACTTGACAATAAATTATATATTAAAAAAAGAATGTTTTCTTAAAATTTAAATGATATCAGACCAGGCAGTTTTGTTTTGTTTTGTTTTGTTTTGTTTTCATGTGACGGTCTGACTTGGAGAGCGTTTCACTTCATATTGAGTCCTCCCCATTCTTTCAAGTGGCTACATGGTCTTCAGTTGGTATTTAATTGCCTCCTTGTCTCGGGCACTGGGCTAACCACTAGGTATCAGTGGAGGAAACATAGGTGCTGGGATATACCTGTGAAAAGGACAAGCAATACCTCTGCCCTCAAAGAGCTTATGATCTAGTTGCAAGAGAAAGACAGGAACCCACTCTGTAAGTTCATTTCTGATTATGGTAAATGCTATGATTGAAAATAAAAGGGTCATGTAATGACATGGCAATGTTGAAGGTTCTTGAGTTGGTCAGGGAAGGCTTCAAGGAGCCATCCATGTGACATGTAAATGTTTGCTGAATGAATGAATGAATACATAAATAAAATGTTGACAGAATGAATGAATAGCAGTAAGTTGGTTTGTATTGAAGGAACATATGTTTATCATTCCATAATGTATAGAGCCCTGTATAGCTTATAGCTCTCTATAGGGAGTTAACAGTCTGCCAAGGATAGGTCATGGGATGGGTAAGACCAGATGTCTCAAGCTTAGATGCTCTTCTAACTCAAGAAGGAGCCATGTGAGTCAGCTTTGGAGACCAGGATTTTTGCTTCTGGGTAATTTTCAGCTTTGAAGTTCACAAGCAGATGGCCTTCTCCTAAGGGGAAGGTTTAAGAGATGAGGTTCCACCAGCTTAGTGTGGATAAAGTCACCTGCACACCATCACCTGGCATAGATAATTACAGGATGTGTCCCTGCAGGGAAGGTTAAACTGAGAAAAAGGGATGAGTTGAAGGGTACAGGAAAAAATGACGAGTAGCTGGGTGGTATCAGACCTTCCCAGAACAGGGCCACCACTGGAGATCTTGGTATCAGCTCCCTCTTTTTATCTAAGGCTGACAAAGAATGAGAAAGCCCCTGTTAAGCCTCCATTTCCTCCCTCACTGAGAGGGACACAGGAGTAGCTCTGGTGGGAAGCAGGAAAGCTATGGGAGCCATGGAGACTGCTGATGGCAGAGCCAGAGGCACCATTCTCAGTGACACTGTCGCCATTTTGGCTGTGTAGATAGAAGTGGTTGTAGATGGAGTGGCCAGCACAGAGAATATTCTGTGCCTTTACCCCCTAGAAGTGTGACAGTAGCAACTTTTGGCCAGGGATGAAACTTCTCACTTCCACTCTTGTGGACCAGCACTCGTGGGGATTTGGCTGGGTTTTCACGAATCACTAACCTGATGGGGAGCTCTGATGTTTCTTTTTGGATCCCAAATGGAAGACATATATTTTCTCTGAAAGCTCATTGCATGACTGTGGCATGTTAAACATATTATCCCATAGTCAGGCATGGATTCAAACCACTTGAAGTATGATGTCACTCAAAAACCTGGAATAAGGGTGCCTGGCTGGCTCAGTCAGTGGAGCACCCGACTCTTGATCTCAGGGTCATGAGTTTGAGCCCCACATGGGGGTAAAGCTTACTTCAACAACAACAACAACAACAAAAACAAAAACAAAAACCCTGATATGGGAGCTAGGTGTCCTGGCTCTCAGCCTGTGACATTTCACATACCTCCCAACCTCTCTGGACAGCAGCTTCCTCACCAATAACATGGTGAGGCTGGACTAGATGATTTCAGCTGCTCCTTTCAGCATGAGATTCAATGACTCGATGACTTTTGAAAACATAGATAGTCCCGTGGGGCCCGTGGTAATTTCATGAAAACCACAGAGGTCAAATAGGACCAAGCCTCTTGGGTTTGGGGGAGGAAATGTAGTACATTATTTACAAGATTTGCTAGATCCTGAAGTAGTCGGGTTTGTCAAATAGGCAGGGGAGAAGGAAATTAGAAACCCAAGATTAAACATGAAGGGACAAGAAGAAAAGATCAAAGCCTTGGTGCTTTATTCCCCAGTTGCAAAGTGCAGCTGTTGGGGACTTCCCCCCATCGCTTTGCCCCGCCCCTGCCCCCACTCCCCTCGGGCTAGCGGAAGACAGGGCTTGAACGTCACTGTTAATGCAGGCCATAGAGCCAGGCCCTATTCGATGGCATTTCTCTACCCTTTAGGGACTGTGCTAGCAGTCGGTTGGATGCTGGAGCCAAGAGAGGCTCTCATCTTATTGCCCCCTTTCCTTTGTTCCTGACTCTGGAGAACCAGGCTTCATTCCAGGCAGAACCCCACAGAACAGGTCAGTCACTCTGGTGGTAAGCGTTGGGGATATCTCAAGTTTTTCCAGTGTGGGACTAATTTGCTCCCAATGGTGTGAGAATCTACTCTCAAGGAATTTTTCCAAAATGTTTGGTAGTAATAAGAGATGGCTGCAGAGTTGGATCTAGTTCTCTGCACTCCAGATGAATCTCTGGTAACATTAAATTAAACTGTTTTGTCAACGCAGTGGAGGAGAGAAATTAAAGGGGCCTATATCTCTCACCTTGGCCAAATAAGTGAAGTGCAAGGCCTGGAAGTTTGGGAAATTGGTTTTTAATCTTTGTGGTAATTATTATTTTTTTAATCTTTATTTTTAATTTTTAATTTAAAAAATTTTTAAACTTTTTTTTAATTTATTTTTTGAGAGACAGAGAGAAACAGAGCATGAGTAGGGGAGGGGCAGAGAGAGAGAGACAGAATCAGAAACAGGCTCCAGGCTCTGAGCTGTCAGCACAGAGCCGGACATGGGGCTCGAACCCACAAACCGTGAGATCATGACCTGAGCTGAAGTCGGACGCTTAACCGACTGAGCCACCCAGGCGCCCCAATTTTTAATTTTTTAACATTTATTTATTTTTGAGAGACAGAGACAGAGCACAAGTTGGGGAGGGGCAGAGAGAGAATGAGGCACAGAATCCAAAGCAGGCTCCAGGCTCTGAGCTGTCAGCACAGAGCCGGACACGGGGCTCGAACTTACAAACCGTGAGATCATGAACTGAGCCAAAATTGGAAGTTTAACCGACTGAGCCATGCAGGGGTCCCTTAATGTTTATTTTTGAGAGAGAGAGAGAGAGAGAGAGCAAGCAGGGGAGAGACAGAGAGAGACACAGAATCCAAAGCAGGCTCCAGACTCTGAAATCGGTGCAATTCAGTCTCATCTTCAGGTTCCATTTCTAATTCTGGTTCCCTTGCTGTTTCAACCACATCTGTGGCGACTTCCTCCACTGAAGTTTTGAACCCCTCAAAGTCATCCATGAGGGTTGGAATCTGTTTCTTCCAAACTTTTAATGTTGATATTTTGACCTCTTCCCATGAATCACGAATGTTCTTAATGGCATCAAGAATGGTGAATCCTTTCCAGAAGGTTTTCAATTTACTCTGCCCACATCCATCAGAGGAATCACTGTCTATGGCAGCTGTAGCTTTACAAAATGTTTTTTTTTGAGAGAGAGAGAAGGAGAGAGAGAAAGAGCAAGCAGACAAGCAGGGGAGAGGGGCAGAGAGAGAGGGAGAGAGAATCTCAAGCAGGCACTCAGCACAGAGCCCAATGCAGGGCTTGATCCCATAACCCTGGGATCATGATCTGAGCCAAAATCAAGAGTTGGATGCTCAACCGATTGAACCACACAGGCGTCCCCAAAATGTATTTCTTAAATAATAAGACTTAAGAGTTGAAACTACTCCTTGATCCATGGGCTGCAGAGTAGATGTTGTGTTAGCAAGCAGGAAAACAACATGAATCTCACTGTCTATCTCCATCAGAGCTCTGGGGGACCAGGTGCATTGTCAGTGAGCAGAAACGTTTTTAAAGAAATTGAGTAGTAGTTCTCAACAGTGGGCTTAAAATATTCAGTAAACCATGTTGTTTGTAAACAGATGTGATGTTACCCAGGCTTTGTTGTTCCATTTACAGAGTCCGGACAGAGTAGATTTAGGGTAATTCTGAAGGGCCCTAGGATTTGTGGAATGGTAAATGAGCATTGGCTTCAACTTAAAGTCGTCAGCTGTATTAGCCCCGAACAAGAGAGTCAGCCTGCCCTTTGAAGCTTTGAAGCCAAGCATTGACTTCCCCCGTGTAGCTATGAAAGTCCTAGATGGCATCTTCTTCCAAAATAAGGCTATTTTGTCTACAAAGAAAATCTGTTGGTTAGTGTAGCCTCCTTCATTAATGATTGTCGCTGGATCTTCCGGATAACTTGCTGCTTCACCTTATGCTTTTATGTTATGGAGATGGCTACTTTCCTTGAATCTCATGAACCAACCCCTGCTAGCTTCCAACTTTTCTTCCACAGCTTCCTCACCTCTCTCAGCTCTCCAGGAATTGAAGAGAGCTTGGACTTTGCTCCGGATTAGGCTTTGGCTTAAGGGAATGTGGTGGCTGGTTTGATCTTCAACCTAGGCCACTAAAACCTTCTCCATATCAGCAATAAGACTGTTTTGCTTTCTTATCATTCGTGTGTTTACTGGAGCAACACTTTAAATTTCCTCCAAGAACTTTTCCTTTGCATTCACTATTTGGCTGTGTGGTACAAGGGGTCGATCTTTAGGCCTATCTCAGCCTTGGACATCTCTTCCTCACTGAGCTTAATCATTTCTAGCTTTTGATTTAAAGTGTGAGACATGTGACTCTCCCTTTCACTTGAACACTTAGAGGCCGTTGTAGGGTTATGAATTGGGCTTACTGTCAATATTGTCGTGTCAGGGAATGGGGAGGCCTGAGGAGAGGGAGAGAGACTGGTGAATGGCTGCTCGGTGGAGCAGTCAGAACACATGCAACATTTACCAATGAAGTTCTCCATCTTATATGGGCACGGTTCATGGCACCCCAAAGTAATTGCCATAGTGACATCAGAGATCACTGGTTACCAACGGCCATTACAAATATAAGAATAATGAAAACGTTTGAAATGCTGCAGGAATTACCAAAATGTGACACAGAAACACGAAGTGAGCGGGTGCTGTTGGAAAAATGGCATCTATAGACTTGCTCGACACTGGGTCACCACACCTTCAGTTTGTAAAAAACACAGTTCTGTGAAGGCCAATAAAGTGAAGTGCAATAAAACGAGGTATGCCTGTAGTCTCAAGAAGCAGCTGTGGGGGTCAAGGGCCCGGGCACACCCCATCCCAGGGTGATAAGGGAGTGGCAACTGGGACCTCCATGGATCAGAAGGTGCTTGAGGAGCTGCCAAATTAGGAAAGAAGAGAGAGATAAGAAATGCGTTGTGTGTGTGGGAGGGGGGTACACTAATGATATACAGTGCGGGAGGAAGGGCAAGAGAGAGATTCACAAGGAGAGAAAGAGAGAGACAGAGGTGGTGGTGATGTGGCTCCAAGAAATAAAAATATTTAAAGTAAGAGCAGACTCATTTATCTTTTCCTCAGATTGGGCTGGAGAGACTTGATTTGGGGGGGTGTGGCTTGAAGGCCTGGCAACACGGGCCTCCTTCCCCATCTTGCCTGGGCCCGGCCTGCCCCTGAGGCTTTCATTGGAGGGGTCTCTCAGTTTGACCTATTGTTCTGGTGGCCTGTGTGTCCTTCCTCTGCCCCGCCCCCTCCACTTCTGGTGCCTCCTGCCATTCACCCTTTTCTGCTCTCTCTCTTTGGACTTCCCCAAAACTTCACCAGCACCTCTTCCCCTTGAGCTGGCCTGAAGCCTCCCAGTTTTAGCACCTCTAGCAAAACCAAGGATTAGGCAGGAACCAAGGGCTCCAAGTTACGGTGACAAACTTCCAATTAAGGACACTGAATATGTTGCGTGGTCAACAGGAATGTTGGCTTTTCTCTGCAGAGCTGACAAGCAATCCAGAGCCTGTGGAATTTGTCAAACGTAGCTCTCACCTCCTGGAGATATCCCCTGGGGCCGTGCACGGAGACACTTCTGACCATTGGCTCCCTGTCTCACTCCAGATGGATTTTAATAAGGTCATGCTAATGGTATTTTGTCTGTTGCGGTAAGATTTGTAGACTGCCCAAGTCGGCAAATGTAGGGGGAAAAACCCCAAAACCAAATTAAGATCCACCTCATGTTTACTAGCCCAGAGTGAATGTGCTTTGTAAACTCCAAATGTGTAAATCAAGGTTGCCAACCCTTTTACGCCTCCAGCTGACTTCCCAAGCCCGACCCATCAGCAACCTGTGGCCCATCAGGCCCCTGCGGGAAGCGACAATTGTCTAAGTTTGCCAAAGGATGGCAGGAACAGTACTGTACTTTGAGACTTCAGCCCTAAAGAGATGGTGAGCATATTTCCAAGAAAACCCCTCCAAGAAAAAATCAGGACCCGTGAGGTGACCAAGCTGAGTGTGCTTACATGAACGGCAAGGGGAAATACTTGAAACTGGGGCTGTTGTATAAAATACAGGACATGTGTTTGCCAGAATTATGACAACCACCACTTTCTATAAACCCAGAGAAGGGCCTCTGCGGGATTGCCAGGGCCCCTTCGGAAACCTGGTCTTATTCCTATAGCTCTGTGTCCCACCCTCACCCCCCTCTGGTCCCCACTCAGCTTTTGGTAGCATTTAGAAGGCCTTGGTAATCATTGAAGGCAAATGATAGAACACAGATTTTTGAAAAGGACAGCTTTGCGTTGCCAACATCATGGGCATTGTTTGTTGGAGTTTATTGGTTTTGGACGGGGATAGGAAGGAGGAGGAGGAATTGGATCAAGCCCTTCCAGCTAGAACTCTGTGAGCCACAAGACCTGGATTCTGGTGGGCCCGCATCTGCCAGAGCTAAGGCAGGCCCTTTGTTTCTCGGCCTTTCTCTGCCCACTGTTTCCTGGTGCTCGTTTTCTCTGCGCATACAGAGGCAAACACAGAGATTCTGAATGGTTTGGGGCCCCTCCTGGGTTTCTTGCCAGGCAGCTTAGATGCTTTAAAAGAAAAAAAAAAATAAAGAGTGAAGGTGAAGTTCCAGAGACGTTATTTTTTGACACTGTATTGTAGACAAGGGTTTTCTGGAACAACAGAGGGTTGGGCATAGACTGAAGTTCTAGAAAGTCTCTTCCACTGTGACCATCCTAGGATTCTTTGCTATCAGTGACTCCTACAGAAGAAAAAAAAATCAATGTTTTCTTTAGGGAGAAGAAGGTAGTCATTTTATTAATGTCGAATTGTGAAGTTATGAAGATTATTGTAAACTTTTCATTCAATTGGGATGTCACGCAGAGCAGGTCTATGGACATATGTGTAACTGAGCTGCAACGTGCATGCGAAGTCTCACACAGGACTGGGGGTTACTTCCTAAGAATCTGGTATTTCTTCAGATAAACACTAGGTGGCATGGAGAACTTGATAAATAGAAAACACTAATATCACAAATTGGAAAACAGAAGATGAGCCTCTCCTTCAATTTGCAGCAATCGTAAAAGTCTCCCGGTTGAAGTTCAACAGAAAAAAACACAACAGCAATAAGGTGACTGCTGCCTATTGACACATTCCCAGTGAGAACTGGGCTGGAGGAATCCGTTCACAGAATCTCCTTTTATAATCTGTTCTTGAGTATCGTTTTATAAACATGATGATAAATTCAAAAATATAATTGTTACCATGAACAGATTCCTTAATAGAAAACAGTCTATTTCTGTCAGCGTGGACGTGTTTTTCATTTGAGCAATCCGGACAGACTTTTCTCCTCCCTCTTTTCCTTTATGAAATCAGCCAAGGGAGGAGAGGAGGGGTGGGGGGAAACAAAGCAGACTCTGATCACCCTCCTCCAAACAGCCTTTTGGATGAAGAGGCCGAATTTTCCCTGCCATTTTGACATTCCCGACATGTTCATTTCCTTGTGCTCAGGGCTGAAAGAGTCTCTTTCCCACAATGCCGAAGGTGAACCCACAGGGAGCAGGTGTCCTAGCTATATAGTTCAATGGCTACGTCGCTTCCGACACTACCATCTCCTCTCCTTTGGTTAGCAGATCCTGAAGGGAAAAGCAAAGCTCCGTCACACCAAGACAGTCTTCTGGCCTTCTGGTCCTTGAAAGTCCTAAAACACACACGGTTCACAGCCATGTAGCAATGCCATGGGCTTGCCCTTGCCAAACAGGCAGCAGGCTAGAGTCAGAGGTAAAAGATTTTGCTACTTAGAGCAATGGCGAGTGGCATCTTCTGGTACAATTTCTAAGAACAGCAGGCAAAAGGCTTCAGCTCCGTTAAGGAGAGCTGTCTTGTCATAGCTGAAGCCTATGCTATAAGAGCTTGATATCTCACGCCTAAGCAGAGGACCTGGGGTAGATAACCAAGACCCTCAGGTCTGGTCCTCACAGAGACAGCAGTCAGGTGCCCGGCAATGGGAGCCTGTGGCTCAGCCCTACCCTTGACCAGCTGTGTGATCCCTCTGACGCTCACTGAACATCTGAGTCCTCATCTGTGCAACAGGAATCATAAAAGGGTCATATGGAGAAGCAGATCAGATGGGAAGGCACTTTGTAGGCCGTGCCGCACCACAGTACCATTTTTCCAAGCAGGAGAGGGGGAGAATCCAGATGGCGCCTCTCATGTCTTCTGAGTCTGAGCAGAAGCAGCAAGAGCTTGACAGTCCAATTATGCAGCCCGATTCCAGCAGTGTGAACCCAAACGACCGTCCTACGTTTAGAAGACGTCTCCCTAAATTTTTGCATTTTTAAAGTTCCTCCCTTCCTTCTCAGAACGGAATTTCTGCACACAAAATCTCTTTTCAACTCACTAAATTTTTTTCATTTTATTTATTTTAGAGCGCGAGGGGTGGGGGGAAGAGAGGCAGAGGGGGAGAGAGAATCCTAAGCAGGCTTCACGCTCAGTGCAGAGCCCCATGTGGGGCTTGATCCCACGACCCTGGGATCATGACCTGAGCTGAAATCAGGAATTGGATGTTCAACTGCCTGAGCCACCCAGATACCCCCAGCCCACTTTAAAGTGCAGATTTCTATCTGTCCACTTTTTGTTAAATACATCTTGTTTATTTCCACATAAGTGAATTACACACACACACACACACACACACACACAGAATTTAACAGGCATTTCAAACTGAAGGAATATTTTCTTTCTTGAAGGTTTTTGGGACATTGTATTAAAAAGCATTATAACCTGGGGGTGCCTGGGTGACTCAGTCGGTTAAGCGTCCTACTTCAGCTCAGGTCATGATCTTGCGGTTCATGAGTTCGAGCCCCGCGTTGCACTCTGTGCTGACAGCTCAGAGCCTGGAGTCTGCTTCGGATTCTGTGTGTCTCTCTCTCTGCCCCTCCCCCACTTGTGTTGTCTCTCTCTTTCTCTCTCTCTCTCTTTCTCTCTCTCTCTCTCTCTCTTCCCCCGCCTCAAAAATAAACATTAAAAAATTTTAAGAAGCATTATAACCTGGTTGCATTTTGTCTGCAACTTAGGACTTGCCTGTTTTTCATGTTTCCTCTCTCCCTGGGAATGAAGAGTCTGCTAACACAATTTCAGCAAGGACTATATCCGCTTCATTAGTGTACTGCCCTCCTCAGAAGGGATGGCCTTTGTTTAAAAAATTAATCAGGTAGGGGACGCCTGGGTGGCTCAGTCGGTTAAGCGGCCAACTTCAGCTCAGGTCATGATCTCATGGTTTGTGGGTTCGAGCCCCGCATCGGGTTCTGTGCTGACAGCTCAGAGCCTGGAGCCTGTTTCTGATTCTGTGTCTCCCTCTCTCTCTGACCCTCCCCCGCTCACACTCTGTGTCTCTCTCAAAAATAACTAAGCGTTAAAAAAATTAAAAAAATTAATCAGGTAAATCCTTTTCTATAAAAACTACCACTTCCTAAATGATCAGTTTTGCAAATGTGGATTTTTTTTTATCCTAAGGGAGATTCTCCTCCATCTTCTGCATTCTGTGATGAAAAAATTGAAGCACATAGTAAACTTGAAGTATTTTTTCAGTGAATATCCATATACCTGTCACCTGGACTTTGCCACCAATGTTGGACTATGTTTTGTCTCCTATCTATGGATCCAACCACCCCTCTGCCATCCACTAATTCCTCTTATTTTCTTGGTGCACAAATGTGAACTTGGACCAGTCGACTTTGCTCAAAATGACAGCCATCTGTTGGGACTCTTGCAAAGCACTCACTCTTTTCCTACTTAAAAAGAAACACTGACGTTCACATGAAAACTTCATTCTCCCTGATGAGCTTGCTCTGCACAGACAGAAATACAGGGCCCTCGTGCCGCCTGGGCCATAGGATGAAGCGTGCCTGTGCGGATGGACTGCCGGCCATGCCCGGCGAGCTCGAGGTCAGACTGTCCCAACTCTGTGCTGTGCCTGGGGCTCGGACTAGATTACCCCATGAGTGACAGGGTGCCAGCCTGTGCGTAGTGTTCCTGGCTCTCCTGCCACTCCATTCTCCTGGAAGCCAGATTCATCCTCGGTTTCAACATCATTTCTCTGGGTTAGCCATGGGCCATCCAATGCTTGCATGCCCAAAACTTCAGATTGGTGTTATTTCCATTGGCCTACAAAGAGAGCTGACCTCTTGCCTATCCTGGGGTTTTGCCCTTCATCCTCACGTTTATACACCGATCTTGCTGTTTAGTGTCTCTTTTTTATCTTACCCACAGAAAATGTATTATGTGTCCTCTATCTGTTCGGAGCTACCCTTCCCCAAAATACTCTAAAAGGATTCTCAAAAGCTCTAAAAGTACTTTTTAATAAAAATTTTCATTGTCACATTGTAATAGATCTCAGATAGGAGAACAGGACTGAGGATTAACTAAACACATTTATACTAACGTGTGAGTGGCTGATAGACTCTTACCTTCCCAGAGATTAATTTGCATTTTAAAGGAGAGGTGCTTACCCGCTCCAAGGGATCTTGAAGTGGCAGTGGATGCGGGATATCATGATGAGGTTCCTTCTAGTGACCCTTGCCTACCTCCAAACCTGTGCTCCCTCAGTTCCCTTCACCCTTATGTACACAGAACAAGAATTTGTTATGTCTGACTCTCTTCAGAGGATTTGCCAAGCCCTGCGCTGGAGCTTCAGCACAGAAAGCACACTTCTCCTTTTGATTTGGGTTTGCTTCCTGTGCCACTGCCTTCAGTAAATAACATCTTAAAGTGTCTTAGGTGGTTTCTGGAAAGTTTAGGAATTTTCTAAACACGGAACAGATGCACAGAACATCTGGATGATAGGCTCCTGGCAATGCTTCAAGGGTCCCACTGTCACTGACAGATGGGGCCCATCTGCCAGGATGGGCATTTGGAAGCTCCTAAAGTTAAAATGTCTCTCTGTTAATGGTTTATCTCAAATCAAATTTGGGGGGTATGGATCCCAATATAGTGCTCAAACTTCCTGTGCAAATTTCCAAATCTTCACAGTGCACCAAATGCTTGTTTTTCTTTTAAAAAAATATTATTTCTGTATTAGAAAGTTTTATTCAGGTTTCATTGCCAACATAACTGTAACATACCCCACAAAACCAAAATCATTACAATAATCTCTTGTACTTGTTATGATGTATGGTTTTCAAAGTACTTCTATGTATATTATCTTACTCGATACTCAAAACAGTGTTGATGGATCTGCAGAGCAGATTTATAGATATCTGCTTTATAGATGAGAAAATGGAGGCCCCTAGCATTGAAATGACTTGCTCAGGGTAGGGGCACTTGGGTGGCTCAGTTGGTTGAGCGTCCAACTTCAGCTCAGGTCATGATCTTGCAATTCATAGGTTCCAGTCCTGCATAGGGCTCGCTGCTGTCAGCGGGGAGTCCGCTTTGGATCCTCTGTCCCCCCCCCCCTACTCCTCTCCCACTCACACACTCTCTCTCAAAAATAAATAGACATTAAAAAAGAGAGAAATGACTTGCTTAGGGTCACATAGCTAATGAGTATCAGAATTCAATTTCAGAGCTTCTAACTCCTGTATTATAGGACCACACTAATTGATTTGATAAGGAAAACCAAGTTTGAGAGTATTGCTCATATAAAACAAAGATTTCGGTTGGAGGCAGTTGGTATATGGTCTCTAAGATTGAGCTTGGAAGGTGGCATGTCCAGGCTTCTTCAAGAACTAGGTTTAATAATTGTTTGAACTCAGTAGAATACTTTAACTAAGGATTATTACAGAAAGAGTATGTTGAGCTGCAGGCCAGTGTGTTCAATGAGATCTGGGTGGAATCTTTGTGCTGTCCACTCCTACAAAACAGGATTAATCATATTCCAGCAGATGACTCACTACCACACATCTTAAGACGGCATGGATTAACAGAGATCCAAGCCACTTGGCCAAAGTAATTCCCAACTTGGGTCACCTTGCGAACCTCTCAGACCAATCACTCCACCCTCCTTAGCAGGTCTGAGTGCTCCCAGGTCCACATTCTTTCTATCTTCTCTACAAATAAGTGCCAACTCTGATCAGTGACAGAAGTTGGATGCTAAGAAGAAACGGGGGAAGTGCCAATTTCCACAGTCTTCTCTGAAGACTCTCTTACATCCTGTTTTCTCAAGAGCTTCTCACTGACATTCAAGCCAAACATTATAGATGGGGCCTATTGCAACACTATATTTGCTGTGATTTCAAAGAGAACTTTAAAACCAAACCCAGTCTCTTGTTGATGACCTTTGAACCATTCTCTACTGTTGGGTAATTGAAGTGGAACAAATACAAGTATTATCGTTTATCTGTAGGCTGGATCTATTTGTCATCAAAATAATCGGTTGAAAAGTAAAAAGTGTAGCCAAAGCAGTTGTGTGTGTGTGTGTGTGTGTGCACGTGCATGTGTGTGTGTCAACTAGCCAAAAATGCACTGAAACAGTCTGTACTTACACACAGAATCAGGAGACTGGTTTGTATCCAAAGATGCAGCCCAGTTTTATGTGCCTCATCCGTCAAATAGGATGGTTAAAAGGAAGTCACTTTTTACGGGTGGGTCGGACACAAATGACAGATCAAACTAAAGAGGAAGACTTCCTTTTAAAGAAATGGAGTTATCAGAGATAATCAAAGGAAGAGATTTAAGTATCACTCTCAACCCTGAAACCCAACTCCAACCACTCTGCATCAGGATCTGTCTTTGATGCTGAAAATCTTACATGATCAGAGCTGATCCCTGTCTCAGCATTTAGTGGTGACCACCAAGTCAACCTGTGATCCAAATCATTCAGATACCGTGCAAGAAACCAGTCATAGAAAGCTTAATTTTTTTTCATCCAAAAATTTCTCAACCTCATTTGGACAGAAATGGAAAATGACATTTCAAACTTTAATCCCTTAATATGTAGTCTGATTCTTTCCAAAGGTTGCAAGGTTTCCAAGTTCTGGAATTCATAACTAACTAACCATATGGAAACAGAATGTTCTACATATCTTGGCTTCCCGAATATTGTCAGAGAATGAGTGACTCTCACTGACACTGTGCAGGACCGTGCATGCAGGCAGTCATACGTGCAGCCACGCTCCTTGTCAGAGCAAACCCTTTCCTCTCATAAGACTAGTGTCCTTACTAGGCCAAGTTCATTGAATGTTAGATTTCTACCACCAAGACTTTGCCCTTGCTGCTCCCCAACTCCCCACCCCAGGATGCCTTCCTTGCTTTGTCTTTCAAGATCCATCTCGGATTCTACCTTCCCATGAAGTTTTCTTTGTCTACTCCAGCCAACAGGGATCTCTCCGATGCCTCTTAGCTCAGGGGCATGATATCACACAAGTTGAGACTCTTTCTTGGTCTTGCCGTCCCCACCCACCCTGCTCCAGCCCATCTCTAATAACATCTCAACCACCACAGCTCAACTCCCAAACTAGTCTGTCAGAGAGCAAGAGTGGGCTAGAAAGCCAGATGGTCGTATCTTCAACTTGAGGCCCCTCTGCTTTCTAGAACAGTTTAAATGCCTCTGAGAGCTTTCCTCAGTTTCTTCATCTCACAGGAACAACAGTATCTCTTTCAAAGAGCAGTGAGAGAACATTTGCAATATGGCAACAGTGCAAAGCCTGGCACGTAATAAGCAGGTAATCAATGGTAGATATGTATGTTCTTCTCCACAGTATCTACTCAGCGTGGGTCATGCGCTGACTAATGGATCATGCCTTGATGTTGTTGTTTTTTATTTATTTTTGAGAGACAGAGAGAGACAGCGCGAGCAGGGGAGGGTCAGAGAGAGAGGAAGTTACAGAATCTGAAGCAGGCTCCAGGCTCTGAGCTAGCTCTCGGCACAGAGCCCGACGCGGGGCTCGAACCCACAAACCGTGAGATCATGACCTGAGCCGAAGCTGGATGCTTAACCAACTGAGCCACCCAGGTGCCCTGGATCATGCCTTGAGAACAGACACATTTTTAATGAAATATTCCCGAGAATGGGACAGTAAAATAGTAATTCTAGGGTTATAAGACTGGGAAAGGTCATAAGAAGTCATCTTACTATGATGTATTTATTGATATGGAAATATATTCACTATATATTAGTAAGCCAGAAGGGCAGTTTCTTAAATAGGATGTTTAGGGTCTGTATGGATGTGTGTGTGTGTGTGTGTGTGTGTGTGTGTGCACGTGCACACGCATCTGTAGTTGTTTTAATTAAGAAGTATGCACCAAAATGCTGACAGTGGTTAAGTCTGACTGGTAGGATTATAAACAACTTAAATTTTCATTTTGCTTATCTATATTAATATTTCTATTATGAATATATAGTAAAAAGACAATGATTTTTAAAATATCATATATGGATATCTTTACAGTATTAATATAGATCAGGGTGGTTGGTAGGAAAAATGCAAAAATTGGGATCATGGGACCTGAAATTTGTTCTTCTGTTATTGTTTCACTATCTTTACAATACAGTTTTTAGTTTATAGAAGTCATGTTCTAAACCATTCCTATGCTTTTATGCTGGTCATTCATTCCTGGTCAATTACTGATTAGGTTGTTCTTTTTTTTTTAATTTTTTTGTGTGTTTTTTATCTATTTTTGAGAGACAGAGAGAGACAGCGCGAGCAGGGGAGGGTCAGAGAGAGAGGGAGATACAGAATCGGAAGCAGGCTCCAGGCTCTGAGCTGTCAGTCAGCACAGAGCCCGACGCGGGCTCGAACCCACGAACCGTGAGATCATGACCTGAGCCGAAGCCGGACGCTTAACCGACTGAGCCACCCAGGCGCCCCTCTGATTAGGTTGTTCTTGACAGGCAGTATTCTGAGAAGGGAATCTTTTTCAGCTTCCAGAATTACCTAAGCATATAAAATGGACTACCTATGTTTTGACCAATCTGGTAAAGTTTCTTTCCGGAGGACCGCAATTATTTTGACTCTGTTGCTCAGTGTCGTGTGGATCCTGCCAACATTTTCTGAATTGCTCTGTGGCTCTGGAAATAAGAAACTTTGGTCCCTGGTAGTCAGGTCGGGAGCCCTGCTTGTGGGCGTCAGCCCACTTGGGTTGCCTTTCTGTAAGACTAGAAGCAAGTACCTACCACGGCTGCAAATGCCTGTAGGATGCAGCCCGTCCTTTCCCCCCACCGTCGGCTCTCTCGGCAAACTTCCTGTACTAGACAGTGTTCCTCCATGCCACCTCATCATGTTGGTCAGCTCAGGACAGGGATAAGGACCTTTAACTAAAATCCCATATGGTCATACATCCTGCACTTGTAACAGAGGTAGAGAAGGAAGTGGGGCCAAGACCAGGAAACACAGGGTAGGGCTGAAGGACTCTTATTCCTTTCTCCGTTGGCTTCAGGAACAGCTGAGCATATGCTTACAGCCATCACCTGAATTTTACATTCATAATTGCTCTCCAGTTAGTAACAACAAGGAGGAGGCCATTTAAAATAGCTATGTTGGAAAATCCTGAAGACGCCTCCTAGGACAGACGCAATAAATCTACAGCTGCCTACAGAAGAGTTCCATCTCAAAAAGACCCGAAAAGTACCTGAACAAGCTCCTCCACAACAAAGGATAAAACAGCCACATGGAGATGAATAAGGGAGACACGGACTTGCCAAAAATCCCACCCCAGGTGCTGCAACCCACAGTTAGGAGGGATCTCACAAATATGGACCTTCTCCCTGAGGATCAAGAGGTTTGTGTCCCCTCATCAGGCACCCCAACCCTTAGGACCCCCACATCAGGCACCTCAACCTTAGGACCTATACTCGAGAGAAAGAGTCCCCAAACATCTGGTTTTAAAAACTAATGGGGCATACTTCCGGGAAAGCCAAAGGGCTGTAGAGAATGGAGGCTCTCCTCTCAAAGAGCTTGCACACAGACTCACTTGCGCTGGGACCCAGCACAGAAGCTGCGGTTTGAAAAGCACCTAGACCACAAGTGAAAGCAATTCATTCGTTATTTTTTCCCTTTTTAAAGTTTATTTCTTTATTTTGAGAGAGAGAGAGAGAGAGAGAGAGAGCGAGCTCATGTGTGTGTGCCCGAGGGAGCAGGGAGGAGCAGAGAGAGGGAGAGAGAAAGAAGACCAAGCAGGCTCTGCACTGTCAGCACAGAGCTCAATGCGGGGCTTGATCTCATGAAGTGTGAGATCATAACCTGAGCAGAAATCAAGAGTCAGGCACTTAACCCACTGAGCCACCCAAGCACCCGCATTTGTTATTCTTAAGCATCTGCAGGAAGGGAAAGAGTCTGTTGAAACTCTCCAAGCAGGAGACACTGGCAGGTGCAATTTTTGAATTCTCCCTCTACCCTGCTAGTGCCAGTGGGCGTGCTGGCCCCCGTGCATCACCCCACCACAACTATTTGCAAATCATATATCCAACAAGGGTTTGGTATGCAAAATATATAAAGAACTCATACAACTAACTCAATACCAAACAATCTGATTTAAAAAGGGGCAGAGGACCAAAATAGACATTTTCCCAAAAAAGACATATAGAAGGCCAACAGACACATGAAAAGATGTTCAACATCACTCATCATCAGGGAAATGCAAATCAAAACAACAGTGAGATATCACCTCACACCTGCCAGATGGCTAGTATCAAAAAGAGAAGAAATAAGTGTGAGGCTATAGAGAAAAGGAAACCCGCATACACTCATACACTTTGTGTGAGAATGTAAATTGTCACAGCTACTATGGAAAACAGAATGGAGTTTCCTTAAACAACTTAAAATTAATCCAGCAATTCTACTTCTGGGCATTTATCCAAAGAAAACAAAATCACTAATTCAAAAAGATACCTGCACCCCTATGTTCATTGCAGTCATATTTAAAATAGTCAAGATATGGAAACAACCTAAATGTCTATTGATGGATGAGTGGATAAAGAAGATGTGGAACATGCGCGCGTGCACACACACACACACACACGCAATGGAATTCCAGTCAGCTATAAAAAAATGAAATCTTCCCATTTGTAACAACATAGATGGTCCTTGAAAGTATTATGCTAAGTGAAGTTAAGTCAGACAGAGAAAGACAAATCCCATATGATTTTACTTATATCTGGAATCTAAACAATAAAGCAAATGAATCAACAAAACAGAACTCACAGATACCAAGAACATACTGGTGGTTGCCAGATGGGAGGTGGGTTAGGGGGCGGGTCCAGAGGTATGAACTTCCAGTTATAAAATAAGTCATGGGGATGTAATGCACGGCATGACTTTAGTCAGTAATATTGTATTGCAAATTTGGAAGGTACTAAGAAAGTAAATCTTAGAAGTTCTTATTGCAAGAAAAAATACTGTAAATGTGCATGGTGACAGATGGTCAAATCATTACATTGTATACCTTAAGGTAATAGAATGTTGTGTTGCAATTATACTTAGAAAAAAAGGAAAACAAAATTAACATGAAGTACTTATTGAGTGCTTACTATGTGTAGGACACTTATCTACATAATGGAGCTAATGAGTGAACAAAACCGACGAAACTTCCTTCCCTCATGGACTTTACATACTCAAACCCAATGATGCCTTTCCAATTTCGATCAAAAAAGAAAATAAGGTGGGCCTGATGGCTCAGTCAGTTAAGTGACTGACTCTTGATTTCGGCTTAAGTCATGACCTCACGGTTGTGAGATCAAGCCCCACGTTGGGCTCTGTGCTGGCGGTGAGGAGCCTGCTTGGGATTCTCTCTCTGTCTCTCTCTGTCTGTCTCTTTCTCTCTCTCCCCCCCCCCTTCCACACTCACGCTCTTTCTCTCTCTCAAAATAAATTTAAAAAAATCTTCCTGTTTCATTCAGGTTGTGTTTTCTGCCAGGAAGTAAACATTTTCATTACAAACACTTGCTTTCATCTACTCTGCATAATCATTTCAGAAAATAGCTCCAGAGGCCAAGATTTCAGCTTTTGGAACGAGGGTGAGCGCTGGAGGTAGACAAACTTCCTGAATTCCCAGCCAGGTAGATGATGAGCCTGTAAGTCATCTTATACACAGGTATACTGCAGGGAGCACAATTTTTCTGGAAACAGTAAAGGAGAATGCCACAGAAGAAGACATATTGCCTGCTAAAGAAGAAAAATATTTGATAGAAAATTTAAGTGACTATGTTACAACATGATTCTTACACAGTGTTCTGATTATATTTATAAATTAATTTTTAAAGGCTACTAAAGAGTGTGGTAGTTTTGGGTGGTAATTTAAGTAAGATGTCCCATATTTGACCAAGGTCATTCACAGTCTGGCTTGGAAAATGATGCATCAAAAGGTACAGGCTCGTGTATTGGTCACTTTTCTTCGGTGAGAGTGTGTGTGTGAGAGAGAGAGAGGGAGAGAGGGAGAGAGAGAGATCAGAGGATATGGAGAGTCATTTTGTTAGAGAACTTGGCCTGAAGCTTATAACAATGTCTTAACGAATCTCTTGGCATTGGAATCCAAGCATTGATTTTTATTAAACTTTGGAGGTTTTACAATTCTCACTGAGCTGAGGTCAGAGCTGGCGAACTGCTGCCCAGCTTCTTGCCCTAATAACCACAGCCTCTTAGTATATGGCCTTAATAGCTAGTGGAAACTCCTCCTTTTCTTCCCCACCGTGACTGTCATTGCTTCAGAAATGCCCCAAAATGGCACTAAATGATGTGCAAACACACCAGATGGATTGCTAATCTCTTTTCCAGGCTTCCTTAATGGTGCATTCATAGCCCCTTGGAGCAAACTCAATTTCTCTCTGTGCACTCTATTTCCACTTTTACAGTTCTAGGAGAAATCATTTTGGCAAACACATTTTGTGACTTGGATGAAAGGTAATTTATACAATTGCTTACCTACTATGACAACAAGCAGCAACTCGAGTCGCAGGAGGATGGATGGCCATTCATCAGTCACAGCTAAGACACATAAATGGACCTGGAGCCTTTTATGAGGCTTGAAGCTGTGAACTTGAGCTACTTCAGGCAAATCTTCTTTCTTTGGAGGGGGGGCAGGGATCAGGGAAAAAAAAAGCTCTTTGGATCTTCACCTTTACAAGGATCCCCAGATCTTAAGAGAGCCTGAAATGAGCCCAGCAGAGAGGACAGAGCTTGGATGGTACCAATGCCAGATGCCACAGAGCTAAAGGTGGGCACTGCCAGGGATGTAGCTGTGGTCCAGTCAGCCCTTGCCCTATCTCTCCAGAGGGAGCCTGGGCCACGCCCAACACACTTCCAGCTCTGCTCAGAGATGTTGCTTTGCACGTAAGGCCCAGTGGGGAGTTGAAATTTTTTGAAATATATTTATATTGGCAATTAATAATTAACATATATTTAAGTAGATAATTATATATGTTGTTATTAATGTTATATGTTAAATATTATAATACTAAATATTATTTCTATGATGTGTATATATAAATAATATGTATATATAAATATTTAAATACACATACACACATACAACCTTGAATAGAGTAGCTCTTTTCTAGGGGGGCTGGGTGCGCTTGTTCTAAGCCAATGGTTCACAACTATGGCTGCACAGCTGGGAAGCTTTTAAAATTCCTGAATGCGCAGGCCTACCCTAGACCAACTGAATTACAGCTGCTGGGTGAGATCCAGGAGCTAGTATTTTTCTGAGCTCCCTACGTGATTCTGACATATATCTAAGGTTGAGAACCACTGCTTTAACCAGTTAAGGCTGATAAAGGCACTGGGTCTCTAACTTTCGTGCATACTGGGATCACCTGGGAAACTGTCAAAATGCAGATTCAGTAGGTTTGGCTTTGGGACCTGAGATTCTGTATTTTTAAAAAGTTCCCAGGGGTGCCTGGGTGGCTGAGTCAGTTGCACATTAGACTTTGGCTCAGGTCATGATCTCATAGTTGGTGAGTTCAAGCCCCGCATCAGGCTCACTGATCACAGTGCAGAGCCTGCTTTGGATCCTCTCTCCCCCTCTCTCTTTTCCCATCCCCCAATCTCTCATGTGCTCTCTCTTTCTCTCTCAAAAATAAATAAACATTAAAAAAAGGTTCCCTAGGTGATTCAGAGGCTGGTGATCCAGGGACCACATGTTGAGAACCCTGGCTAAAGAATTCCACCCTGCGGGTGCCTGGCTGGCTTAGTCAGAAGAGCCTGCAACTCTTGATCTCAGGGTCCTGAGTTCAAGCCCCACACTGTGTGTACAGTTTACTTAGAAACACACACACACACACACACACACACACACACGAATTCCATCCTGGAGTTTGCATGTTTCCCATGCTTTTTTAATTGTTTAATTTCATAATAGTGCCTATGTGGGAAGTTATTGTATAAGGGGGTAATCAGGCTGGTAAATTCAGACACTTCAGCTTGTCACCTCCAGAAGAACCGAGACAATAGATCAAAGCGGGGCTGAGTCACAGAGCGGGGAGCTGTCACACAGGAACTTTCTGTCCCAGCTTACTTTACATTCCCAGACAGGAAGAAGTTCTCTTTACTTCCCTGGCGGGAGGAAGGACGATTTTCTCTTAGCCCAGCAAGAGCCGAGCCAATGAGAAGCAACTCACTCAGCCAATGAGAAACCATCACCATCCTGAACTCTCACTTTTCTCCAATAGACTTTCACTCAAAGCAGCAGCCCCTCCCAACTTTCTCTTTCTTCTCTATGAAGTAATTTCCTCCCCTTTGTTCTCTGGACTCGCCTATGGTTTGCCATAGCTTACACATTCCAAATTGCAATCACTCTCTGCACCCAATAAACTCATTTTGCCAGTAAAATAACTGGTTGTTTTATTTCAAAAGTTGACAGAAAGATCTGCCTACAGCACACCCCCTAAATGGTAGGATAGACCAAGGATTCCTGAATAAGCCTCTTGAGCTGTATCCAACTCTGTCCCAAGCTTCTCTTTCCTGTACAGCCCCTACAGCATTGTTTTCTTGCCCAACCTTATGTTTTGCTGACCTCCAGGAGAAAGATCTGAGTATTGCTGCCACCGAGTTACTATAAGGTAAGGGCAAAAGGATGGAGTGGAAAGAAGTGTAGCCATGAGAAAGAGATCCCAAGTGGATCTCTTAGTTGCCTGTGCTCAGTTAGATAAATGTTAGGATTGAGAGGATTAATGCCGGAGGTTGGTCAGCAACCACCTAGTTTAGGTGTTGGGGCTAGACATGAACGATAGCCCAGAAAAAGCCAGTAAAAAATGAAGATTTCTGAAATTATAAAGAGGATTTTTCTATATCAGAGCCCCTCTTGGACAACTGGTGTGTGATGGACTTGGAATGTACTTTCTCAGATCATGTCCCGTCATCGCTAATATATAGTTAAAACATCAGTTGTTAGGCCTGAGGAAAGAAGGCAGGTTGAATTAGGCGGGAATCATATTGCTAAACAGGATGTTATAAGGAGGGCTGAGAGTGGCAGGAACTAGGAGTTAGTATGTGGTGTGTGTGGATTTAGTGGGTCGTTAGGTATTAGCATGTAGATAAAAGGCTCACTGGTCAGGTGAACACATAGGCTTGAACTAAGGCTACAGCAAATTCGAGGATAGTCAGTCGGATGACAATAATGAAGGTAATCAGGGCTATGGTGGGGCTGATGTTTATTAAGGCCAAGGATGCTCCTCCGATTAAGCGAATGAATAGATGGCCATTCTGTGTACTTTACTGCTCATTCCACAGACTCAGCTAATGTGAAATTGGAGTGTACAGCCTTTCATGTCAGGTTAATAAGCAAAGTGTTACATGGAAAAGAGCCTTGGTTTGCAGTTAGACTAGGACACCTAATCCCACCTCTGCTACTTAAGGACAGTGTGCCCTCCCCTTATCCCCCATTCTATAGTAATGCCTCTGTTGGTCACCTCTGTTGGGGGTGGGGGAGTATGAAGTTAGGGAAGGCTTCAGAGAACATATGCCTGGGCGTTGATGGGTGGGACAGGATTTCCATAGGCAGAGATGGAAGGAAAGAATTTTCTAGACGGAGGCAATGATATGCAAAGAAACTGGAAAAGGTAGTTCTTGTATTGTTTGAATTTGCTGCTGGGACCCAACCTGGTGGCTACTGTGTTACTTGTTTATCAAGTTTGTTTTTGACTAGTAGTTTGCATTTAGCTTCCTCTGACCAATCAGGAGAAGGTATGGGTTACTTTGTTGTTTACCCTGAACTTTCCAGAATTTCTGCAACCTCAACACAAGTGCAGACTTCCAAGTACAAGACTTGGGCTCTTTCCACCAGGTCCAGCCCAGTGCTCACTGATCCCAGAGCCCCCAGCACTCTCCTGCACCCTGGTTCTTATGTTTTCCCATATTCCCTACCCCACAGCAGCAAGAGAGAGCTTATTGCCCATGGGAGTAGGATCAGGGAGGCTTCATGCAGGGGGTTGCATTTGAGTTGGGCCCCGAGGGGTGGGCATTGGAGGGAAAGAACATTCCAGGAAGAGGCAACCACACAAAAGGTGTGATTAGTCTAGTGCAGAGGCCTAAAGTATGAACATTGGCACTAGAGGGCCATGAGTTCAAAGTCTAGTGTGGCCATTTCCCAGTTATTTTGGGTTTTTAGTTTGTATTTTGGGGTTTTGTTTTGTTTTGTTTTGTTTTGTTTTGAGAGAGAGAGAGACAGAGACAGAGAGAGACAGAGAAAGCACAGGTGTGTGCGCAGGGGAGGGGCACAGGGTGAAGGGGAGATAGAATCCGAAGCTGAGTGTGAAGCTTGACACAGAGCTTGATCCTATGACTGTGAGATCATGACCTGAGCCAAAATCAAGAGTCAAATGCTTATCCAACTGAGCCACCCAAGTGCTTCATCCTAGTTCTTTTTGTGATCCCATCCTTCAGGCCTCTCTCACCCCATACCCAAATGCTCTCCTAATGGGCCACACACAGTTACATAGTTGCCCATTCTGCGTATCTGGTCTTCAATGGCTGCACAGCCTCCTTCCTCCATTCCAGCTGGCGTGGTAAAAACAGTCAAGCCATGACTTCCTAGCAGTGAGCCCTTGGGTAAATTGCTTAACTTCTATGAGTCTCAGTTTCCTTATTTATAAAATGGGGATGTGAAAAGCACTCCCTTATAGGGTTGTTGTAGGGATTCAGTAAAACGCCATGTCTAAAATTCTTAGCATCAGGCTTAGAACATAGTAAAGTCTTAACATGTTAACTCACTGGGGCACCTGGGTGGCTCAGTCCGCTGAGCGTCCGACTTCGGCTCAGGTCTTGATCTCACGGTTCGTGGGTTCGAGCCCTGTGTCAGGCTCTGTGCTGACAGCTAGCTCAGAGCCTGGAGCCTGTCTTCAGATCCTGTGCCTCCCTCTCTCTCTTACCCTCCCCTGTTCATCCTCTCTCTCTCTCTCTCTCTCTGTCTCTCTCTCTCTCTCAAAAATACATTTAAAAAACATTAAAAAACATATTAACTCACTATATTATAGCTTTTGCTATTGAATTTTTACAATAGAAGATGCGTGCATGAATAAAAGTTGGCATTACTCTGTGAATAAGAATTAGAAAAAGAATTTCGAATCCTTTAAACGCATTTAGGGAGCAGTTTTGAGGACTCCAAGGGTCCACACTTCTTAGAACTAAGTTCTCACTCCATTCATTCATTCTACAAATATTTACTGAGCACCTATAGCATGCCAGGGATCATGCTAATTGCTGGAAGCATGGTGAACAAGACAAAGTACCACCCTCTGCCTACATGGAGCTTACATTCTAGGAGAAAGTCCATAAACAAATGGATGAATGTACATCAAGTCAAGTGGCAGCAAGTACTAAGGCAAAAACTCAAGCAGATTGGGTGACTTTTCGGGGCAGGGTGTTGAGCGGTCAGGGAAGGACTGTCACCAAGAAGGCCATCTGGGCAGAGACCTGGAAGCATGAGAGAATGAGTCACGGGGATATTAGATGAAAGAGCTTTCTGGGCGGAGGGAAGAGAAAGTGCAAAGCCCCTGAGGTTTCATGTGTTTGAGGAACAGCAAGGAGGCCTATTAGTTGCATAAATGCAGTATTTGCTTAAAGGGACGCATGACTGTCAATATCTATATGTTTATTTCAAAGTCCTGAATACTGGAAGTCCTAGAGAAAGCCAATTGTAAAGTCTGATTGTTCTTTGTGGATTCTCTAGTCCCTGGCACGCTGCTCCTTTCCTGTGACATGGACCTTTAGGTGACGCCTGCCTTTGCTGTATGCAGTTGGCCTAGAGTACCCAGGGCAGTGGGGAAGACTTACTTTGGTTCTCACTAGAAGGGCTAAGGACCCGAATTAATGTATTGGAGTTTTATGGGTCAATGACTCATCCTTTTATTCATTCCTCTGCTCAACAAGCTTTTATGACTCACTTTCTTTAGGTATAACTACGCTAATTTCTGTGAAAGACACAAATAATTCTAAGACAGTAAGTCCATCAATCTTGAAGCCTTTTTGGAAACATTTGCAATAAATTATAATATTTTAGAACTACGAAATCCCAGCCTTTAAGGGCTAAATGGCGTGAGAAGACATACATACATGAACAGCTAATGAAATAGTGATTAGCGATAATATCAGCCCTAGACAATTGTAGCAGAAACAGCACAATGCAGCAAGTGATGATATATCCTAGATAAGTTGTTCAGATAACAAAGACTATAACAGTTGGTCCAGAGAGGCTACCTGGAAGTAGAGAGGCTCAGGGTGGGCCTTGAAATATATGCAAAGGCAGAGAGGAAGAGAGAAGCAACAAGAGTGCAAAATGGCAACACTTTGAGATGATCACTCCTGAGAAAAATGTATGCTAAATCAGTCATGCTAGCCGCCCCGCCCTCTCTGCCATTATGGTCCATGGTCTCGAGCTCTCATAACTTTTCTAACACTTCCATCCTCTAAAATCTTAAGGGTTTGTGCATTCCATGTAATATGTGAACTCTAACCTGCAAGATAATAATATCCCCAATTTCCCAAGAACCTGGGCGTAAGGTAACAATTGACCCCAATCCTGATTTGCTTCTAGTTTCTATAAATGAATCCAAATTGTCATAGGAACATGGATGGCCTTTTCCAGCTTGAACAGGCTTTGAGGGCAGAGATGATTAGAGCATCTTTTTCACGTTTGAGCAGAGAATTATCTAGAAAGACCCAGAAACACCTAGGCCAAATGGTTTTGGGTGGCTTGGTGTTGTTTCTTTTGCAGGCTTCCAAGCTGGGTGGGTCCAGAGGCTGTGTCTGGTCAGCCCAGTTCTGGCTGCTTTTCCACAAAGAACACTGCACTCTAGTCTGTGGGACTAGGCTGGATCTTTGCTTGTAATTACAACAGCAGACTGAGAATGGGCAGGATTCTTACTTTTGTTCTTATGTTAACTCATACCATCCCTTTAGTTTCCAACCTAGGTCTTTTCCCTGGAGGATACGTTTGGAAATCCAAGTTCTCAAGATGGTGCCTAGGATAATGAAGTCCAGAGAGTGACAGGGGGTGTGTTTGCACCTCATCTGTATTAGTACTGTTAGTATTTGTGTGCATTGGATTTTCACTACCTAAGCTGGGCAAGGAAGTCAGAATCTATCAATGACTCCTGAAGATAGAAGTCATAAAGCCTGGTGGTGGAGAGTTTGGTCATATTAATATCATAGCTACCATTTATTGAATTCCTTACATGGCACCAGGCTATCTGCTAATCTGATCTTTCCAGCAACTCTGGAAAGTAGGTACCATTTATATTCCCTTTTTTGTAGATGGGAAAACTGAGGGTCAGGGAGGCTAGGTGATTTCCCAAGTTCTTTTTTTTTTTTTTAAACAAGAAGTTTCTTTTTTTAGTGTTTATTTATTTTTGAGAGAGACAGCACAAGTGGAGGAGGGGCAGAGAGCGAGGAGGAAAGAAGATCGGAAGTGGGCTCCGTGGTGACAGCACAGAGCTCCACCCGAGGCTTGAACTAGTGAACCGGGAGATCATGACCTGAGCAGAAGTTGGACGCTCAACCGACTGAGCCACCCAGGCACCCCTAAGCTCTTTTTTTTTTTTTTTTAACATTTACTTACTTACTTACTTGTTTACTTATTTTAGTAATCTCTCCACCCAACGTGGAGCCTGACCTCATGACCCCAAGATCAAAAGTTGCATGCCCTTCCAACTGAGCCAGCCAGGGGCCCCATTGCCCAAGTTCTTATAGCTAATAAGCAGCAGTCCTTCTGGTGGTTGGTCATACTGGGGGAGGGGTGTCTGAGTCCTAGTGTGATCTTTCTAATTTATGCAACAGCTTTTTCCCCTTTTCTGCAAAATTGCATGATGAAGCCCTTGCCTCATAAAGTGGCTCTGAAGATGGAATTAGAGAAGGTTTGAGAAACCTCCTGGGGCCTGGCATATAGTAAGTCCATTAGTAAAAGGTAGCTACTCTTACTAACGACCCATCCCCAGGTCTGGAGACCATCACGCTGTGATTGTGTCTGTGCTAGACCATATGCAGGTTTCACTGTGCGGCCAGAATGCACATCTGTTTGTATCTCCTTCATTCAGTGTGCATGCTCCAGTGCAAACACTGGAGTGTGTGCCAATTCTATTAGCCTGGGTAAATTGGGCAGGGAGCTCTTGACAATTGAAGGCATTCATGTAATATTCCTATTGGAATTTGTTGTGTGTTTGCAAATTGGGCCTCTGGGAACATGGGTTCTTCAGAAATCCAGTGGTTGGTACAAAAGACACTGGGCTCTTCAGTGCATCGGGTGATTCAGATTGCAGGGGAGAAAAATGCCCCTTGCGATGAGACCTAACTGTCTTTCTGTGTAACAAGTTTGGTTACTTTGATGGGCCGCTCCTGGCTGCCCATAGTATTAAGGCTTATGTCTCACTCTGTCAGGAAAAACCTGTTATGTGGCATATGGCACTTGGCTCCTGATTCCTTCACGTCAGTGGGGAGCTAATGCAAAATCGAGTACATGGCAAACTGAACAAAGACTCACAATCACACTTTTCCCTCTGGCGTTGAGATTTCACTTGATGAAAAGCACTGGACTGATGCATGACGCTGGGCAAAGCGGAGTGAGTCCTTAAAACCCTTCCATTGCCGACCTCCTCCTCCTACTCACTTCTTCTCTTAACTAGTCTTTCCTTTATATTAGATACATCTTTCTAAAACACTTTGTGTACCAAGTCATTCTTCTCTTCAAGAGCTTTCAGTGGCTCCCTATGGCCTCTGGCACCAAGTGCAAACACCTTAGCCTGTCTCTTTTCCACAACTGCACTCCCCACTTTACCAACACATTCGGTATCTTTTTTTCATCCTGTACGCATTTATCGTGCACCTACTGTGTCCCCGGCACTGGGCTAGGTACTGGGGACACGTCTTATGAACCAGTCAGATGCCCTCACAGACCCACTGCTGCTTTAACCAAACTCTTCTGGTTTTTCACCCTTCACCCGGCACCTGCGTCTTCTGCTGGTGCGTCTGCGCACACCGCTGGTCTTCTGCGGAAATAGCTTCCCTCCTCCTGCCGGCGTATGCTTTTCACCATGTCTAAAACCTCTATTAAAATGTAAGCTTCCCACACAGGCCCCACACCTAGACATCGCAAGTAGGAGCGCAGGAGGGCCTTCCTTGCGCAGAAGGCTGGAAGATCTGCAGTCAGAAACCATCTGTCTAAAGCCTTTGTATGCAAGTAAAAAGAAAAAAAAAACTCCCAAAGACTTTACATGTGCTAATTGATTTCATTAAGGCTCATTAAGTAGGGATGGGAAATCCAGTTCCAGGCTAGAACAATCCCTGAAGGTGACAGACAGAAAATACAGTAGAGCCTTTGTTATCATGGATTGTGTACGTGTCTTGGGGGTGGCGACTGTGCAGGTTGGATTGATGAATCCAAACTTTAGCCAACGTTGGCATGCCATATTAGTGACACGGATTGCTCTGGGACAAGCGGCTAGGACTCACTGATGTAATCACATTTAGACTCAGTGATAGAAATGTAAATCTGAAATGAAAACAGCACAGCCCGTGATAGTCGTTCAGCTAATTATGTGCTGAGTCGCTACTAGCCGTCGGCCAAGCCTGCCCCTAACATATGTGGGGCTCAGGACAAATGGACAAAGGGAATCCCACATACCATATGTCTAAAGACTTACAAGTTGTAAATTAAGCTAACACTGTTTAATGGAAAGTGTTAGGTCTTCCTACCTCCAGCAAATATAGCGTATCTTCATAGCGATCTGGAAGCTCAGGTTCAAGTTTAAAATTCCTGGATTCTGTAGCATTCCATGCTGAACATGACAGTGCAGATCGGTCCGTTGTCGGCCCCCAGGCTCCCAGGCCCCCAGCCTGACCTGCTGACCCCCTTCTCTTCCTTCTCATCTCTGGCCCCCCTGTGCAAGGTTTTGGCACACTGGTGGTATGTTCTACCCTTACAGGGATGGACTGGGGAAAGAGGCCTGCACAGGCCCTAGAAGCAGGCACAAGGCCATTTAGGCAGGAAATTCCTGGGCCCTGGGTATCTATGGTATGGACTAGAAGGGAAGGGCATGAACTCTCGTTGGGCATGTTCCTTTGGTCCAGCGGATTCCTGCTTCTGGGAGGGGTGCAGCCAAAGGAGGGCCAGGGTGAGGCTCCTAAAGTATGGGACCGCGTGTCTGCCATGTACTGGGGATAAGATGATTCAAGTGTGCTCCCTCTCCTCAGGAAACTTACAACCTGACGAAACAGACGTGCGGGTAGGTAGCCCACCCTAATGTAGTGGGATTAATAAATGCTCTCCTGGCTGAAGCCCAGAACACAGAAAAGGATACAGTGAGGGACGACCTTTCTGAGGAATGCAAATAGAGGAAGAGCCAGAGAGTGAGATATCAAATGCCATGCCTTTTGTTCCTTTTCTTGTTTTAATGTTTAACTTTGTGTTCATTGAGGTGCAATTAACATGCAGTCAAGTGCTCAAATTTCACTTTAGAGCTCCATGAATTGTTACAATTCCAGCAAATCACAGGCTGGTGCATGCCTCGCCCCTGGCCAGGCTACATCCCCGGCCCAAAGGTAACCACCATTCTGACCTCTGTGGCAGTAAATTAGTTCTGCCACTTTTTGAACCTCAGATAAATGTAATCCTACAATATGTATTTTTGTCTGGTTTCTTCCAATCCACAGTATGTCTGTGAAGTCCATTCATGCTGTGTTCTGTAGCTGTAGTTTTTTTCCCACTGTTGTATAGCATTTTATGTTATTAAAATATGACATTTTATTTATCCATTTTGCCTTTGGTAGACATTTGGGTTTTTTTTTTTTTTTTTTTTTTCAGTTTGGGGTTGTTACGAATAGTGCTGCTATGAGATTTCCTGTTCGTGTATTTTGGTAAACATTTATATCAGTCTTTAAATTTCTTTTATTTTGAAATAATTTCAGACTTAAAAGACAGGCTCTAATTTCTCCCAAGCGCTTAAGGCTTTTTAATTTCTTTGCTGTTTTCTGTTATACAGATGTAAGCAAAATATATACTTAGCCAGTGATCTGTATTTATTCTTTGAATTACAAGATACGGACCTACCTTAGATTTGCATTTTATCTAGTGCCTTTTAAAATCTGCGGTTCATAATTCCCAATTGCTGTTTCTGTTTTTCAGAAAAAAAACATAGCTCCTTACATTTCTAATCAAATTTTCTTATTGAAATTCCTTTCATTCCACCTGGGTTCTCGAAGCCAGTCTGCTTTCTGTCCCTTTGAAATGTAGGAGAAAGTACCTGATTTTTCCCAAGCCTGCTTCTGCTCAGCCAAGGCCATCAGAGGCATTCTGGATTTGGGTCCTCACGAGCCTCTTTCCACGTGAGCAAATGGTAAGTCTGACAGTCTGGCTACAAAACCCGCAACTCGTGGTTGGCAAAGGGCTGTGTTTCTAAACATTCATTGCCAGCTGATCAATGAACACGCACATACACACAAACACACAGACACACCCACCTACATGGATGCGTAGATACTAAGACTGAACCTGCACTTTTGAGGCCTCCAATGCAGGCACATCATTGCTTCAGTGAACTTTAATGCAAAAATGGACTATCCACAGAATTCAATTAATGGCAAGCCAATTAATGGCAAGTTCCTCCTGTGCATATGGTTTATGTATTTCCCACACTCGCCTTTCCCACCCCAACCCTATAGTGTAATACTCAGTGTGCACAATGGAAGTTTCCTCCGTTTCCCAGAAAACAGTGGAATTCACAGTGAATGCTTTGGCCCAGTCATGCTCCTCATAGTTGCACGTCCCCAGAACACAGGATATTTGCTTCTTCTTCGGAATCATATGACTATCTCACTGAAAACCTACTCATTTCTGGCCTGTATTTCAACTGCCACCCAACACAACAGGTGCTGAAAAATCTGTAGACCCCTACTATATACTTCTTACTCGATGGAAGCAAAATATCTAGGCAAAGGAGAAGACAGAATAGACTATCCATCCTTTGGAAAGCCCTGCTACCCCATTATTCTAAGATTCTCTCATTGTTTGCCAATCCAACAACATCACCAGCTTTTTGTACATCTCATCCATATGTTTCTGATGCATGTATGTTTAAATTACTAAACGGCAGATTTAGAAAAGCAACTCATTGTCAAAGATCCCATAGGATCAATCTTATTTAACTACGAACCAGATGTCTCATTTTCCCAGTAGGAAATAGACTTTGAACTTGAAAAGTTCACATTCTGTTTTCTACTCATCTCAACACAGTGAGAGGATTTGCAAATTTGGGTCTTCTATCCCAAAGCAGCGGAGCATGGATTGCATTGTGTGGGCTGTCACTGGAGTTGGGCTCTGAGGCAGGAAATCTATGTTCTGCTTACACATTCAGGATGACCTCCGGGAAGTCACAACTTTTGGGGGCCTTTGTTCCACCATCAGTAGAGAATCACGCCTTGACGACAACGTCGGATGATAGAAAAGAGACGCGCAAGATGTTTGCAGCAAGCTGAGGGAAAGATAACCACGACCCCAAAAAGGCATGCTATCACAGTAAATAGATTTTTAAAATAAAATAGATTTTAATTTATGTTAAAATAAAATAGATTTTTAAAATAAAATTTATTTATTTAAGTAATCTCTATATCCAATGTGGGGCTCAAACTCACCTCCCCACGATCAAGGGTTGCAGGCTCTACCAAGCGAGCCAGCTAGGTGCCCCTAGATTTTTTTTAGTTTCTGTAAAGTGAGCCTACTTAAATTTGCTTGTGTCACATGCATTCATATAGATTCCTATGGTATTAGAAGGGCTTTAGAGAAGCCGTCTATCCCAATTGTCCATCTGGCCAATACACTTTTTAGTAGCATTTTAACAGACATACACAGCACTGAAACAGACAGACTCTGCTTGAATGCTACCTGCCCAGAGAGTTTACTACTGCCTGAGCAGCCCTTTTCTTTGTTGAACCACTTTTGCCATGGCCACGGTCTTTTTTAAAAAGGTTTTATTTATGTATTTATTTTTCTTTAAGTTTATTTATTTTTGAAAGACAGACAGAGAGAGACAGAGCATGAGTGGGGGAGGAGCAGAGAGAGAGGGAGACAATAGAATCTGAAACAGGCTCCAGGCTTTGAGCTATCAGCACAGAGCCTGACATGAGGCTCGAACTCACGAACCATAAGATCATGACCTGAGCCAAAGTCAGATGCTTAACCAACTGAGCTACCCAGGTGCCCATTATTTATTTATTTTTGAGAGAAAGAGAGAGTGCATGTGCATGTGCAGGAGGGGCAGAGAGAGAGAGAGAGAGAGAGAGAGAGGGAGGGAGAGGGAGAGAATTCCACGTAGGCTCCACGCTGTCAGTGCAGAGCCCAATGCAGAGCCCCATCTCATGAACTGTGAAATCATGACTTGAGCCAAAATCAAGAGTTGGACACATAACTGACTGAGCCACCCAGGTGACCCTAGCATTGTCTTTCTTTCTTTCTTTTTTAATGTTTCTTTATTTTGAGAGAGAGAGAGAGAGAGAGAGAGAGAGAGAGAGAGCACAAGCAGGAGAAGGGCAGAGAGAGACGGAGACCAAGCAGGCTCTAAGTTATCAGTGCAGAGCCCAATGTGGGGATCGAACTCACAAACTGTGAGATCATGACCTGAGCTGAAATTAAGAGCTGGACGCTTAACCAACTGAGCTGCCCAGGCGCCCCTAGCACAATCTTTCTTAAATTAAGCCAGAAGCCGCGTCTTTGAGACTTCTGAATCTGTCTGCTGATTCTTTCCTTCGGACTCACAAAGGTCAAGCCTGCGCTTCCTTCCACAGGATGGCTCTTCGGATACTGGAACAATGCTCTGATCATGTCTCTCCTTCTGCAGAAAAAAAGTTCTTTTCCTTAGCATCAAATTCACCCCCATCCCAGAAACTTGCTGAGATGATAATGGTAAGGCTCAGAGCCCCTGGGCGTACTGCTCGATGTCCCCCAAGAGGAGCTCAGGAATCTCATTCAGACAATGCCGCACATGCAGTCCTGAGCCAAGGGGACCAGAAAGTAAGACTCCCAGCAGACCTTGCTTCAGCTATTTCTCATGTACCCTGAAAGGCCAAGAGGGTTTTGTTTTGACAATCCTGTTTGAATCCTGCAGATTCTTGGGAGGTCTTGAAATTCTTCTGAGGAGAAACTGTTAATAGAATAGGAGACATTAAACAAAACAGATGTTAAAGTGATAAGCAAATGATGGTCAATCTCTTTTATGCAAACGAAGGGGCAGATATTTGTTGAGCACCTGCAAGGCTCAACATTTTGTAAATGAAGATACCAAGGCAGAGAGAGATTCTCAAGGCAGAGAGACTTTTCTCAAGTCACAGATCAAGACGGAACTTGGAATCCGTCTGCTTGCAAGACCCTCATCGGTTGCACTAGGCCAAGCTGCCTCCCCCCTTTTTTTAATGTTTTATTTTTGAGAGAAAGAGAGAGAGAGACACAGAGTACAAGTGGGGGAGGGGCAGAGAGAGAGGGAGACACAGAATCAGAAGCAGGCTCCAGGCTCTCACTGTCAGCACAGAGCCGGAGGCGGGGCTTGAACCCACGAACCGTGAGATCATGACCAGAGCCGAAGTTGGACGCTCAACTGACTGAGCCACCCAGGTGCCCCACTGCCTCCCCTTTTATGTGGGAGGTCAGGAAATATCTTTTCTTAATTCAGTCCTTCGTGTAGGTGATCTTAGGTAGCTTTGCTCTGTAGAAGGACCGGATGCACTTTCACTTTCCTGAGCTTTGGCACAGACTCTTGGATCCTTCCAGTAACCTGCACCTGTACCACCCACTTCAATAATAGCTCTGCTGAGACAGGAGGTGTCAGCAAAGGCTGGAAAGCTTTATTTGTATCCTAAACAAAACAAACAATCTCATAGGGACCAGAATCTCTTGGGACAGTGTGAGTATCAACCAAAACTTTAATGAGGTCCATTGATGAGGTCCATTGATGAGGTCCAGGGCTCATATAGATCCTCATACTCAGAAAGGCCCAGCACTAGTTTTAATGTTCTGCTATCATCACTTTATAATTCTTGAAAAATTTTTGAGTAAGGGAGTCCACATTTTTATTTTGCATAAACCCACAAATTATGTGACCAGTTCTGATAAGGCCAGTCCTCCACTGACACCTGGGGAAGAAGGGCCTCTGGCCTCTGCCTTAGACTTTAAAAGACACCATCTATCCAGTGGTGTGCAGATACATGTTTAACAAATGTCTGTGGTGGGGGGTGAGAGGTGCAGTGGGCAAGAGAAAGTCTTGGTTTGTAGTGTTTGCCGATGTGTAAATAGTCCCATCACAGCTGATTTCAGGCTGCCAGTGTGATGTCATCAAACCCGCATTTGGGAAAAGATGTCCCCAACTGTTTTTCCCAAGCTGGTATGAGCCAGTTCTAGTACACTGGTGTGACATATCTCAAATGCCAAACGAATGAATGAATGAATGAATGACTATAAGAACACATGGATGTTTCTGTAACCCAGTATCCATAATTCTAAACAGTTATTCTTGTGAATAACTCTATTCATATTCCAGTGAAACACTTCTTCACTTCTTGGCCTATTTCCTAATCCAACAACAATAGCAACAGCAAAACATATCTGGATATCGTGAAGATTTCTGGGTTGTACAGCTACTGATGCCAGAGATGGACACTACTTTGGAGTCCAGAGGGATTTGAGTGCTAAGGTTAAAGAAAAAGACAAATTGGGTCACCTGGGTGGCTCAGTCAGTTAAGTATCTGACTCAATTTTGGCTCAGGTCATGAATCTCACGGTTCATGAGTTTGAGCCCCTCATCAGGCTCTGCGCTGACAGTGTGGAGCCTGCTTGGGATTCTCTCTTTCCCTCTCTCTCTCTGCCCCTTTGGTGCTTGCACCTTTTCTCTCAAAAGAAATAAATAAACTTAAAAAAAAGACAAATTAATTTCAAAAATCCTCATTTTCTGCTAGCATAAACACAATGGATTCTTGCATAACAAATTGTTTCCTTGCTTTCACCTTGTGGTTCTGAAGGGATTCACACATTAGCATTGAATTCACATCACTTACACTTGGTGGCTGAGAGACACTTTGCAATATTAAACAATTCATATCACTCGTAAATTTGTGAACATGTAGGTCTAGGTGCAACGTGTGTAGGATGATTGCAGTGGACATTAGACTGTTTTCTTTAACTTTTTTTAATGTTTATTTATTTTTGAGAGAGAGAGCACAAGCAGGGGAGGGACAGAGAGAGGGGGAGACACAGAATCCAAAGCAGGCTCCAGGCTCTGAGCTGTCAACACAGAGCCTGACGTGGGGCTTGAACTCACGAACTGCAAGATCATGACCTGAGCTGATCTGAATTGGGACACCCAACCCACTGAGCCACCCAGGTGCCCTCATTCCAACAGACATTAAATACTAGAGTTGCAGATAGTTTTATTTTTATAAACATATGTAGTAAGATCGAATCAAATTATATATAATTTAATTATTTATAATATACATAAATTATAATTTAATTATTTATAATGATATATAAATTATATGAATTATATAAATTATAATAGAATTTAATTATTTATAATTATATATAAATTATATGAATTACAATATAATTTAGTTATTTATAATTTTATATCAATTATATCAATTATAATATAGTTTAATTATTTTAAAATTATGATTATTTAATTTAATTCAAAAATTCAATACTATTTACCATTTATAGTTTACCTTTTTAAAATTTTTGAATACTTGAGAAAAATGCTTGTTTCGAAATCATGAAACTATTTTAAGAAATCTTTACCCGTATTTTACTTTTTGATTAAAATATCTTTAAATTTTATGTTATTTTTAAATTTTTTTTATTTTTGAGAGACAGAGAGAGACAGCTTGAGCAGGGGAGGGTCAGAGAGAGAGGGAGACACAGAATGTGAAGACAGGCTCCAGGCTCTGAGCTAGCTGTCAGCACAGAGCCCGATGCGGGGCTCGAACCCACAAACCAGGAGATCATGACCTGAGCCAAAGTCGGACGCTTAACCGACTGAGCCACTCAGGCGCTCCAGAAATCTTTAAATTTTAAATAAACATTTTAAAAAATGGGGGGGCACGTGGGTGGCTCAGTCAATTAAGGGTCCAACTTTGGCTCATGTCATGATCTCGCAGTTTGTGGGTTCGTTCGAGCCCCATGTTGGGCTGTCTGTTGTCAGCGGAGAGCCGGCTTCGGATCCTTTGTCCCTCCCCTCGCTCTGCCCCTCCCCCCCTCATGCGTGCTCTCTCTTTCAAAACTAAATAAACATTTTTTTAATGTGTTTAAATTTTATACATTTAATACAATTACATTTTATTTTTTAATCATTTGGCAAGGGTTGGCAAACAAAGATCCACAGGCGAGCTGCCGATCGATATTTGTAGATAAAGTTTTATTGCAACACAACCACAACCACTTTTTTTACATATTGTCTATCAGAGCCGGGCTACAATGGCAGTTTGAGTAGTTAAGATAGAGACCTTTTATTATCTGGTTGTTAACAGAAAAACTTTGCCGATCCCTGCTTTAGATCATAACTGACAATTCCACAAGTTATATGAAGGATCTTGATTATAAGAACTTATAATACAAACAGCGGTTTTGCTGTAATAAAGGCAAGAAACATAAATTTTATGGAATAAATATGAGCTAAATTCCCAAATTATATATGTCCTTCATGTATTGTTCATCCAAATATTGTTGGCTCATCAAAAACTATCCAGAGGTGCCTGGCTGGTTCAGTTGGGCTCTTGATCTCAGGGTTGTGAGTTTGAGCCCCACTTTGGGCATGGGGCCTACTTAAAAAAAAAAGAATATCCAGACATATACAATCACAATCAAATTTAGTCATTGTCGGGAGTTTGCTGACTTTCAAAAGTATAAAACTATAACTTTATATATATTCATTGATTTTGTTATTATAAAGGTATAGTTGTCAAAGTAGGGGATGGAATATAGAATGTATTTTATTAGTTTGTTGCCTTATCTTATAAATTTTAATTATTAGGCATATGGTATATGGGTCTCTGTTAGTACTCTTGCTCTGGGTCCCTCAAATGTTAGGGGGTGCATGGAGAGGCTTGGTAAGAGTGTAAACAATTAGCGGTCAGTAGTCATTTTTTAGTCCGCTGGGGTATTGTGCCCTGAGCAAAGTCTCAGAGATTTTGCCAATGCCTAATGTGTATAACAGAGCCTACCTGTCTGCAGCCACTGGAGGGCACTGACATAGAACCCAGCAGAGCATCTTCTATGGACTGAATTGCATCCCCCTCAAAACTCATATATTGAAACCCTAACCCCCAAGTGACTGTATTTGGAAATAGGGCTTTCAGGAGGTAAAGTGGTTAAGTTAGGTTGTAAGGATAGGGCCCTAATCTTGTAGGACTATGGTCTTACAAGAAAGGAAAGAGATCTCTCTCTCTCTCTTCCTCTCTGCCTCCCTCCTTCCCTGCCTCTCTCCTCCCCACCCTTGTAAGAACACAAGGAGAAGGTAGCCATCTGCAAGGCAGGAAGAGAGCGCTCACCAGAGACCAACGCGGCCAGAACCTTGATCTTGAACTTTCCAGCCTCCAGAACTCTGAGAAAATAAATTTCTTGCATTTAAATCCCACAGTCTCTGTTTTGCTGTCGCAGCAGCTGGAGAGGGCTATACCGTGTGTCCGAGGCTGAGATGCGTGCGTGCACTTACACACACACTGCCGGAGCTGAGCCACTTGGGGAAGGTGTTGCAGGGCGGTGAAGCAAGCCTGAGCAGGGAGAACCTGCGGGTGCCCCGTTACTAGCATGCTCGGTGGGTGGGGGCGGCTGCATGTAGAGGTGGGAGGGAGAGAGGCTGATACTGAGTTTCTGTTACTACTAGGCTTTGTCTCCTCTCTCTAGTTCTCTTTCTTATTGGCAATGTGCGCAGCCTCCAGAGTGAGATGTAGATTGTCTACATTAGTCTATTGGTTGTCTGACAGTCTGACAAATAAATGATGATGTATGTTATTGACTCCTTTTCTTCATCTCCACTCCATCTCTCCAGGAAGTCTTAGGGCAGGTATTTGGGCAGAGAGAGGAAAACTGGATTCCTCCATGGCAAGTTTGTTGACCAGAAGATGAAGAAAAATCCTTGCAGAAGCCCCGATCCAGCATTTCCTTGTGGGACAATGGTTGGGAAGAAATGACAGGTGGGCCTATGGGGGCAAACATACCTCCTTCTCATCAGTCCCCTTTGGGTGGCTGGAGACTCCTGGCTCACAATCAGGGCATGTCTACCCAGCAACCATCTGCTGCCTAGAAGCAAGCTGAGTATGATTATTTTCAAAGGAGTAGGAGAGAGCAGTGATGGAGCCTATGTGGATTCATGGTGAGGTGGGAAGAAACTGGGTCAGGATCTGGGCAGAGAGACCTTGATTCCTTGACAGAAGTATGGCAGTGGGGGGTGGGCAGCAAAGGGAGCTGTGGGCACAATCTCTCCAAGAAACATCTTTCCAACCATACGCTGGCCTGTCTGCAGTTAAAACCTTGAGAAGACACTAGTGAGTAATCCATGTGAAAGTAAGACCATGATGCCCATAAGAGAAGGCAGGCAGGTAATCACAATAAACAATGAGATACCACTTAACACCTATTAGGATGACTATAATTAAATAAAATAAACAGCAAAAAACAAGTGCTGGCGAGTATGTGGAGAAATTGTACCGCCGGCGTGAACATAAACGGGTTAGCTGCTCTGGAAAACAGTATGGCGGTTTTCAAAAAGTGCAAATTAGAATTACCATGAGATCCAGCAGTTCCACTTTTGGGTATGTGTCCAGTAGAACTGAAAGCCAGGACTCAACAGGTATTTTGTACGGCCATGTTCACAGCAGCAGGACGCATAATAGCCCAAACATGGAAGCAACCGAAATATCCATCAACAGATGAACGGATAAGCAAAATGTGGACTGTTATTCTGCCTTACAAAGGAAGAAAATTCTGACATAGACTAAACCATGGATGAGCCTGGAAAATAGTATCCTGAAATAAACCAGTCCCAAAGGACAAGTACTATATGATTCCACTTATATGAGGTACACAGAGTGGTGAATTTCATAGAGACAGAAAGTAGCATGATCACTGCCAGGGGCTGAAGGGACCGGGAATGGGGAGTGGGTACATAGTTTTAGTTTTGCAAGACAGAAAATGTTCTGTGAATGAATGATGATTTTTGTTGCACGACAATGTGAACATACTTAATGTTAATTAACACGGCAATTTTATGTTATGTATATTTTACAGGTATTTTATTTTTTGATTAAGATGTGTTTAAATTTTAAGTAAACATTTAAAAAAAGGGGGGGGGGCACCTGGATGGGTCAGTCTGTTAAATTTAAGGGAGAAAAAGAGAGGGCAGGCAGAGGGAGGTGCCTTTTTCACATGCCGTGACATCCGTCGGCTGCTTTCTCTTGATGTTAAAACCTGCCCACATCTCTGAGTTGGACCCTGATTACAGTCACCTGTGGAGCCTTTAAAAACAACAATGATTATGAAAGCAGATTCTCTGGAGTTGGATCCCTGGGCACGGATGCTTTAAAAGGATCCATAGGCGATTCTCATGTGCAGCCAGGGTGGGGAACTGCTGCCTTAGATTGTGTCTGCAGACCCCTGCGACTCAAATGTCTACATTTTTTTTTGTGGTAAAATGTATTTGACATAAAAATTACTGTTTAAACCATTTTATTTTTTAATTTTTTAAAATGAGTTCTCTTAATTCTTTTTTTTAAGTCTACTTATTTATTTTGAGAGAGAGAGAGAGAGAGAGAGAGCATGTGCACACAAGCAGGGACAGGGACAGGAGAGAGTAGAGAGAGAATCCCAAACCAGCTTCACACTGTCGGCATGGGCCCTGATGCAGGGCTCAATTCCAGGAACCATGAGATCATGACCTGAGCCGAAGTCAAGAGTTAGATGCTTAAACAACTGAGTCACCCAGAGACCGCTAAACCATTAAAAAAATTTTAATGTTTATTTATTTATTTTGAGAGAGAGAGAGAGAGAGAGAGAACTCAAGCAGGGGAGGGGCAGAGAGAGAGGGAGAGAGAATCCCAAGCAGTGCACTGTCAGCACAGAGCCCAATGTGGGGCTTGAACTCACAAAATGTGAGATCATGACCTGAGCCAAAATCAAGAATCAGACACTTAACCAACTGAGCCACCCAGGTGCCCTAAACCATTTTAAAGTACAATTCAGTGGCACAGAGTATGCTTGTGATATTTGAAGCTATCACCACTATCTAGTTCTAGTTCTTTTCCATGACCTCAGAAGGTGACTGGACACCCATTAGAAGTTACTCCCCATTCACCCTTCCCCCCAGTCTTTGGCAACCACCATTCTACTTTCTGTTTTTATCGAATTTGCCTGTGCTGGATATTTCATATATGTGGAATGATATAATATCTATCCCTTCGAATCTGGCTGATTTCACTCAACATGTTTTCAAGGTTCATCCACACAGTAGCACGTATCAGTACATTGTTCTTTTTTATGGCATAATAATATTCCACTGTATGGATAGACCACATTTTGTGTATCCATTCCTCTGTGGATGGACACTCGAGTTGCTTCCACCTTTTGGCAATTGTGAATAATTGCTGTGAACATGGGCGTACAAGTATCTGTCCAAGTCTCTGCTTTCAATTCTCTTAGATAGATATATCTCAGAGTCAAATTGCTGGCTCACAGAACAATTCTATGTTAAACCTTTTGAAGAACCACCATTTTACATTCTCACCAGTAATGTAGGAGGGTTCTGAGAGATGGCTTCTATTAGTCCTAGGAGGAGAGAAGACACTACCAAAGTCACCTGTGTATAGGGAAGCCGCTGGCTGGTACTCATTTTTGAGCCAGTCCCCTTCGTGTCCTGTGTTATACATTTTAAAATCATGCTGAAAAGTAAATTCTGTCCTCTTTTTAAACTAAGCCTTTAAAAAAATTTTTTTTAAAGAAAAAAGGGGTACCTGGGTGGCTCAGTCGGTTAAGCATCCGACTTTGGCTCAGGTCATGATCTCACGATTTGTGAGTTCAGTTCTGCTTCGGGCTCTGTGCTGACAGCTCAGAGCCTGGAGCCTGCTTCAGATTCTGTGTCTTCCTCTCTCTCTGCCCCTCCCTGCTCGCACTCTGTCTCTGTCTCTGTCTCTCTCTCTCTCTCTCTCTCAAAAATAAATAAACATTAAAGAAAATTTTAAACAAAGTCTTACCACGGCAGTCCCACTTTGGAAGTCTTTCAATCCTTAAAAGACTTTTGAGGAAACTCATGGCATTGAGAAGGCTGCTCGACACCTCCCAGGATCATGTCACATAACTTCACTTGCCCTGCTTGTTAGACTTGGATTCAAGGAAAGGGCAGGCGCTGCACTGGTGTTCAGCCTTTTTCCCCCACCTTCCCTTTGGCACTGGCACCATGAGCGTCTGAATGAGCGGTCTCCCAAGGCCTGGAGCAAAGCCTTCCAAGTCAAGAGCAGCCAGGCAGCCTGAGACAACACCTCCTCCTGCCTTCTGGCCTCCCAATAATGCTTTGCATTAAAATACCCATTTTGGCTTGCCTTTGAGTCAGTCCTCAGGGGAGCAATAAAAGATGAACCATTAACATATGGCCCATGGAAATGTGGAGGATGGAGAAATGACTACAATTCATTCAATATAGGCCTCTTCGGCCTTTTTCCCACATACTAGCATTGCCTGCAGTGATACGCGTCTTAATCCCTTCCCTCTCTTGGTCTCAGTTTCCTTATCTATTAAACAACTAGGGAATCTCCAAGGAGCACTTCCAACTGGAAATATTCCATGATTAATATTCAGACAGAGCCTGGCTCTAAAAAACACTGAGTATCTGCCCTGTGCGGTAGAATGGTAGGCAATACGTTGGAAGATATTTTCTTTCCCGGGTGGAATGGTATGAAATCAATGTCCTTTATAATGATACCAGTCTCAACCCCTCCAAAATAGAACTCCACTCTTAGATATCTTGCAGGATAAGATTTCATTTGCAGAATTTTAGTGTGACCTTTTCTGAAGCAAAACATTGTGTTGGGGGGGGTGGGGTAGGGGAGTGGTAGATGGAGGTTGGGGAGTGGTAAATGGGGGTGGGAAATGCTGGATGGTGATTAACCAGATAATGAACCCCGTCTGCTTTTAATCAGCCCCTTCCTGTTCTCCCAGACTTCTAAACTTTTAATATTAATGGAAACAGATTTGAATTCTGGAAAGGGCTATTCTGGAAAATAATTGGATATTTACTAGGTGAAAAGTGAAATTGTGCAGGCATTTCATAGGGTTTGGTATTTGACAGGTGCCATTTTTCTTTCCAATGTCTTGCATACCTCTGTTTTATAAACCAATATGGATAGTGGCATAAAAAGATTACAGGTTTACATGGTGGCGAGGCCTGGGAATATGTTCAAGGAGTTGGGGGTTGCTGGGCAGGGAGAGAGAACTTCAACTGGGGACAAAGCTGAAATGCTTGAATTAGTAGGGAAAAATTATTTGCAGGCAAAGAATGATGGGTTTTTAAAAGAAATAGAGCTGTGTTCATAAGTGGGGATTGCACCCAGAGAGAGAGAGAGAGAGAGAGAGAGAGAGAGAATGTTACTTATGGAACTTACTGTGGAAGTCTGACTCCATCTAGGAGAGTCATGACTCCCTTGGTTTCAAAAAGGACTTTGTAGTTAGATGAAGTAGGAAGGCACTGGAAAGGAGTGGGGAGCTTTTACTGAAGCCAAGCACAGACCTCTCCAGGGTTGTAGGCAAGCAGAACAAACTATAGGCAGATCTGCTAGGAAGAAAAGGCAGGCTGTCCCAGTGGGTTGACACAGCCCCCTTGGGTTTTTTTGCGTTCAGGGCTTCTCACTTCAGTTGTTACTGCCATGAGCATCTCAACCCCCACATGGTCCTCCTCGAACAGTCTGGCCCTAGTGTGGACAGAGCACTTTTTAAAAGAATTCCTCTAGATGTAGTTGAAACAGGCAGATATGTTCACAAATTGTTTTTCTCTACGTGAAGGAGAGAACTCAAAGGAATACTTCACAAAGAGTACAAGCAGACTTCTTGCATAGATATTTTCCTGACGCTGCCATCGTTTACTTGAAGTCCCAGATAACTGGGACTTTACCAGAATCGTAGCTGCCTTTTGGCCCTACTAGCTCCCTGTTAGTCTCCACAGGGTGGTCGCCATCTTATTTCCCACAGGGAGAGTGTGAGCACCCGGTCGTCTTTTCCTTTCTGGTCAAAAAGTTAGAAGAACTCTTTTTCACAGCCCTATTTTTTTCTCCCTCAAATTGGTGGTTCTGGTTTTCAAGCTGAAGGATTGCCCCTCATTTTCTATCGATTGGCAGGATGAGGTGTGTCTTTCATCTGTGAGCACAATGTTGATCACAGGTGTGGCTGGGCAGCAGGAAAGTCTGGGGGGCTCAGCGCACCTTGAGCCACGGCTTGGAGAACAACAGAGACTCACACTTACTGATGAAGTAATGTATTTACGTTTTAAGGGAGATAGAATTATTTTGCAGGACTTTATTCATGTCCTTTAGGAAGGACACTCTAGGAGCATTAGGGGAGTATCCCAATTATATAAAAGATTTTCTTCTGTGAAGGAGTCTTGGATGGCCATATGTGTCATTCAGTCTTTTCAAATATTTGTAGGTGGTTACTTGGAGCAAAAGATGAAAGGTTTTGGCTTCTGCACATTCTTGAAGAATATGGTGCACTTTCAGCTTATCCTACAAACTAGGTCATTTAGACCAATATTCTTACAGGTGTGGAAACTGAGGCCGATAGACGGGAAAGGATTTGTCAAAGTCACTCAGTAAATCACCAACAGAGCCAGGACTAGCCTCCAGGCTGCTTGAGCACCAGGGCAGTGCACTGCCAAGTAATGAACTTCGGGGAACCAAATTAAGGCAATAGAAATAAGCTACCTGGCTCACACAGAGATCAAACCCAGGACCAAGGACACCCAAATATTGCTTTCTACTCTATGGTTCTAAAGGGCCCCTATTGGTACAGGAACCCTAAGCAAGAAAAGATGTCTTCATCCCCACCTATTTTAGCCTCATCACTTACTCTACCCTGCTTATAGCCCAAAGCTAGTCCCTGGTGTAAAATGTCTGTTATTTTCTCCTCCAATTATTGCTTCCACTCCTCTAAACTTATACCAGACACTGTGTTCATTCCATAAAATTCACGAAAGGCATGCCTGGAGTGAATTGGGTTGGGGAAGAAAAGGAGAGGAGAGTGAGGGAGAGGATGGGTTTCTTTGAATTGGTGGGCCAAGTTCAACCTAACCAAATGCAACACCTTGGACTATATTTTCTGAGGAGTACTCATCTTCACTTCATCTGGTACACCTGCTGTGTACCAGATACACTCCAAGGACCACCTCCCGTAGCTTGCAACTATCTCGCTCTGCAAAAACCCAGCTAAAGAAACCACTGCCCATTTGGTAGTTGGAATAATGATACAGTTTATGTGTGCCAATGATTCACTTTGTGGAGCATTTATGACAACTTTTTTTATTGAGGTGAAATTCGCATAACATAAAATTAATCATTTTAAGTGAACAATTCAGCGGCATTTAGTACATTTGTGATGTTGCATAACCACCACCTTTATCCAGTTACAAAACATTTTCATCACCCCAAAAGGAAATCCTGTACCCATTAAGCAGTAACTACTCCTTCCCCTCTTTCCCAGTTACTGGCAATATTCCTTCTTTCTCTACTGATTTACCTAATTCTGGATATTTCATGTAAATTGAATCATACAATATGTGATCTTTGGTGTCTGGTGTCTTTCACTCGGCATAATATCTCCAAAGTGCATCCAAGTGGTAGCATGAATCAACACTTCATTCTTTTTCATGGCCGAATATTATTTCATCATCTGGTTATTCCACAGTGTGTTTATTCAGTCATTCATTGATGGGCCTTTGGGTTATTTCCACCTTTCGGTTATTGTAAGTAGTGCTGCTTATGAATATGTGTGTACTTGTATTTGGTTGAGCAGCTGTTTTCAATTCTTTGGGGGTATATATCTAGGAGTGGAATTGCTAGCTCACGTGGTAATTCTAGATTTAATTTTTTGAGTTACTGTATGGCGAAATTGTTTTTCATTCCAAGATATTTATTTATTTATAAAGTTTATTTATTTTGAGAGAGAGAAAGAGAACGTGCAAGTGAGGGTGAGCGAGGGGCAGAGAGAGAGAGAATTCTAAGAAGGCTCCACACCATCAGTGCAGAGCCCGATGTGGGGCTCGAACTCACAAACCATGAGATCATGACCTGAGCTGAAATCAAGAGTTGAACACTTAACCAACTGAGACACCCAGGCGCCCTCCCAAGGTTTTATTTAAATTCAAGTTAGTTAACACATAGTGTAGTATTGGCTTCAGGAGTATAATCCAGTGATGCATTGCTTACATATAATACCCAGTGGTCATCCTAACAAGTGCCCTCCTTAATGCCCATCACCCATTTAGCCCATCCACCCACCTCCCTTCCAGCAACCCTCACTTTGTTCTCTATACTTAAGAGTCTCATGGTTTGCCTCCCTCTCTGTTTTTATCTTGTTTTATTTTTCCTACCCTTCCTCTATGTTCATCTGTTTTGTTTCTTAAATTCCACATATGAGTGAAATCATATGCTTTTGTCTTTCTCTGACGGACTTATTTTGATTGGCAAGATTTCATCCTTTTTGATGGCTGAGTAATATTCTATCGTGTATGTATGTATGTATGTATGTGTGTATATATATATATATATATATATATATATATATATATATATATCTCACATCTTCTTTATCCATTCATCAGTTGATGGACATTTGGGCTCTTTTAAATATCATTCCGACCTCTCCTGACCTCTTTTCAAGCTCCTTGTCCATATTTTCTCACTGCATGGCTCAGTGGATATTAACTGATTTTTAAAATTAGTTCATTTAGTCCCAAATTAGTCAAATATAACTTCTCAGGTAAGTTTTACTGAAAATTAAAAGCATTAAATGCTTTCAAAACTAAACAGGAAATTCTTTTTGGATTATAGACCAGCATTACCTACTAGAACTGTTTGCAGGGTCCAGTATGGTAGCCATTAGGCACATGTAACTATTGAACATTTGAAACGTAGCTAGTGAGACTGAAGAAATTAATTTTAAATTTCATTTTATTCTTGTTATTTTTTATTAAAAATAAGATTTAAATGACCACATGTGGCTAGCGGTTACCATAATTATAAACAGCACCCCAATCTTTTTCAGCAGAATAAAAGCTGAAAACTATTATTCCCAAATAGCATATATTTTTCACATCAGTGAAACATAATGGATGTGTTTGGATATGATGAAAAATAAATTTACTTTTTTTCATAAATATCAAGCATAAATACTTGAAGCTGGTAAAGGTAGTACAAAAAATAGTATTTTTAAACAGTGTTGGTGGTGGTATAAAATTTGTTTTAATGAACATTCATTTGTGCCTGCATTCATTTATTCATATCATTCAATGAAGGTTTTAGTTGAATGCTTATTGTTTGCCAGGCACTGTGCTATGTGCTGAGGACACAGGGATGACCAAAGCATGACCCCTCCCCTCAAAAGTACACGGTCAAGTAGTCAGGTAACTACAAAATAGCAATAAGATGTAATGACAATGGTCCTCATTTTGTAAGCACTATGTCAGTGCTAAGAACTTTATATACATTATTTCATTTCATCCTTGCAAAAGCCTTGTGAGTTAGGTATGATTATCCTTCCTTTACAGACAAGGAGGCTGTGGCTTAGAGAAGTTAAGTAAGTTGACTAACATTGCACGGTGAATGCCGTAACTGAGGTCTATACAAGGTACACTTCTTGCACAAATAAGGGAATAATTCACTAAGTGTAGACTATAGGTAGATGTTGAAGGAGAGAAACTGAGCTGGATTTTGAAGGATGAGCAAGAAATATGCCCACCAACGATCCACTTGGTTCTATAGCTTTGACATTTTTTCATATAATTGACCCAGCAACTCCACTTAAGCGAATTTATCTCAAGGAAATATCCAAAAGTAAGAAAAAGACCCTACATGCATGAGGGTGTTCATTTATCTATTATTTATGATACTGGACAACCTGCAGATTTAACAACAGGGGAATGGTTAAATCAATTACGGTCCCACAACTCTATAAAATATTAATGAAACCAATGGAAAAATTTTAAATGGTAACTAAAAAGAAAAAAGACTAAGCAGCAATACCAAAAACACGTATTGTGTGATGTCAAGTGATAAAAGCCAAATACCACTTTGTATATTCACTACGAATGCAATTGTGGAGAACGTCATTACACATGGACGGGGCTACAAGGGACCTACACACACAAAGAGGGGCCTTCAGCCTGTGGCATCAGGGGTAAGAGTTTACTCTTTCTGTTGTTGTTTCCCATTTTCACTCAGGATTATTTTATCTCTCACTAGAAAATATGTAGAAATTGTAAAAGAGACATCTAGCCTTTTCCCCTGGCTTTAATGTGACTCTTACTTGTTCCGAATAGCCATTTTCCCTGGGAAATGTGAGATTCCTTTTAAGATGGATCGAATATGGAAAATATTGTGTGGTCCATTTTGTCTTAGCCAACTCAGAATTGGTCTCTGGGTAATGAAAGTAAGTTGAGAACTGTTTTCTTTGCACATGTTTCCGTGGTCTTGATTTCATTGCTATGTGCCACAGAAATCACATTGCTGTCAAATACTGGCTGGTGTTTATGAGGCTGTGGATTTGGAACAAGAGAACTCAGGAGTGACAGTCGTTCCATTTTCAAAGTGTCTTTCTCCTGGGACCAAAGTCAGGTTCTGAGTGTGTTTCTTTTTAATTGACGTGATGACATTAATATAAATCCAAGTCTTAATGTTGATGCTGGGCTGCGGTTGATAGGCAAACGTGGAAGAGAGAAGGTATTTGTTTTTCTGAAGTTGTTGGGATGACATGACTACAAATACAACCTCAATAATGCTGGCCCTTGGTGCAATATGGGATAAGGCTTTGGGGCACAATCCCATTTACTGTGGGACTATCTCAAGCCTGATATAAGCAATACAGAAGTAGCATGTTTGTTCAGGGTTTATTTCTCACCAGCAAAAAAGGTCAACTATTAGTCTCGACATGACCGGAGGGCAAGGGTCACACAGACCAAGCCTCAAATCCTGGCACCTGGTCATGCTAGCTGGATGACCTTGGGCAGGTTACTTTACCTTTCTATGCCTCAGTCTTCTCATCTGTAAAATGGGAACAATAATAGCTCCTGCCAACTAGTTTGTTTTCAATATTAACTGACACAACATATAGTGCTTAGCCTTGTATCTGACCGTGATAGCTTAACAACTGGTAAGTGCTGGGGTGTCTGTCTGGCATGTGACTTTTGATCTCAGGGTTGTGAGTTCGAGCCCCACATTGGGTGTAGAGATTAATTAAAAGTAAAATCTGTAAGGGGTGCCTGGGTGGCTCAGTCCGTTGGGCATCCAACTTCAGCTCAGTTCATGATCTTACGGTTTGTGGGTTCGAGCCCCAGTCCCCACGTCGGGCTCTGTGCTGATGGCTCAGTCTGGAGCCTGCTTAGGATTCTGTGTCTCCCTCTCTCTCTGCCTCTCCCCTGCTCGTGTTCTGTCTCTCAGAAATAAACATTAAATCAATCAATCAATCAATAAAATCTTAAAAAAATAAATGGTAATTGCTATTATTGGCACGTATAAGATACCGTGGTAATAGGTTTTTTTTACTTGCCTTTTTCTCTATTACATTATAAATTACTTGAGTACAGGAGCTATATGTGGCTTGTTCACCATTGTAGCCCCAGTCCCTAGCACATGGTTTGGGACACAGCAGTTGCTCAAGAAATATTTGTGACTGGGGCGCCTGGGTGGCTCAGTCGGTTAAGCGTCTGACTTCAGCTCAGGTCATGATCTCACGGTTCATGGGTTCGAGCCCCGCGTCAGGCTCTGTGCTGACAGCTAGCTCACAGCCTGGAGCCTGTCTTCAGATTCTGTGTCTCCCCCTCTCTCTGACCCTCCCCTGCTCACGCTGTTTCTCTCTCTCTCTCTCAAAAATAAATAAAAACATTAAAAATTAAAAAAAGGAAATATTTGTGGCTATTCTGTATTCTTTTATGAGATGGGTAGTTAGCTATAGTCACAAGAGGAGGCAGAGGAGAGGCTCAGGGAAACAAAATTTACTATATTTACAGGTGCTAGAGAGAGGAGACACATGCCCCCAAAGGGCCACAAGGCAGACAGCAGGGGGTCCGGAGGCAGAAGATAGGAGCAAGGGGGAAGGTTTAGGCCATAGCCTTTATTGGGGTTTCCACAGGAAAGACAAGACAGGGCAGGGTGAACGGTTACAGCTCATTTGAATGATGTCTGCGGGCTTTGGGCTATAGGGGCAGTCACTAGTTGTCGGGCACCTGGCCCTGAGATGAGTAAGACAGAAGAATAGTGTCTCCTGGAGTGTAGGGGCTAGACAGAGGAGACGTGGCTTTGGATTGGCTACTTGGCCTATCTGGGACATGCTCCTGGCTAGGTCCTTTGCTATTTCTAAGAATTGGCTACTCCAGGAGGGACAGTCTCTCCCCAGCCAGAAATGTTTTCTAAGATGTCAAAATATTATAATATATAGAAAATTTTAAGTATTTTTATTTATTTTTATTAAATTTTTTAATGTTTATTCACTTTTGAGAGACAGAAAGAGACAGAACACGAGCAGGGAAGGGGCAGAGAGAGAGGGAGACACAGAATCGGAAGCAGACTCCAGGCTCTGAGCACAGAGCCTGACGTGGGGCTTGAACCCACAAACTGTGAGATCATGACCTGAGCCGAAGTCGGATGCCCAACTGACTGAACCACCCAGATGCCCCCAAAATACTTTTATTTTTAAACAGTGGAATGAATTTGATGACTGCCCAGTGCTTTTTGGAAACACCAGGAAGCATGAGATGTAGTCCCTGCCCCTCATGGGATTACAGGCATTGCGGTTGGGGGAAGGAATGGGGCAGGCAGATGTGCCTAGGCATCTGGGGCTTTGAGGGAACAGGCACTCAATTTAGAACCAGAAAAACAGGACTTTTTTTTTTTTTTTGAAAGTAAGCTCTAAGCCCAGCGTGGGTCTCAAACTCAGGACCCTAAAATCAAGAGTCCCATGCTCTACCAACTGAGCCAGCCAGGTGCCCGTGGAATGTGCCTTGAGTACTAGTTCTGCTTACCAGCTATGTGACCTTTGGAATGCCAGTTAATCTTTCTTAGCCTCACTTTCCTCAACCCTAAAATGGGAAGAAAAAGAATAATTTAAAACCTCACAAAGTGTTATGAATTTATGTGCTTTGTGAAATGAAAAGCAGTAGATAAAACTAAAGACGTGTTATTATTATTCTAAACATATATTTTTTATTTTAGAGAGAAACAGAAAGGGGGGGAGGGGCAGAGGGAGAAAGTGAGAGAATTTTAAGCAGGCTCCTGACTCAGGGCTTGATCCCATGACCCAAGGATCATAACCTGAGCCAAAAATCAAGAGTCAGACACGACTGAGCCACCCAGGAGCCCCAAGAGGTGTTATCATTTTAAATAACAGCAATGCTATGCTGGAAATGGTAAGTTTCAGAGAGGTGGACTTTATTCTCTCTCAGGGCTACAGCAGCTCTGAAAAGAAAAAGACCACAGGCTAAGTGTTAGTTAGATTACCATTATTATATTGGTTTGTCATTTTAAAAATTATGTTCATTATTTAGGGATAGAGGATAAGGCCCAGGAAAGATTTGCACTTCATCACATCTAATCTTTGCTTAAATTGTTTCTAAGATTGAGAACTCTTCAGATGGACACATTTTCCTTTTGCTGCAGTAATGAATGATATCAAAACCAATTTGGAAGTGTGGTATTGAACTGAAAGTTTCAAGTGGTCTTTTTATCTCTACTTTCAAGTCCCTCCCCCTGTTCTCATCCTCCCAAACGACTCTCTTCAAATTATTTTAGTCTGTGAGCTGTGGGAGAAATACCAAACTGATTTACCTGGAGAATGGGAAGGAAAAGTGGATGCATAGATAGGCACAGAGGAGTTCCAATGATGATTTGATTACTGGGCAATCGAATTGCATATATACAGAGAAAGAGATACAGACATATATATTGGCAAGGAGCAAGAAATCCTGTCCCCTCAAAGGTCCTTCTAGCTGGACTAAGAAACAAATTGACATGAGACAGATTAACAGAAAATCAAATTTAATAGGGGTACGAATGGGGAATCCACACAGACATGGAAATTCCAAAGACAGTCAGGTAAAATGAGGTACACGTGTCACCCTGAACTAAGGAGAAGGGCGCAGGGGTCTGGGACGTCAGAGGGAGGGAATGCACTTCACGATAAGTGGAGGGCGATAAGAAGAGCAGATGTTGGTAATTAGATGTTTGCCCTGCCGTACAGATGGGTCACTCGGATAAAACGTATCTCTGTTAAGAACCCTTATTCTGGGGAAGATCCTCAATTTAGATTCTTTTGTGTGGTTAAGGGAGGGCAAAAGTTTCTCTTGAGCCGGCAGGGTCTCGATTTGCCTTTAGCTCAAAATAATCTGTGGAGGCCTCTTTCAGGCAACAGGCTTGAGCAGTGCAAACCTGAACGAGGTAGAAGGGCCCACAGTGGCCAAGGGGCTGAGTGCAAACAGGCTCATTAGCTGAGCCACCTCAAAATACCCACTGGCTCTAGCTAACCAATGGGCTACTTAGAGCGGGGCATAGGCACCAAAAAAGGAAATTTCGTATGTTCCCATACCTTGTCACTCCCCTACTTGACAATAACACCTGCCCCCCACCCACCTCCTGGCAGTCTCTCTTCTGCTGTCCTGCCTGCCCCTCCCTTGCCGCGTATTCACTAAGCTTCTGTCTCCTTTGCTCTGCCTTGGGTGAATTCTTTTGCAGCTGGCCTCCACCTGATCGCTCCGGCTCACCCCGCATAATCCGCAAGCCACAGTGGTGCATTCAGGGGAGGGTGTCTGCCCTGAACCCCTACAATATCTGTGTATCTATCTGGTATATTCTTCCCTGAATAAATGCTTTACATCTTCAAACCCAGTTGGTGATCTCCATTGCTGTTGGAATCACTCACTAGGCTGGTGCTTTGTGTTTGGTCCAAGAGGAGTGGATCTAAGGATTCGGCAGTGCCTGGCACCACAGGACTTTAAGCTGTTGCAGAAACCATTTTTCTGCTATGTTCAGAAAAGAAAAAAAAATACAATGGTGACATGCAGATCAATTTCTGCTTTGAGCATAACAACATAAACTGCTTCATTCTATGGGGTAGGAAAAATAATTTTCCCTCTACGTTTCTAAGTTCTTGGCTGAGACTCCCCTGTAATAAAAGACAGATTGACAAGAGAAAAAATCATTTTAATAACATATGTATGTCCTGTACACGTGGAAGAGACCCAGGAAATTGGAGTAACTCTCTGAAATGGCTAAAGTCATCACCTTAAAATACATCTCCAGCTAAAGACAAAAGAAGATGTTGGGGTAGGAAGTCAGTTATAGGAGGTGACCGGGAAAAGCACAGTAAACAAGCGTAAGGTTGTTACACAGATTTAAGTTTAATGACTTCTCCATTGACGACAGTTTCTAGAGATTTACGGTCCTCTTCCTCTTCCTGATACAGCCAGAAAGACACCCTTACAAATGGACATTTCCCTTATAAATGTAAGTGTATCTTACAAAAGGGTAACTTCTACTTGGTTTTCGAAGCATCATCTATGCTGATTGTTCCTTAAGAATAATCAGCTCAAAATATATTGGGGTGGCAAATTCTGTGCCCTTCAACTTGATTACTTTGAATTTTCTTCCCTCTGATTAATTGGGCTGCAGTAAGACAAACACAGACTTTGGGGTGAGATAGTTTGGGGTTCGAACCCCAGCTCTGCTCCTTATTAGCTGGGGAATGTTGAGGAAGGACCTGAGTGTCCTCTGAACCCTAGTTTTCATCTGAAAAATAAGAGAAGATTTTGTGAGGATTTAATGTGATGCTGTACATAAAGCAACTGGCACATAGTAGATGTTCCCAAAATAGTAGGTGAGGAAAGTAAAAATATGTTTTGGTTGTCTCTTCAAAAGAAAAAAAAAATTCACTGAAAAGAGAAGTAGTCTCTCGGACTCATTTACGTTAATCAACAAACACATCTACACTACAGGAAAGTACAAATAACTTCCTTGGTCTGACTGGGGTCTGTATGACAGTCACTTTCCTCCACGTTAAAAGCTAACGTAGATTTTTTTGTGGAAATACATAAGTTTTTAAATCATTTAAGAAAACATTCTGGTCTGCCCATCTTCTGCCCAGGTTTCTTCTTCGAACCATTGTAAACAACATCAGCAGATTAACTGTCCTGAAACACCAAGCTGAGAGTAGCATTTCCCTACTCACTGGAGTCCAGTGGCTCCCCACTGCCTACCGGATTCACAACTTCCCAGCTTGGCAGTCAAGGCTATGTGTGGGACCTTTAGAGTTGTATCCTACACCGCTCTATCCTAAGGGATTGCTAGATGGCTAACAGCCAAAGTGAACCATTTGTTATTTCCCAGGTCCCTACCCCCTTCTCCTTAGCTCAAGATGGCGCATAAACCATTGCATAACTACTGGAGACACTCTCGCATCTTTGTGGGGTTCCTATGTGTACATAATTAAATTGTTCTCCTTTAATCTGTCTTATGGCAATTTAATTATTGAGCCAGCCAAAGAACCTAGAAAGAAAAAAAGACGCATGTTTTCCTCCCCTACAAAGAAAAAAAATGGAGAATTACTACAGGGATTTCAATACGTGTGCATGTAGGTATGTGTGTGTTTGTGTGTCTGTGTATAGGGATCATCCAGTCAACTGTTCTCATGCTTTAAGAAGAGTTTGAAGGGGAGAAAAATATACCACCCCAAAATATGCCTCTTTGGCATATTGACTGTTTTAAAGTGGTTATTTTTAAGAAACAGTAGACACAGCCGAAGCTCAGAAAACCTAGACTGAGCCACCTGAGAGCTCTGATAGACAGCTTCTTGAGGACAGGGACTAGGTCATAAGAATCTTTGTGCTGCCCCCAGCACTTTAACCAGTGTTCCCTGGAGGCCTCCTTGTGGGCACCAAACTAGACTCCCCGCACCCCGCAACCCCCACCCCCAGCCTTCTCTAGTGGTTAATTTTATGTGTCAACTTGACTGGGCTAAGGGATGCCTCCAGCCAGGTAGTAAAATTTTATTTCTGGGTGTGTCTGTTAGGGTTTTTCTGGAAAAGATTAGTAACTGAATCAGTAGACCAAGTAGAAGATCCGCCATGACCAATGTGGCCAGGTATCACCTACTCCTTTAAGGCCCCAATAGAACAGAAAGGCAGATAAAAAGCAAATTTGCTCTCTCACTTCTTGAGCTGGGATGTCTATCCTCTCCTGCCCTTGTGCATTGGAGCTCCTGGTAGAGACTTGGACCGAATTATACCACCAGATTTCCTGTTTCTTGAGCTTCCACGTGGCCTATTGTGGAATAGCTCAGCCTCCAAAATCACGGGAGCTAATCCCTATAACAAATCTCCTCTTGAATTTCTGTATGTATTCTATCAGTTCTGTTTCTCTGGAGAAGTCTAGTGTACTTTCTCACCCACCATATCCAATTAATCACCCTGTCCTGTTGATTCTACCTCATAAATAACCTCTCAAATCTACTCATTTATGTATTTCCTTTGCTGCCCCCTCTAAGGGGGACTTTTTTTCTGCTTCACGTTCTTCCTGCCAGCTCCTGCCTTTAACCGAATAACTCCTATTCATTTTTCGGGTCCCAGCTTGGACATCCCAATCTCCAATGTCCTAAGCCAACCCCAAGTCCAGGCTAAATGCTTCTTCTAGATGCTCACACAGGCACACACCCTGCATTTCCCTTATTATGCTTTATGGCAATTGTGCATTTATGTCTCTGTCTCCTCCACTAGACTGGGAGCTCTCAGAGGGCAGAAAGCCTGCCCGTCTTATTTGTGGTTATCTCCCTGCCCTACCTCTTCCCACAGTGCTTGATATAGTAAGAGCCCAGTAGTTGTTTGTTGAGTGAATACTTGAGTTACAGAAACTCATTAGTTCTCATTGGAGGAGAGCTTTTAGACACACAAATTTAGGTAGTACCAGTGGTAAATTTAACATTATAATAAAAATTTTTTAAAAGGATTGGCTATCTTTCATCAGCAGTGACTGTAATGGTATATACCTAGCTGCACCAATTCGGATGTACAGATCAGAATGAAGACGGTTTGTTGCAGGTGGGGAAAAACAAAAACAAAACACAACACCTTACACTGTTTGAATTTAGACAGAGCATCTAAGAAAACCCGCCCCCTCAGCCCAGGATTTAAGCCTTCCTTTAACTGTTGTTTACTCAGTGGCTATGGTTTCCTTGATTTAGTGGTGGTTGTTTTCCCCCCGGTGGTTTAAAATACCTTCAGCCCAAGTAACATTTATGAAAACTCCCAACCAGATGTGTTCTCTCCATAATCTGAACTCTTACATAAACTCCTTATAGTGTTCTCATTATGATACACAGTGTTGCAATTATGAGGTTACACAACGTACCGCCCTCCTACTTTGTCAGCTTCTTGAGGGCAGGGACTGTTTTCTTTCAGTTTTGTAGCCCAAGCTCCTAGCAAATGCTTGCCTCATAGTAGTGTCCAGGGCATATTTGTTGAATAAATGGATGCAGTAGTCAAAAGGATCCATCTTGAGAGCAAAAAATCATTTGAAGCCCAGGCTTAGGCCAGGACTAAACAACAACATCTCATGCAATATACAAGATGCAGTGTCTAGTCTGCTGTTCCCTATTCCCACCAGTAGCCATTCTTTTCTAGATGTTTTGCAGAGCCCATATTTATTTAATTGGAACTTAACTGCATCAAAAGAAATGAACGTACATAAATTGGACTTCATCAAAATTAAAAACTTGTGTGGTGCAGAGGTACCTGGGTGGCTCAGTCAGTCGGTTAAGCATCCAATTTCTGCTCAGGTCGTGATCTCACAGCTTGGTTCGTGAGTTCAAAACCCATGTCTGGTTCTGTGCTGACTGCTCAGAGCCTGGAGCTTGCTTCAGATTCTGTGTCTCCGTCCCTCTCTGCTTCTCCCCCCACCTCATAAAATAAACATTAAAACCCCTCTTTCTATCAAAAATAAACATTAAAAAAACTTGTATGCTGCAAAGGACACCATCAAGGAAGTGAGATAACAGCTCACAGAATGGGAGAAAATACTGGTAAGTCGTTTGTTAAGGATTGAGCATCGAGAGTATATAAAGAACTCTTACAGTGCAAAAAAAAAAAAAAAACACAACTCACCCAATTAATACATGAGCAAAGGATCTGAATAGACATTTTTCCCAATGAAGACCTACATGTAATCGACAGGCACCTGGAAAGATGCTCAACACCATTAACCATTAAGGAAATGCAATCAAAACCACAATGACATACCACTTCATACCTACTAGGATGACAACAACAACAACAACAACAACAATAATAAATGTTGGCAAAAATGTGGAGAAATTGGACCCCCCTACATTGCTGGTGGGAATGTAAAATGGTGCAGCCATTTTGAAAAATAGGCTGGGAGTTCCTCAAACAATTAAACAGAGATCATGTGACTCAGCAATTCCATTCCTAGGTATGTACCCAAGACAATTGAAAATGTTAAAACAAAACTCGTAGGTGAATGCTCATGGAGACGTTATTTATAATAGCTATAAAGTGGAAATAATCCATATATATAAGGAACTCATGTAACTCAATAGTGAAACACCAAATAACCCAATTAAAAAATGGCCAAGGACCTGAACAGACATTTCTCAAAAGGAGATATACGTATGGCTAACAGATATGTGAAAAGGTGCTCAACATCACTAATCATCAGGGAAACACAAATCAAAACCACAATGAGGTATTACTTCATACCCGTTAAAATTACTATGATCAGAAATACAAAAGATAACAGGTGTTGGTGATATGTGGAGAAAAAGAAACCCTTGTGCACTGTTGGTGGGAATGTAAATTCGTACAGCCATTATGGAAAATATTATGGACTTTCCTCAAAAAATTAAAAGTAGAGCTACCTTATGATCCAGCAATTCCACCTCTGAGTATATCTCTAAAGGAAATGAAATCAGTATCTCAAAGAGTTATCTGTACTCCCATGTTCATTGCAGCACTAGTCACAACAGCCAAGATATGGAAGCAATATCCATTAACAGATGAATGGATAAAGAAAAAATATATATACAGTGGAATATTATTCAGTCTTATAAAAGGAAAATCTTGTCATTTGTGACAATATGGATAAACCTGGAGGACATTATGCTAAGTAAAATAAGTCAGATGCAGACAAAAAATACTGGATGATCTTACTTATATGTGAAATCTAAAAACATCACATTCATAGAAACAAAGAGTAGAATGGTGGTTACCAGGGGGTGGGGGGAAAAAGAATTGGAGAGGTGTTGGTTAAGGGGTACAAAGTTTCAGTTATGCAAAATGAATGGGTTCGGGAGATCTAATGTACAATAATGTGACTATACATAAGAATACTGTACTGTGTATTTGCAAATTGCTAAGGGGGTACATCTTAAATGTTCTCACCACACACGAAAAAGCAGTAAGTATGAGATGTGATGGGTGTGTTAATTAGTTCCGTTATAATGAATAGTTCACAATGTATATATGTCGAATACGTTGTACATCTTAAATATATATGTTTGTCAACTATAGCAATAAAGTTGAGAAAAATGTAAAGATATATATGCAAATTAAACTACAAAAAAAGTGGCAACAACACAATTGTTCATCAACTGGTAAATGAATAAACAAAATATGGTATATCCTCATAATGCAATATTATGGAATATATTTTAAACCATAAAAAGAAATGAAGTACTAATACCTGTTATAGCCTGGACGAACTTTGAAAACATTATGGTAAGATAAAGAAGCATGTTAAAAAAGATCGACGTAGGCTGGCCCGAGCGCAGTGTTGTTTACAATTCATTGATCACAGCCAGTTACAGATTTCTTTGTCCTTTCTCCACTCCACTGCTTTACCTCACTAGTGGTAAAAAAAAAAAATCATGTGGGGCACCTGGGTGGCTCAGTAGGTTGAGTGACTCTTGATTTTTGGCTTAGGCTGTCATCTCACGGGTCTTGGGATCCTGGTCGTGGGATCAGCCTCACCTCCAGCTCCGTGCTGGGTGTGGAGCCTACTTGGGATTCTCTCTCTCCCTCTCCCTCTGCTCCTCCCCTGCTCACACTCTCACTCATTCAAAAACAAAATAAAATCTTTAAAAAATCATATATTATTCCATTTACATGAAATATCCAGAATAGGCAAATCTACAAATGCAGAAAGTAGATTAGAAGTTGAAGAGTCACTGCCTAATGGGCAAGGGTTTCTTTCTTTTCTTTTCTTTTGAGAGAGAAAGAGAGCAAAAGCATGCATGTGAGCAAGGGAGGGGCAGAGAGAGAGGGAGAGAGAAAAGCCCAAGCAGGCTCTGCTCTGTGAGCACTGAGCCCCGATGTGGGGCTTGAACCCACGAACCATGAGATCATGACCTGAGCTGAAAACAAGAGTCGGACGCTTAACGACTGAGCCACTCAGGCGCCCGCAGGGTTTCTTTCGGAGGGGGGGGATGAAGTTCTAAAATTAGATGGTGGTGGTGGTTGTACAGCCTTGTGAATTAACTAAAAGCCACTGAATTGTAGACTTTAGAAGGGTAAACTTTACAGCATGTGGATTCTATCTCAATAAAGCTGTTATTTAAAAAAGGAAACCAATATAAATGTCTTACCACCCCAATGCACTTCCAGTCCTTGTCGTGCTTACACATATCTTTATTGTACGCGTATAATCAGTGAGTGCCCAGTATTGTGTGACATGCTTTTTCACTTAACATCATTTCACATATATTCCCATGTGCTGTAGTAACCTAGTTTATATGTTTGTCAATTTTAAAATAAAATTTTATCAAAGTGTAGCAAATATAATACATAGAAAAATGCACGTTACATAAGTACAGCTTGGTGAATTTTTCCAGAGTCACTCATCTACTTGTCATTTGGCACAGCAAAAATTACGTGCATCATGGTGCTGTATTACACTTCGCTTAGCTATTTCCCTATTTAGGGGGACCTTTTGCGTTCTTTTCACCTCTTCAAAATTCTAAATAACAATGATCGTCTTTATATATATTACTGCCCAATATATATAGAATAACCTGAGTTATTTTTTAAGAAAATGTTTATTTATTTTGAGAGAGAGTGTGCATGAGAGTGCAATCAGGGAAGGGGCAGAGAGAGAGAGAGAGAGAGAGAGCGAGAGAAAGAATTCCAAGCAGCTCCACTCTTTCAGCGCAGAGCCTGACATGGGGCTTGATCCCACAAACCATGAGATCATGACCTGAGCTGAAATCAAGAGTTGGATGCTAAACCGACAGAGCCACCCAGGCGCCCCAAACCAAGTTATTTTTATAAAGTATATTCTCCAAAGCAAGATTAATAGATCAAAAGTATGTCAAATACTGGTAGACTACTTTTCTGAAAATACCAATTAATTTCTAGTTCCACTAGCAATATGTAACTGTACCCAGCTCACCACAGCTTCACAAACATTAGATTTTATCATTTAATCTTTACTACTCTAGTTACAGCGTGTACAATAGCATTTCACATCTGTTTTTATTTCTACTCTGTCATTGCTAGGGTGACTGCTCACTTATCTATGGGGTAAATTACTGCCTGTAGTTCTCATGTGTAAGCTACCCATCTCCTTTGGTCACTTTTCTAGCAGTATCTGGGTGTCTATTTCATATTTTTTCTTAATTCTGAATGTATTTTAATAGTATAATCGTACTGATGTTTTCACATTTGTGTTTCCATCTTGCAGCTTTCAAATTATTTATTTATTCAAGTTTAAGTATAATTGACTATGTTTTATTTTATGTCGTTGCAAAAATATCTATTAAAATGTGATGATAGTCTCCATTTATCTGATAAGCCATTTTCTCTCTTTCGCAGCTGGGGTAATAATGTTAGTGCATTTTCTTCTTATTTTTATTATATTTAAGTCTTTGTATCACCTCAGATTTATTTTACTCTCTGATTTAAGCTATAGATCTAAGTTACTTTTATCAATGATATCCATTAATTAAGTAGTGATTTCGTTTTATATTATTGTTTCTGGTTTGCCGTATGTTGAGTTATTAAATAATCAATTATATTCCTGAATATTAATATTTCCTTGAACATTTAAAATCCAAGTATACGTGTTGATAATTTGTTTTAAAATCTTAAAGAATGAGTGTACAATAATTGTGCTCTTTCAGAAGAATTCTTCTAACAACTCGTCAAAGTCTATAAAACTTCTCTCAGTGGCTTTCATTTGTATGGCACTAAATTTTTATGCAAACGTAACTATCTTTACAATATTTGGTCCCTCAAGTATTATTTCTTCTTGGTAAATCGCATCATTTATTCATGTCTTCCTTTACTTCTCCCACTGGTATTTCATCATTTTCTTTCAATATATCTTTTTTTTCTCCCAAATTAAGCGAATGACTAAGTATTTAATATGTTGCCGTCATTATGAATCTCCTTTTTTCATTACGTTGTCTAGCTTGGTGTCACTCTTAATTAGGAATGCAGCTGACGTTTGTCATTTATCTTATATTATAAGACTTTGCTGAATGTATTTATTTAATTTTTAATGAAGTTTTGTGTTGATGCCTGGGACTTCTTTATATAATCCTGTCATTTGAGAGGAGTGATATTTTTATTTCTTCCTTCCACATACTTATAACTCATTTCATTTTCTTCTTCAATCTTATTTTATTACAAAGTTAATTAAGACTGATGAGAGAAACATCCTTGTCATATTTATGTTTTTAATAGAGCATCTCCAGTGCCTCTGGCTCTTGCTTTTAGGTGTGTATAATGATCCTGTTAAGAAAGCTAATCTTTTGTATGTCAACTACACTTCAATAAAAAAAAATATTTAGGGGAATCCTCAACTCTCTTTTCACACCAAGCATCATTTGTAGAATAAATAATTTACCTCAGGATTAAAAAAAAAAAAGAAAATCTTTCATGTCTTTTTATTTTGTTTAGCCAAAGGAAGTTTTGAATTTTGAGAAATGTCTCCTCACCGTCATTTGAATATCAAGCCTCCGCTCAAGCGGCCCCAGAGAGGCCTTCCTTCATAACCTTATCTAATGTGCCCACTCACCTCTGGCCACACTCTATCATGTCGCCCTGTCTTATTTTCATCAGAGCACTTGTCACTATATGAGCACTTGTCTTCTGGTTAGTTTTTGCCTCACTGGTTTCCCTCTCCCATGAGAATGGAGGCTCCAAGAGAGCTGGACTTGTTGCCTGTCTCCTTCACTGTTTATCTCCAGTGCCTAGAATCGTGGCTCATACAGACCAGGCAGTTGATTCATATTTTTTGAAGGCATAAATGGATATAATTTTATAATCTATCCATTAATGTAATATCTTATGTTAAAAGTGGTTTTTAAATTTTATGTTGAAAGCTTTATTTATTTTGAAAGAGACAGAGAGCGAGCGAGCAGGGGAGGGGCCGAGAGAGAGGGAGAGAGAGAGTCCCCAGCAGGCTCCGTGTTGTCAACACAGAGCCCAATCTGGGGCTCAAACTCATGACTGTGAGATGTTACTTGAGCTGAAATCAAGAGTAGGATGCTTAACCAACTGAGCCACCCAGGCGCCCCTAAAAGTATTTCTAAGGTTATAAAATGTTTGTACCTAGCTCACAGCAGTTTTGTGTTGTTTTCTTTGTGTTATGGTATCGTTTAGAATTTTAGGGTCCATGTTCATAAAACTCACCTGTAATTTTTCTTGAGATTGTTGTTTTTGAGTATTTAAATAAAAACCATATTTGCCTCATAAAACAAGGTTGCCTTTTTCAGTTATTTTTCTGTTATTTATACTTTTTTCTGTTACTTTCGCTCTTTAATTTACTGATTGTTTAATAGAAGAATTGTTTCTTGGAAAAATTCTCCAGTGAATCGATCAGAGATAGGTGCTTGGTTTTACATTATTTTATTTTATTTTTATTTATTTTTAAATTTCAGCTTGATTGAGGTATAGTGACTATATTGTTTGAATATTCCTTTTTCTGTCGTTTCCTCTATGAATAGTCCATTCATGCTAATTTTCCTGTGTCATAGTTGGTATTGTATATATTGTGTAGGTCCTCATTCATAGCTGCTCAGTTATTACTTTCATTAGCATGTAGCTGAGAATAATAACAACTCACCCAATTCAATCATTAAACTCATTTAACAAATACTTTTGAATTATTGCCCTAGGTGCTGGTGGCACAAATTGAGCAAGATACAATTGGACCATAGTTCGATTGTAGAAGGTGCTAGTTACTCTCTGTGGCCCCCTTAATCCCACCCCAATCCATTCTCTGCCCTGTTCTGTGCCCTGGGAGTCTGACCTCTACAGACTCAACCACCAAGGCTCTCCTCCCCTCTGGCTTCAGGTAGGATTCCATCTTTGGGAGGTATGGGAATTTGGCATACTTATTCCCCTGGCTTCCTGCTGTCTAGGCCATATTTTGGTGGTAGCTTCATTCTTCTGTCTATCGCCACAGCTCCTGTCCGGCAATTTCACTGTTATAGCTTCAGTTCTTGCCATGGTCCCTGTTAACCATAAAAAACAAAACAGCCAGTTATTTCACCAGCAAAAGATAGGTTTATTTGGGATTAACACAGAAGTGCACCTGGAACAAGCAAGCTATGGCAAAAGCATAGGCAAGTCTAGAGAACAAAGTAAAGAAAGCCTCTTCTATAGAGGAAAGGGGGCAGTTGGCAGGGCGGTTGTAAACAAGAAGTCCACTGGAGCAAACTGGGAGTTCTAAATATGGTGGCTTCTTGTTGGCTGAGCTGTGACTGTCTCTAATTGGCTGGCTGTCGCCCAAGGGAGAGGAAGCCTTTCTTCTGCTGGGATCGTAAAGGAGTATCCATGTGCAAGGTCCTTCTCTTCGCGTGGGGTCTGCAATTGACTCTGAGTGGTTGGGAGCCAGAGCTGCCCCTGCCAATCTCCTGATCCCATTTTAGTGAGGTTCCCCCTTTTTAATGTTCACATCCCCTACCATCATTCCTGCTCCTTGCCCCTTAGGGCTAGGGTGGTATGACTTGTTGCTATTGCTAGCCCTATAGGACTTCAGCCTCCCTTGTTGGTTCCCTTGACTCTGTGGCATTATTGCAAATAGTCCGTTTATTAGTCTCCAGTAAAATCTTTTGGAGCATGCCATCTGTTTCCTGCGGGGAGCCTGGCTAATACAAGGAGATAGACAAATAACTGTATAATTAAAGTATAGTGCAATACATGTTTTGATAGAGATATACACGGGGTGCTATAGAAACAGAGAAAAGGGACATGTAACTTCAAGTGTTTTGAATTTCTCTATTTGTTGTTAAATTGCTTTTCTCATCACCGATTTATTATGTTGTGTTATTTTCTTTCTTGTAAATCATTTGGCCAAAAATTCTGCTAATTTTTCAAAGAAAGAGCTATTAGCTCATTTACCAAGTATTTCTTTTTATCCTTTCCATTTAGCTTATTTTTATTTGGCTTTTCCATTTCTATACTTTGGGTGGTTGCTTTATTCCCTTTTAAAGGGCTTTAGTTCATCACGTTTCTCTCTCCCTCTCTATCTTACTTATTAATACAGGCATTTATAGTGACAAGTTCTCTTTTAAGTACTAAATTGGCAGCATTCCATATATTATGAAATTCTTTATTTATATTTTCATTTAAAAACATTCTGTCATTTTGTATTGCATTTCCTCCTTGACTTGGAAAGTAACCTAAGAGAGTCTTAAAAATTCTACATTGCTGTTTATTATTTAGTTCCATTCTTGCAATATATTTTAATGTTATTTCATTGTAGCCTGAGAACGTGTTATGTAGAATTTTGTTTTATATTTCCAAAATGAACTTTTGCATTTTCTGTATATGACCGGTTTTTTTGTGACGTTTCTGTCCTGACTAAAAATGAAGTGCTTTCTATTGCTTGATCATGAAGGGATCTCCATGTGTAGTGCCTATGAGGCTCCTTCCAAAAGTTATTCCAGCCCCTGTTTCCCTCACCAGGGAAAGAATTAACTCAAACTTGAAACCTTGTCCTGTTTTTGTTTGGTTGTTTTTTGTTGTTGTTGTTGTTGTTGTTGTTGGCTAAGGGGGCAGGGGTTGCTTTTTTGTTTGTTTTTACTCTCCTAGCCACAGACCTTGTGAGTCCTCTTCTCTTGTGTCTTCATTGATTCCAAGGAACTTATGAATGAATGCTTCTTTCTTCCCTCTGACAACTTTAGCTGCTCCTTTGAGTCTACTTGAACTTTAGGCTGCATTAGGTAATGCGTCTCCTAGTTGCATCTGCCCTTCAGCCTTGCAATGAGATTGTGCACAAGTGCCACCTTACTTTCTATGTTTGGCTTTGTTTGTCCTTTGCCTGTCTGTGACAGCGGTGGCTAGCTGGTCCATCGAAAACAATCCTGTTCTCTCTTACATAGTGTGGAATTGTTCCTGGGAGGTGGCTGTAAAAGCAGGGACAAATTTTCCCAGCCCCCATTGCATGTAGGCATGGTCATTTTCTCTCCAATGGAATGTGAGCTGATATGGACTGTGTCATTTCTAGGTTGGGGCCTCTGAGAGGTGATGGGGTTTTTTCCACTCTTTCTTTCCTCTTCTGATGGCTGGGAGCAGAGGACTCTAGGATTCTATGACAATGGTAGAAACACAGAATGGAAGCAGTTTGGTTTCTTAATTATTACAGGCAACAAAGCTGCCCATCAACCAGGAACAGCTACATTCTACTCTTAAGTCAGTGAGAAACTTCTAATGTGTTAGGTCACTGAAATATCGGGGTTTATTTTTATTACAGGACCCACCATCACCTTAATATACTGTGAACCATCCTATCTCAAATATTAAGATCTCTAATTAAATTTAATTAGACTCTTCTGATACTTTTGTCAGTTTTATTTTTTCAATATATATTGTTGCTTTGTACTTTGGGACATAAAAATTTAGAATATTAGGTTTTGTTAACTTCTAAAATTTAAATTTTGTTTTTTAAAGTAATCTCTACACCTAACATGGGGCTCAAACTCATGACCTGAGATCAAGAGCCACGCTCTGTACCAACTGAGCCAGCCAGCGCCCCAGGATTTATTAACTTTTTATCATGGTTTCCTCATTTAATCTCTTGTTCTTTTGCTGTGATATCTATATTGTCTTAAATGATTAGAAATCACAGTTTTGCTGGCATTTGTATCAACTATAAGAGATCTCAAAGCAGCTCTTAACTTTGAATCAGTTCATGCATTTTTATTTAAAATCTATTTCTTGGGGCACCTGGCTTGCTCAGGCAATAGAGCATGTGATTCGACCTCAGGGTCCTGAGTTCAAGCCCCACTTTGGGCGTGGAGCCTATTTAAAAAATTTAAAAAAATACATTTCTTGTGGGAGATAAGATGTACTTTTTTTTAACTCATTCTGTCACTCTCCTTTTTTTTTTTTTTTAAAGTAAGCTCTATGCCCAATGTGGAGCTTAAACCCACGATCCCGAGATCAGGAGGTGCACACTCCACTGACTGAGTCAGCCAGGGACCCTTGTCACTCTCCTTTTTAGAAGAGAATTCAAGCTATATATATTGTTCCTATCATGGATATGCTGCCAGTGGGATGCACTAAGTAAGTGCATGACCTTGGCCAGGTCCTCTATTCCCTTTCAACCTCAATTTTTTCATCTATTAAATAGGAACCATATTATCACAGGATTGCTGTGAGAATTCAATGAAATCAAAATCGGAAACAACTATGTTGGACTGTATTGACAATTTGCTTTAGTTTTTTCTAGAACCTAAAATATATTCCTTTCCAAAAAGAAACTTCAGTTTGGTTGGGTCTTTGTGATGATACTTCTGACTCATGTAGTTTTGCATGGATTTTTCCCTCACGATTTTTTTCTTCTCCACAACATGAAGGGCAAGATTTTCACATATCCTTTAAATTAAAAAAATTTTTTGGGGGGCAGCTCAATAAGACCCCTCATCTAAAAGTGGAAAGAGTTGATTTTGTAGGTAGCAAGATTTGAACGAAATTTTTCTGACTCTTAAATCCAGAGCTCTTTCTGGGGCATTAGGATTGCCAGTAGAAGATGAGGCAATAACCTCTCTCCTCATCTCTCACTACTACCACTATTAAAAGACTATTAAAACTATTAAGTCACAAAATCAGTGACCCTTTACATAACTCAAAAAAATCAGAAAGGTGTGGTAGGTGGTTTAGTGCCATTGAAGTTTGATTGAAAATCCGGGATTTTCCCCCTTTCAATTAACTTGGTAATCCCTAGATGTAATAGCTTTTTGGATGATTAAGAGATTTGGAAACAATGATGCAACATAAGTTATATGAGAGACAACCTTTTAATGCTGCTGCTTTGTTATATAATTGTCCTAAGCCTGAACGCTGGTGGCACCAAACAGTGCTTTGTTGTTCTCTGGCATAACATCTTTCACTTCCCAGAGAAAATATAGCTTTCAGTGAGGAATCCAATTGTGGGTTAGGAAGAACGTTTTCTGGGGACAGAGAATGAGTATCCAGTGTTGTGGTTTTGCAGCGAGATCCATAATTGTGTGTTCCCAAAGGAAGAGGTTCAAGAAGGGCATCTCAGGGGAAATTTCAGCCCTTTTCTGTAGCTCAGGCATGACCATGGGAGCTGAAAAGTAGATGTATGAAAGGCTAGAGCCAGGCCTGGTTGTCCAGGAAGGTAGTCACTTACACAGTATGCCTTGAGAGGCAGCAGAAAGCTCTCCTCCTCACTACATACTGCCCCCTCTCCACTGATGCCGGAAACTTCGTCTGAGCATCCTTGGGTTAAACATTGGCATCGTTAAGGACATTTGTTGTGATGAGCACGGGTGATGTCTGGAAGTGTTTAATCACTATATTGCACACCTGAAACTAATATAACACTGTACGTTAACTATATTGGAGTTGAAATCACAAAATAAAGTAGGGGAAAAGGAAAACAATACACATACAAATTGCCCTGGTACCACTACCCATTAAGCTACTGGTTTCTCCCTACCAATGAGTTTCTCAGACCTGTTTCCTTTTCTTCCCTTTCAGAAGCAAGCTTTGGTTGCTTCGGGAGGAAGGGTGGGCTGGGAATGCAGAGAAAGCTTTTACCTGCCTGATTCACATTTTCCCCCAGCCATTTTGGACTCAGTCCCCTTGGCATGGTTAGAATGCCCTTCCACATATCCTTTGCTCCACAAAAGGTACAGTTTCTGGAGACTTGGGTCTCACCAGGAGCCCCGGAAGCATTTGTAGGAGTTACTCTTTGTGGTAGTGTTGGTTCAAGACCCCCCAGTGGGCCTTGTGTCTAGGAATGTGTGCCATGATGCTGGCAGAGGTGGGTGGAAAGTGGCCCTCTAACTGGGCGCCAGGGGATGGAGCTTCCCCTTCACGGGCCAGACCTGCCTTTCCAGCCCCTCTGCTGCTTATGCACAGAGGGAGCCCCTCACTCTTGGGAAGAAGGGCTCCCCTTGAAGGAGCTGGCTGATGAGGAGGGGAATGTGCCAGGAAATGGAAGACAAATGTTCAAATTCCAAAGAGGAAGGGTGGAGTTCACAAGGAAACCACTGACTTATGTATATTATTTCATGTATAGAAGAAAAAACTGTTACCTGACTCACAGCTGGTGGAGGGGAGAAAGGAAATGAGGATACTGTTAGGGGGAGGGACATTTTTCTGTCCTAGCTCTGAGAAACATAGGCAACTGGCTGGTGTGGGTTCCCTCCTGGTTTCTAAGGCTCGGACCTTCTTGGGCCATTGACTGCCAGGGAGGGCCTGAGGCCAAATCATGAAGAACATAGAGCTGAGTTTTACTATTCTCTTCACCTCTGCCTTCAGTTCCCATCCAAGACCCTTTCCTTGCTTTCCCGCCCCTTTTCCTTTTAGCATTATAAGTTGAATGGTTCTGAGGTCTCTCTAGTACCTTAGGAAAAAGAACCTAAGGCCTCATTCAAAATTTAGGGTTAAAGGGCACCTGGCTGGCTCGGTCAGTAGAGCATGCGACTCTTGATCTTAGGGTCATGAGTTCAAGCCCTACATTGGGCGTGGAGCCGACTTTAAAAGAAAAAACCAAAAACCAAAATTTATGGGTGACATTTTCAAGTGGCATCTTTCCCTCAGGGGAATTGGCTTTTTTCAGAGGTCAGGGGAATCAGAAGAGATTGCCTCACCACTAGGCCTGACTCTCACAGAGGAATTTCACGACAAGGTGGGGATGGTCTCGGCATCCCTGGAAGGGTGGGGCCTTGTCTTGAGAATCCCAAGGATGGCTATCCCGGGAAGAGGGAAGTCTGAGCCATTTTCCAGCCCATGACTGTGTGCCCTGGGCTTTCTCCTGCCCCCCAGAATGCACCTCTCTAGATTCTGGCAACAATATCCAGCCTTTCTTTCTGTCTGCTCCACTCAGTGTACACAATGATACTTTAGGCTGAGGCTGTTTGAATGAAATCCAAACAGTCTGCCCTGCCTTCAATCAGAATTCAGACAAGCAGGAAAACCCTCAAAGCCTCACCTGTTTGTGGTTAATCTCCACCAATCAGAGCCCGGCACTCTAAATGCAGTTACAGAGAATTAAGAGCATCCAAACGGAGGGGAGAATCTCCTAATCCCCCTTTCCCAGGCCCAGAACCAGAGAGAGCCGAGTGGAGAAGGTGGCTTTTAATGGACTCCGGGAGGCTGCTAAACAAATGTCAAGTTTAACATTAATGTGTTTAGAAAAGTCACCCAAGATCATTCTTTTTAAATCTATTTTGTAAACTGCCAGCTAGCAGGCCTCCCAGGATCATTTGTCAATTTGTTGGGTCTTGGAGAGGAAAACTGTCCCTCAGAGACCCCGGCAGCTGGAAACACCCTCCTATTGATAAGAGGGGGGAAAAAAACAAGAAGAAGAAGCATCGTGAGAGGAGAATCTTCAAGCAAGAACTAAATGTATTCAAAGGCAAATTAAAATTAGGACTCAGCCTAACAAAACATATGGCTTGAAAATGACCACCCCAGCTTCCATCGGCAAGTTTTCCATCCCCTCCGCCAGCCCCTTAAGTGTATCCCCGTGGAACCAAACTGGGGTTCCCAGGCCCCATCTTCAGGCAATCGTGTGAATCAATTGCCTTCTTGTTTGGTGAAGAGAGTGAGCCTTTATTTACAGTTGTCTCTCAGGAGCCTCTGGGAGATGCAAAATAAACGTAGTTCCCAGCAATGTGATTAAACTGTGTGTAAGAGATGCCCTGCAGCAGGAACAGAACAGAAAAGTGAGGAAGTACTTTATTCCAATGGGTGTTTAAATTGGAAGAGCTCACATATGACCTTCCAGCCAAACAAAGGAGGAAACTTGAAGGGCATCTTTAAAATACATTGTTAAAGCTTGTTGGGGCAAATGTCTTGCTTAGATTTAGGGAATCACTTCCGATTGGTGTCCCCAGAGCTGGCCAGAGCCAGGGGAAGCCCGAGCCCTGTGAATTATTGGCCTGGCTTGCATCTGGGAGGAGCCTAATTTTAGAGTGGGCCCTTCTAGACTCTTCCAAACACACAGGGGCTCCCGGAAGGTAGTCTCCACCCAGGCCTTTGCAAGCCAAGAGAAAACCTGGGGCCCCTCACGAGTGAGAAATGGGGAGAGGGGAGAAAGGCATGGGAAAAACAAGGGGCTAAACATTCCAAAAGGCATGAGAAGAGCCTCCAGAATTTCTGCTTTTCCCTAATTCTGCTACTTGAATTTTAAGTGTATGTGCATTTTCTTCCTCCCATAATTTCTTCATTAAAAATGCAGGGGCAAATCCCATCAGCTAGAAAGCACACCTGCATCAGGGTGGGGGAAAGCACATTTCCTTCCATCTCAACGTTTGTCTTTTATTTAGGCAAATCAGGAAAGGGAATTGCTCTCGGACCAACTGACTCTGTGGAGGAAAGAAAACCACTGGGGCAGAAAAAGAAAGTGAGCTTCTGGACTCAGCCTTCCCCTCCTTTGGGTTATGTGACCTTGGGCCCTCTGGGGCCTTTGTTTTCTCATCTTGAAAATGGGAGATTAACCCTCTTTAAACCTTCCTTCTCCTAGTCTTCTTTTATTCCCAGCATTCCGTAGGTTTGCCTGCGGAGCAAGCTCTTTGAGAAAGCACCAAGAAGTTGAACTGATTTGTATTCTGGGCCAGCTAACGTCTTAAATTAACCTAGCTTGATTGTCTTCTTAAGAAATCGCCTAACAAGTAGTGGTATACTTAGTCATTTTATGAACGCTAATGATTTTTTATTAGACTAGTATTCTACGTGGATTGTAAGTGCCTCTCTCAGTGTAATTTAGTGCCCGCAGGTTTCAAACACATAGAACTCGTACAGGTACAGGCCGTGTCTGGAGTATGGGCTTTAGAGTTAGGCAGACCCAAGTCTGAATCTAGGGCTCTCTGTGCCTGTTACTGGATGAGTGACCTTTGAACCGATCTCCTTAAGCACACCTCCTCATTTGCCCAAAGGGTTGTGGTAAAATTCTCATACAGTTAGAGCAAACACAAATGAGGCATTAGCACAGTGCCTGAGACATAGTACTCTAGCAATGTGGCCGCTGTTGGTATTTTGCCTGGCTAATATCGAGCAACCACCTCTGCCATGGCAAGTGGTTAGATGGTTCTTTCAGTGTTGAGTTTGCTGCCGGGTTCTCTGCCTCACTTCTGGTCTTCCCTGGCTCTATCTATCCCTCTCCCCACCTTGTTTTTCTCCTCCTCCCTCCTCCCTGACCTTTCTGTTTTCCTCCCTTCCCTTGTTGTCTCCCCCACCTCCCTACTCCTCTATACCCTCTCTTACAAGCAGCCTTTGTACTGCTCTTGGCTGCTTTCCTGGTTCAGTACAACTCAGGATGTGACCTTAACGTTGCTAACAATAGCAGTTCCCTGCCACAGCCCACACTTCGAGCTGTACACATAACAACTCATTTAATCCTTACAGTCCTGAGAGGTACATGAGTATCCCCATTTTGCAGATCTGAAGGCATAGAACACAGAGAGATTAAGTGACCTACTCAAGGTCAGATAACCACTGAGTGATGGAAATGGGATTCAAGCCCAGAGAGTTTGGCTCCAGGACCTGGGTTCCAGATCTGTTCATGACAGGACACTGCCTCCATGAAGCAAAGAGATGTGAGACTTGTGTGTCTCCACAGATGGCCAAACAATGAACAAGGCACTTATTGATAGTGGAATAGAGTTTGAATGTGCATGCTTTCAGAGGCTGTCATGCACTAGGAGTTGAACTCTTGTGGCTCTAAGTCTTAGCGGAAGGAAGTGAGGGGGCAAGGTAGAAATTGTAGAGTATGGTGAGGCATGGGTAATAGTCCCAATGAGAATGAAAATAGCCCTGAAGTCCAAACCTTCCCCAAGCTGCATCCCTGAGCAGGCCCTAAGAGCTCATTCACAGGCACCAGGAAGCTGAGGTTTCTGTTTCCCAGGCCATGTGTGTCCTTGGCTGTCACACCTTGAATAGACCTTGCCCTTCCTGTTGCTGCTGCAGTGGCAAAGGGTTCTTTCCCTCCCAGCATTAACAACTTGTACCACTCAGTTTCCCCATCTGTAAAATGGGAATTTTCTCACCTACCTTGTGGGGTAGAGTAACTGTGTGAATTTAAGAAGGGGGGGTGTACAAAATGCTCTTGATACTATTCAAGGCTCAGAGTAGGTGTTCTTAATAGGCTTCCAAATCGATAGCATGTACTTTTTGGTATTTTTTACTGGCCCACTTTATACTCTACATGATACTGCCCTTACTCCCAATCCCTTGTGGAAATTCTGGCATCTGGAGAGAACTCCTTCCCCATCTGGGGCATACTCTTCCCCACCTTCACTAGCCCCTGGGCCTAGGAACAGTAACCTTTGACCTTTCGCTTTGGAAGCTTAGTCCAAGTGTGTGCTCCCTCCTCCCATGGCAAAGTGTGCGACCTTATGTAAGTCATTTCTGTTTAATGGGCTTCCTATGTTAGGTAAAAGGGCTGGACTTAGTTCATGGTTTGTAACTCAGGGTCCCTGGAGGTTATGGGGGATGGACCCCTGAACACCTGATGTCTGTGCTGAAATAGCGCACATGTCTTATTGGAAAGTGAGGTGCATCTTTAAACATGTTAGTTGCGACAGCTTTGGGGCATTTTCCCATTGGTTAGTTCTTTAAATTGGTTCAAATTTCATCAGTTCTGTTCAATGAGTTGCTTCTTAGTGTAAGGGTCCCTAATTTAGCTGCTGATGGAACTTACCTTATTCATTCTCCAAATTCATTAACCTCCAAAAATGGAGTTGGGAATTGGAATTAGAAGACAAGATGGATATTTCTTTGGCAGTAATTTGTTAACCCTTCGGTTATCGGACATAGTCAGGCGATGAGGAATTCAGGTTGTCTGAAGAAGGATTGGGGTTCCTCTTTTTAGAATGAAATGGCTCCAGAGGAAAAGTTTCCTCACATAGGGGTGGGGTTTGGGGTTTCAGGAACCTCACGGTCCACTGTGCCTCAGTCCTTTCTAAGCCCGGATATTCAATCCTATAGACTAGAATCCTGTAGGTAGAACAGCAGTCAGCCAATTGTGGCGCACAGGTCAAATCTGGCCCACTGCCTGTGTCTGTACACTGTTTCTTAAGCTAAGAATGATCTTTACCTTTCTAAATGGTTGAAAACCAAAAGAATACTCTTACTATTTTGTGACACATGACAACTGTGTACAATTATCATTTCAGTATCCACAACTAAAGTGTTATTGGAACACAGCCTTGCTCCTTCCTTTATGTGCTGTCTCTGGCTACTTTTGCACTGCAACAGTGGAGTTGAGTCACTGTGAAAGAGCCAGTAGGGTCTGCAAACCTACTAGCTGACTTATTCCATAAAAAGTTTATCAGCCCCTGAGCTAGATCATTAGCCCTACTGTCACAGACTTAGAAAGAAGTTTAGGAAGACCCAGAGTCCTGGCCACCTCTGAACTACCAGAACAAGCCTAGAGGGGGACTAGCAACCCCTCACCCCCAGCCCATCCAACCTCACCCTGTCCCACCCTTACTCCACCACAGATTCAAATCTCAAACAGGGACAAGACACCAAGCACTGAGCCTCTAACTCCTTCATGTCCCTGTGTGACCAGGTGGGAGGAACCTTTGGCCTTTGGAGCTCACCTCTGCCTTTGTTCCCAGAGGCAGAAGAACCAAGGGGCCATATTGCTCTAAGTATAACTTTCTGAACGCATCTGTGTAAGGCAGCCTCAAAGAACAGACCTGAGTCATTCTGAAAGCTTCCCAATGGCCAAAGGATTTCCAGATGGAGGTGGTCAATTTGCCCACCTCTTTGTCTTCCAAAGCAGATGACTAAATCCCCAGCCATCCCTCCATCCATGTACAGGTATAAACCCTCATCCTTTCACAAACAAAATTAAATTTTATTTCAGAAATAAATATTGAGGTTTAACAAAAAGGCAGTGAAACTGCTTCCAAGAGTCCAAAAAGCAATATTATTGCAAAGAGCGACGACAACTTCCTCTGAAGGCTGAAATTTGAGAGAACAGCAGGCACTGGCAGCTCAGGCCCCAGCACCTGTGCATCCGGCAGCTCTCTGTTCGTCTTGCCCTTTCCCTCTGGACTGGTTTTATCCTTTCTCTCCACTTCTGCCTCGGTCCCTTTCCCCTTTTCTCCTTTCTCTTCCTTACCTCTCAATCTGTCCTCTCCCATCATCCCCTGCTTCCCATTGCCTTCTTTCCCGGCCTCCTTCCCCTCATATGCCCATAATAGAAAATGGAAAAAAAGTCCTTTAATTGTTTGTAAATAGGATTTATGGTTTCAACTCTTCATTTTATTTTATTTTAATTTTTTATTCCCTATGCTGTACTTTTCCATTACCTATAAACTCCTAATTTTATTTTTTTTTATTTTTTAATGTTTATTTATTTTTGAGAGAGAGAGCTCAAGTGGAGGAGGGGCAAAGAGAGAGGGAGACAGAGGATCCAAAGCAGGCTCCAGGCTCTGAGCTGTCGGCACAGAGCCTGATGTGGGGCTTGAACTCACAAACCGTGAGATCAAAACCTGAGCCGAAGTCAGACGCTCAACTAACTGAGTCACCCAGGTGCCCCTAAACTCTTACATTGAAAGCAGTTAAGGGGCACCTGGGTAGCTCAGTCAGTTGAGCATCTGACTTCAGCTCAGGTCATGATCTTCTGGTTCACGAGTGCGAGTCCCGTGTCAGGCTCTATGCTGACAGCTCAGAGCCTGGAGCCTGCTTCGGATTCTGTGTCTCGTTCTCTCTCTCTCTGCCCCTCCCCTGCTCGTGCTCTGTCTCCATCTCTCTCTCAAAAATAAAGAAACATTATAAAAACTGATGACGTGAGGACTGAGTAGCACCATGGAAACTTAGGCTCAGGGAAGAAACACAGTATAAGAAATTGCATCCG